>JAZKJV010005674.1:0-471521 GCA_037367405.1 Ottelia alismoides
TGGGTAATTGAACGATCACCCTAGTTTTTTTGAGTTGTCCGAGTTTGAGTTGGTCAAATACGGACTTGGGGAGGATGTTTAATGTGGAGTCGTCTTCTAGCCGAACATGAGAGAATATAGAACCCTCAATTTCACATGTGACCCGAGTCAATCGCTTGACTTTGCGGCTTTTGAGTTTATGATTCATCACCAAAGAACTAGCCATAGATATGACATGATATTCAGTCCTGGATCGTTTCTTGCCCGTCTTTTGGGGATCAGTCGACTCTTCACAAATCTCTTAAGATCGGGCACATATTCTATGGCTTTGATCAATGGAAGCTCTAAGATGAGACTCTTGCAAAATGCTTCCATTTCAGAATTGTCCAATTTTTTTGAATTTTCGAATTTTTCAATTTTTTGGTATTTTCCGTAATATGGTCAGTCGGGGGGTCAGAGATCAGTGGTTGTGTCTGATTGTGATGGTCCAGTGGTTTGCATGGTGGTGGCCTCACTTCTTCTGAATTTTGCATTGACTTGATGAGATCATATATTCTCATAGTTAAAGTGTCTGCTCTATGATTTATTCGAGCAAACTCATCCTCAAACATCTCATGACTAGTAATTGAATAATCAGTCTCTATGTGTCGTGAATCTGACATGTAACCTCGAGTACAGTGTTGATTGTTCATAAACATTATGGTCTGGTCATGAGTTGTATTTCCTTGACTTTGGTTTTGTCGTGGATTTTCGAAGGAAAATACATTCGTATCATGAATAGAGGATAATTCAAGAGGCTGTGAGATCCTAGTGACCGGAAATCGAAATCTATTTTCAATATCGGTCACTCTATTGTTTATCCTCAATTCTGATTTCTCTCTCGTGTCCATAAAATTGTCAGAATGTGAGAGAGGACTATTCCAAGAAGAAGTGTGGTCATAGGGTGAGCTGTATGGGCGGGAAGAGAATGATGGCTGAGGGGAAGAAGAATATCGGGACATGGTCGTGGAGATCGGGAAAGAAGACCACTGTGCCGACATCTTCTCAAGATGGATAGAATGATTAGCGAGCCACGATATGCTTGCGATTGCAAGACCTTTGACGTACACAAATCAAACACAAAACAAACACGTTGATTCACCCGGCAACTCAACTCTGGTGAAGGCACGTTAGGGTTCGGCCGCTTATCTTTTCAATTTTAATTTAATGACAAAACAATCTTGCATATTAAGCGGAGCTGTTAGGTGCCGAAATATTTCACAAAGACTGTCCCGAGTTCATACAACTAGTTGCACCTACTCTCAGCCAGTATAGGTGTAAGTACGGACCGTTTAAACAGCTACCCGTGTTACTTGAGGACGGAGCCTTCCGCGGTGTCCTCTAAACCACCTACTCTGCTAAGGGAAGTCGGACCGTAAACGGCTACCCGAGACCCTCACTGAAAAGTAGCTAATTGATTAGAATTAGTAGTCTGAACGAAGCACTTCGGTTTTGGTCTCTTTCCTAAGTGTGCGTTCTGGTCCTTACAAATAGTGAGTGGGTTCCTCTCCACCAAACACGGGTTAATTTTAGATCAGTTTATTTACAGTCACCTTAGTTAGCAGTCCCGGTTTTAAATTGAGGTTATCACTGAAGTTAATGTGAGCACAGAAATTTACGCCTAACGAACAATCCCAATTCCTTTAACTCCTAAGTTGTAAAACTTGAGGAAGGAAACCGAAAAAGCCGATGCAAACGTAAATCAATGATGCATGCTTAAGAAGAAGACTTACAGTGAATCCTCGCGTTCTTCATGCAGGATGCAAGACAAGGAATTTAAAATTTACACTAAATGATACGCACAAATGGAAAACGCCCTAAACAGATAGTTCTATTAGCGGGAAGAATTGATTGAAATTTTTGGCTAATGTTTGAACGATCTACAGTGCGTTTAATTAGTGAAAAGTGTGGCCTAAAAATTACGAGCACAATCAAATAATAAACAAGCAAGTGTATATGTGCCTAAGTCCTACGCCACTCAAGTCGGGTCCCAACCACACAGAAGGGGTTGAAACAGACCCGACACACCAAAAAAAAAGTTCAGTCTGAATTATTACAAGGGGTCAAAGAGAGGGACCCTAGGAATATTGCAGAAAATTAAATCTATACTAACTCTCTCTCACGAAATTAAAATTCAGTTTTCATCGCAGATCCTTGATTTAATATCAAAACCCAGCTCCCAAAAGTCTGCGAAGAGAGAATTTACGGTTAGTAGCAGTAGTAAGAGAGAAATGCAAAATAAAATGTAAAAAGAAAAAAAAAGCACAAAAATTAATCTTACAAAAATTAATCACAAAAAATGATTTAAAACCCTAAAATCACCGCTCCCTGGCAACGGCGCCATTTGATGAACGTCAAATTCACCTCTAAAATAATGCGGAATTATGTCGTAGCATAGGAAGCGAATTTGGTTCAGCAAAGACCACGGACTCTGAATGCTGTGGAATATTTATACTTGGAAAGTGTACCAAGGTCGAACACAGGGATACGACAGCCTAAAGTGTGTATTGAATTTTGATTCATGAAGCTCAATGCGGTTTAATCTCAGTTTCAGGTCCACATGCAAATTATGCAAAATACAAGGCGATGCTATGCTGTATGCAATTTTTTATGACAATTTTATGTAATTTAAAGTGATGTATAGGAAAATAATGCAAGAGAATATGCATGATGAATACAATGTCAGAATTATACCCTAAAATACGAGCAACGCAATAGAGAATGAAATTAGAGTCAATTTGAACACATCATTAAAAATCGGTCATCAAATCAAGCAAGACAAGTAGAGCATGGTCCCAATTAACACATAAAAATTCACTTTAATTAAAAGAGTGTCAAATGAGACGAATAAGTATGTTGGAATGTAGAGGACAAAATAAGGATCAAAACGACACTAAAATCATGCGATTTGGACCTATGATGCTCAAGTTATGCTAAAAACAGTGCAATGGCATAATTGTAATAAAAATGCAATAAAATAAAAGGATAAATATTTCATTTAGGTCCTTGGAGGGATCTAAATGCAAATAGCAAAAACCGCCTGGGCCTGGTTGCAACTTGTCCCTTTGCGCACAGGGGCATATTTGTAATTTTAGAAAACTTCGAGGGCCTCCCTGTAAATTACCCAGGCACGCACGTGAGGCACGTGCCTGGGGACCAAAATGTAATTCCTTAAAATTTCTGGGTCGTTCTTGCAATTTACCCAGCACCTCACGTGCTACGCACGCGAGGGGCCAGGCTCGAATAGAACCTCAGCTTCGGGACTACGTGGCAGCTGCTGGAGGATCGGGGCGAGGTCTGGTCTGCCCGAGCCTGTAGGCGTGGTCAGTAGGCTCGGGTGCCACGCGTCTTCATCATACCCGTTCGATCATGGAGATCGAACGGCATCTGTACATCTTCCTTCGCCGCGGCCCACCGGAGGAGGCGGGGCTCCGGTGAGCTCCCTAGGGCTCCGCCGAGCTCCACGAGGTCCCCTTATTATCGGAGAAGCAAGATGGGGACCTCGCGAAGCAGTTGGTGCTACGGCGATGCTCCGGAGCTGGTTGGTGTGGGCAATCGGTGGAGCTTCGCCGGAGAATCGATGCTCGAAGAAGCTCCAACGCGAACTTCGGCCACTGAGGGTTCCTGCACTTGTTAGTCAAAGCCGAAGCTCGTGCGAGTGACATGCGAAGTGAGTGGAATGGGATGGGAGCCGGCGAAGGTGGAGAACGTGGTGGCTTAGGCGAGTCCTCCGCCGTGGGGACGGAGGAGTGGAGTCAGGGAGCTAGGGGGTTCTGTGGAAGGAGAAGGGTGCACGAGGATGCTGGGGGTTGGGTGAAGCTCAGGCGACGGTCAAATGGAGATGGAGGTGATCGTAGGTAGCGGATTAAATTCGAGAAAATCAAGAAAAACAAAGATTAAAAATCTCCTCGCCGGAGCGAGGAGTTAGCGGAGGACTGGCCTGGGATTAAGCTCTGATGAGCTCAGGGATCATCACACGACGGGGGCGGCCGATCCCCGATGCTCGGTTGGTGATCGGAGACCACCATAACGCGGCGGAGCACCGCCGCGGGTCGACACCGACAATATCCTATCGTGGCTTCGACATTCCGCCCCTCCGCTGTCACCGGAGGGGCGGAGGAGGCTAAGGATAGAGCTAATAATGGTGGACGATATAATCGGTGGCGGAGGAAGGGGTTTTATAGATGGAGGTGTGCGGCGGTTTCAGTGGTGGAGGGACGTTTTGGAGCGAGGGTTTAATGGTGTGGGAGTAATGGCGAGGAAGGGAGGGGGTTACGCGAGGGTGGCGGAAGACCTGGCTATGTGAGATGACCGTTAGGAGAGGGAGAGGTGAACGAGGGAGGTGTCTAGAAATGGAAGGGCGATGTAGGGTTGCGAGATGAAACGGCTGGAGGCGAGGGGGGTTATGGAGGTAGAAGATGAAGGCGAGCCGTTGGATCTTGCGATCCAACGGTTGGGATAGGAGCGCAGGTGAAGGGCTCCGATTAGATCTTAGGTTTAGATCCAACGGCGGGGCGTTGGGCGCTGATGAGCGGCTCAGATAGAGGCTTGGGTGAGATCTAACGGTGAGGGGTGACTGGGTGACGTGGAGCAAGGAGAGGCGTTGGATGGTTTGAAGATCTGACGGCTTGTGTAAAGATGCGACGTGGCGCGTTGAGATGCGTAGGATGAGCATGGATCCAATGGTCGAGGATTAGGCACTTTTGGGCGGATGAGATTAGATCTGAATGTCAGATCTGATGGCTGTGAGCGAGGCGAGGCTGAACGGTGGAGATGGGGGCGGAGTTGACGTAATCCAACGGCCCAGGAGAGGGCCGGGTGGCGGGAGATGAAGCGGGCCATGTGGGCGGCCCAGAGGGCGCCACGTGGCCCAATCAGAGCAATTCAAACATAAATACAAAGAAAAATATAAAAGAAATAGTTAGGGGCCGAATTCGAAAAAGTCAAAACATGAAAGTTGCTCGTCTCGATGAGATCTACAACTTTCATGTTGGTTAAAAAGCCAAAAGAGGTCATTTGTACAAAACGTATTTTTGGGGTATTTTTAAGGGATAAGAAAAACCAAGTTTGTGGTTTTGAGATTTTTTTTTGTATTTTTTATCTTTTTAAGGGTCAGTGATTTATAGACAAGTTATCTACCAAATTTTTAGGGGTTTTTGAGTGATAAAATAGATACAGAAAAATAAGGGAAATTAAATAGAATAAATTAATGGTAATTTATACACAATATGACACATGATAAAAACAAGGAATTAGAGGGTATTTTTATTGGCTTGTTTAAGCAGGGATTTTAATAAGTGACTTTTAGCATGATGAATACGAGATTCATCATACCCCTATACTTAAACCATGCTCGTCCTCGAGCATCTAAAGAATGAAGGAGTCGGATTAATTCCTGACAGTGCGTGTGAAAAATTCAAGGCTTGATCTTTCGAAGACCTTTGACCTAAGTGATCCTAAAATTTTGGGTTTATCCAAGCCTTAGCCAGAAGGAATCCAACTTCTCTGATTATCAGACTCTCTTTTTGTACATATAATATAAGGATATGACATTTAGTGTACTGCATTTCATGAGAGCCGAGTCGATGCATCACCCAAAGTTCCAATCCCAAAGATCTTCCTCTAGACCTAATCCTCAATACTAGGGAATAAGTATGTTCTTGCTTCAGTCCACCGTCTCATTAGTTTGTCAGATTTTGAAATGTTGATGGACGGCCAGATGATGGAGGTACTGGGATTGTGTCTAATTTTCTCACCCTCACATTGGAACAAGGGGCCTCTCGAGTGCCTTTTACTCAACACATGTATATTAATACTTTGTTGATCAATGTGTCCGTCAAGAGAGTTGGAGTCGTCTGCACTTGTTTTTCTGGGAGTACACCGGGGTGTGTCTTTTCTGAGTATCTAAGATACCTTCGACACCCAGACTTGTATCGCTTACGATGCAGGGCCCTTTTTGTGGTGTCAGCCCGACTCCTTGGTCCTAATTAGCGCTTGGTCCAAGTGGACACTTTGAAAATGTTTTGGGAGCGCTCGCCATTGGTGGAAGCTCATTTGGAATTTGACTTTGGATTTAGAGCTTTTCTTTGATATTTCATTTCTTTTGTTGGCTAGCTCCACTGCTTTTACCAAGAGATTGGCGCACACTGATCAACATGTTCCTTTAAATTTCATCACACCCTGTCACTTTTAGGTAAATATCCAAGAGATAGTATATGAATCTTGTTCACATACTGGTTAGGGTTTTTGCTGACACTCAGGTTTTCTGAAGCCTTCATTAACTTTATCCCATCCTCGAATATCATTAGATCGGGTCTAAACTTAAATCTATGGTCCTAGTTCCTCAAGTGATATCTCAACTCAGCTCATCAATTATGCAGTTGTTGAAGTGATTGTGCTGATCATATTTTCTTGAAGGTAGAGATGAAGAGTGCAATATAGCACTCAAACCTTTCAAACCAGAGGAGTGTGGATATTTAAGTCATGAAAACCCTAATGACTAAGGCATGTTAACTCAGACTCTCAAGATCCCAGAGATCCAGTGTCCTCAAATTCCTCAAGCCTTGCGTGAGTGTGAATGTGTCAGGAATACACCAACTCCTTGGGTTAGTGAATTTTTGTGTGATTTTTATCTTTTGCAGATTTTTATGGATTTTAATTTTTAATTTTTTTATTCCTCGGAGAGACAATGACCGGCCCAGGCTCAAATAAAAGTATACACTTTCAGCCAGTATGGGTGTAAGTACGGGCCGAGGCCCGTGTTACTTGAGGACGGGGCCGTATGCGATGTCCTCTAAACCACCCACTCTGCTAAGGGAGACCGAGGTTCCCTCACTGAAAATGCCTACTAAACCTAGTAGTCAGAGTCAACCTCACAAGAAAGATTTTCAGTTTTTCAATTTTTTTTAATACAGGAATATTTACAAAAAATAGACCCTCAATTTTTAATTTTTACAGGTTTTTACTCAGTTCACTAGTTTACCAAAACCCAGGCCCGAAAAATAAAATTTTTAAAAAGTTTTAAAAACGCGAGCTAAGGCTAAAGTAATATACAATAATATACGGTATACCCCCCTATACTTATAATTTGCTATGTCCTCATAGCACAAGTGCCATGAAGGCAAGGCTCGGTTCAAGTACAAGGTGATATAGCAGAACTGAGGAGGAGGGTCCCCCTATACTTAGGCCAAAATCGGTCTAAGCACAAGAAGACAGAACGAGGAAGGGATGAATAGGCAGATCCCCCCTATACTTAGGCTACAAATAGCCGAAGTAAAGTCTGTGTTTAGGGGTCATGTCTATGGTACAAGGGTGAGGGGGAGGGGGTTCGTGAAGAATAGATACACACAGAGAGAGAGAGAGAGAGAGAGATAGAGATAGAGATAGAGAGAGAGAGAGAAATATACAGAGGGGGTGGGGGTGAGTATGTGCATGTGCAGTGTAGGTGTGTGTGTGTGTGTGAGGGGGGGGGGGGTTTGTGTGTGTACAATATGCAAGACTGAAAATAAATATGCAGATGCAAGTTATCTATTTTTTTACAACATGCAATGCAAATTTGACTGATAAAGATCTTAGAATTCTTCACAGCTTCTTTTGCGGCCTCTTCAGCTGAAGCTCCCGACTTCGCGCCTCCATGAAGATCAGGCATCCCCGATTTTCATGGGCCCTACCACAAAAGAGAAAAGTTAGAAACTCAGAGAAATTAAATCAGCAAATAATATGCAAAGAAATGATGCATGAAATGAGGACCTGAAAATTTTTGAAATAAATAAATCAATCAATCAAAATCCAAAAATTAAGCAAAGCCGTATCCCCGGCAACGGCGCCATTTGATGAGCGCGAAATCCACCTCTTTAATATCGATGAAATGTAGTATAGTAGGTGAAAATTGGTCGATCAAAAACCACAAGCTTTGAATGTTGTGGAATATTTTACTTGGCAAGTTTACCAAGGTCGAACATAGGGAACAATGATTTTTAGTTGCGTGATTTTTAAATCAAATTAAATAATTAATTAATGCTCGATTAATTTATGTGTTGCAAAATATACAATATAATGATGCGAATGTGATGTAAGGGAATTAAACATAATTTATGCTCAGGATCTGTGATCTAGAATTCCAATCCAAACAATGATGATCAATTTCCTCTATATTAAATCACAGATCAGAAGATATCAAATCCAGAAATATGTGTCAAGTTAATTCATAATGCGAATAAGAGTGAATAGATCTCGGAGAATTCCTGCAATCAATTTTATATCCAAAATTCTTCAAATTATAATCTTAAGAAATGTTTGCAGTTCACAAGTTAATAAGCCTAATAAATCTCCTTGATTTAAACCCTGCAAAATTTAAGTCCTCAGATCTGAAATTAATTTCATCATTGCATAAATTAATACCCTGCAAAATAAGTCGTCAAATTTTTCAAGAAAAATGTGGCAATGATATGTCAAAATTGAGCGTACAAGTCAAATGAGATCTTCGAATAATAATTATCAATAAACAAACTCAGATCTGATCACAAGCTATATTAAATGATAGAGCACGTAATTAGCTTCAAAATGACATATTATACGCTAAAATCGGAGTTCGTATGAAAAAGTTATGACAATATGAAGTTTCAGGGACTAAAATGTAAATAAAATAAAGTTTTCTTTGCAAAGAGGTCCCTGGGAGGACTTATCTGTAATTAACAAAAACTTGAGTGGCTTTTCTGAAATTTTCCCCTAGCGGGGGTATTTTTGTAATTTTTGAAAGTGCTAGGGATATTGTTGCAATTTTCACCAAGTGCACGTGCGCAAGCAGCTTCGGACACGAGGCAAAGGCTCGGGTGTCCCGGAGCTGAGGCTCGGGTCACGAACCAGAGGCTCGGAGGCGAAGCTGAGGCTCGGGCGCCGAGGCTCAGGCTCGGACGTCCGAGCCTACGTGGCAGATGGTGGTGCTTCGGGGGCCCCGATCCTCGAGGCTGGGGCCGAGGCTCGGGGGGGGGGGGGAGTACGTGGTTCGATCAGGGTCGTTGGATCAAGGGCCTCCTGCCCGATCCAACGGCGCCTGTGCATCGTAGTGGGGCGGGCGGAGGACGCAGAGGCGGTCGGCGCTGGCGGCGAGGCCGAGGTGCGACTGCGCTCAGCGGAGGCTCTGGAGGTGGTGCTCAGCGTGCGGAGGCTGAGGCGGAGGCGCGGAGGTGGTGCCTTCGCGCGGGCGGTGGCCGGAGGTGGCGAGGCCGTGAGGCAGAGGCGGCACCCACGGTGGCGAGGAGATGGGGCGATCGGTTGGGCCTCGAGGCGGAGGTGCGGCTGGACGGCGACGGTGTCGGAGGGCGGGAGGAGCAGGTGAAGGCGAGGCTCGCGCGGAGGCGAGTGCGGCGGAGCGGTGGACAGCGGAGTGCGAGGTGGAGGAACGCGGGGGATGAACCTAGGAAGAGAAAAAAAATGAAGAAATAAGATGGGGGTTGTGAGTTACCTGTAGATTAGGAGGAGTGGCTGCTCCTTCCCGATAATCGCTTCTATGGAGCCGGCGAGCTCCAGAAGCTTGCGCAGAGGTTGAAAGCAGCTGCTACGAGGTTCGTCGCCTCGGATCACGTCGTTGAGGGATGGCCACTGTCATCGGCACCTACAGGGAAGGCGGATCGGTTGGAGTGTCGCGCGGGGGCTGGGTTTATAGGAGGTGGTGCGAGGGTGTTACGGGAGGGTGAAGGAGTGATGGCGGCGTGCGTAACGGCCGGAGGAGGCGAGGGAGCGTTGGAGGAGAAGAAACGGCGGGGGAGGGCGCAGGTGTGATGGGATGGAGGAAGAAGAGGGTCACATGCCCAACACGTGACCCGGGGGAGCGGCCTGGAGAGAGAAGGCGGGAATGCCACGTGGCACGCCCTGGGGCTGCCACGTGGCGCCCACCAAAAAAATTTCAAAATTTAAGATGAATAAAATTAGAAAAGAAATAGCAGGAGACCTCGGATCGAAAATTTTCCTTCACAAAAGTTGCTCGTCTCGACGAGATCTACAACTTTCATGAAGGACCCGGAGCAAAAGAGGTCACCTGTGAGAAGTGGTATTTTTGGTGGCCTTCCATGTGTACGAAAAACCGTGTTTTTGAGATTTTGTATTTTTTTGGTGGCTTTAGAGAGGGAAAAAAATCTAGAAAAAATACGATAAAATAGAAGAAAATTATTTACACATTAATCTATTTTTTTGGATTTTTAAAGGATAAGAAATTAGGAAAATAAAACAAAAGTAAGAAACGCTCAACTTTTGCACAGACCGACAACGGACACTTGGACTTGGTCAATTTCTTTGATCTCAGTTTTAATCTGGATTTGAATTTTTGCATTTCTTATTAAAACTTTCATCAAAGGACACAAATGAAAAAGAAATAAAATTAAAAGAGTTAATTATGCACATAAAATCTCAGGTCAAAATTAGCAAAAAGTTAAAATGCGCAAAAGAGGCCAAAAACCCGACTATATGAGCTCCGTATTTTAGGAAATTGGTCTTGTTTTGAAGGTATTTGAAAATGGAGTACTTTAAAAGTGAGTAGACCAAAATCGAACACTGTGTGTGGGAGATATGCTCATTTTAGTATGTCAGATGTGAAATTTGACTTTGGGATTATTTGACACTTATTGGGGTTTAATAAGATTAGTAATATCTACACAATGGAGGTGGTTTTGGGTTAATCGAAGTTAGGATGAATTAATTAAAAATGTGAGAAGTTAGCGGCTTTTTGGGCTAATTTACACATGGGATTTTTAATGCAATTTATGCAGATGAAATGCAGATATTATTCACACATGCATGATGGCTAATAATGCTATATTAATGATTAATTACAGGTGAATGATGGGGAACAGAGCCTAAATGACCAATTTTAGCATGATGAATACGAGATTCATCACGGCCAAACTAGGGTATTAGAGTTACCTTGATGAGGGAGGCTATTGCCTTATCATTTCTGAGGTGGGGAGCTACATATCACTTACACAGTACAAGAAAAGATTCATGGTCATTAGAGTTTGTGTATGTAGACTTGTTCTGATATGGATTATTGAGGAGTCTTGACCATATATTAGTGGAACTTAGAGGCTGTTGAGTCTTAAACCTAGGTCCAAATAAGGTTCCGACAAATTGATAATGCAAAGCTCTAACTCAGCTCCATTCTCCAATCTAATAAAGACAAGTCTAATAATCAACCTATTCTCCTTCATTTTCTTTTCTTTCTCTTTTTCACTTCTTTTTCAAATAAGTGTTTGCTAAGGGACTAGCAAAGGTAAAGTACACGGGGTGATGAATCCCTGATTCTCACTCTTTTTTCTTTTATTTTAACTGTTTATCTTGGCAAAGCATCATGTAAATATATGTAAATACAATAAGTTAGCATTATGCATGTATTTGTTAATAATTGAATAATTAACATGTATTTGTGCAAAAATAAAAGAATAAAGGAAACAAAAAAGGAAGGAGGTATTTAGAATAAATATAGAGTGACCCGAACCCAAGACAAGTTCATGCATTGACCTGCTCGACAAATAAAAAAAGTAGAGAGAAATAGGGCTTACTCTATATTGTATATTATTATTTATACATGTAAATAATTATTTATGACAAAAAAATAAAATGATATTTTTACCTCCTTGTATATAATCCCAAAAAAAACAAAAATCAGAAAAATAAAATAAAAATTAAAAATAAAATCCTCTCTCCCTTGTACAAAATACATGTATATAGGTCTTATTCTCTATTTATTATATACTTGTATAGAAATAATAAAAATCAAATAAAAATTATTTTATACTCCAAAAAATATGTTGTAAATAAATAAAATATAAAGAATGGGGTATTTGCGTAAAAATAACAAAATTAAAATAATTATACAAAATACATAGGTATATTCTACTTGTATATAATACATTATATTGTATAAAGATTAATTTATTTTTCATAAAATAAAATAAAATACACATAAAATAGTTTGAAAAATAATAAATATTTTTCATTTTATACAACTTTTTGATTTAAAATCATTTATTATTTTTTATTGAATTAGAATTTTGTACATTTGAATTATCTGATTGGTCCACGTCATTTTGTTGACCCGGGTCAACGACCTCTTCCAGGCTTGACCTGACCCGATCATATTCGCCGGACTGATTTCTCCTAATTTCTCCAGTTGGGTCACGCATCCCTTCACCCCGATTCTTCACTTGTGGTCTCTCCTTGGATCCAAGACCTTCGTGTATCCCAAGGAAGGCACGGATCAACCTAGGGCTGCGTGCCCTTGCCCGAATCCTGCAGCCTCCTGGGACCCCTTTAAATCCTCTTCTCCACCTCCCAGGAGCGGTAGCTCGTGCCTTACACCTCCCTTCACCCCTAGCTACCTCTGGTTGAGTGACAGCGTCTTGAGGGTCCCTTCGGATCGAAGCTTGGAGGAGCAACCACGCTACTCAGCCTCGTGGCCGATGTGCGCCACCGTGATCAGCCTCCTGGCCTTCCACAGCCTGGTCGAGGCCATTACCTCACCGACCGCCTTCGCCTGAAGCTCTAGAGCTTGCCTATGACCTCAGGTACTACCCATTTCCTTTACATTTTCCGCTTCGCTCCAATCATTTCATTTATCGTCGCCGCACGTTCATCTACTCCGACCAGCTGGTCGGAGCCCCACTATCCACATCTGTCCGCTGCGATCAAACCCCTGACGCACGCTCCACCTTGCACTGCAGCCTGACCACCCTTAGGCTCGTCCCTTAGGTCGAGATTAAGGACCAGTTCTCCTCTATCACCTTCGTCGGAGATCGAACCTCGCCCCACATCGCTTCTTTACATTTCAACTCAAATAACTTCAATCGGAGCTTCGCCCCGAGTCAAGCTTTCCTCTGCAGGTGTTTTGCATGCACATGGACTCCGTTCACAACCTTTAGAGGGTTTATTGGAGTAGCTTCAGGATACCTTCACCATCACGCACATCCGACCGTCAACTCATCCATCGGACCCATCCATTAGGCGCGGAGAACCTCCACGATTGATCCTGCGCTTCCCAATCGATCATCAGAGCCAAGGATGCCACCTTAGGATCTGGTGAAGTTCACCTCGACCATGTTCTTCCAGACTCCTTCAACGCCGTCGGATGGGCGTTCATCCACCAGATCAGATCCAATCCGCCGACCATCGCAGCTTTCTGGGCCGTTAGATCTGGCACCTGACACATCAGAGACCCACATCCTCGACAACACCTGAGATGTCAGATCTGACATTGCATAGGATCAGAGCCGTACGTGCTCCTTGTATTCGACCATGGTCGCTATACTAGGTTAAATAAATAGCGGATATCGTTACATTCGATTTTTGAGCTCGATTGCTTATTTCGTGGTCTTTATTTTCTTGATTGACTGTGCCTTGCGAGTCAGGTCGCAACGACCATTAGATACTACTTAACCTGAGTTGCTCTGGTTCGTCATCACTAATGTATAAAAATACCAAGACAAACAAAACCAAAATTTAATTTAACACATTTTCCACAATGTAAATATTTCACTTAATTTTTTTATCACTTATATCATCTCAAACCAAAACACTTCTTTTGTGGAAATTGTTCATAAAAAATATATTATTTTACAAAAATATCAAAAAAAAATAATTGATTACAGAAATAAAATATAACAATGAACCGAAAAAGCCGCAAAAGCCGACTTCCGAGGTTCAAAAGTATTTATAGAAAACTCCAAACAGTCCAAACTAACTTTTAAACTTCATTTTATACTTAATACAAGGTGAGCTGTAATTTCGACACGATCGAGATGGGATAAATAATGCAATGGTCGTTGTTCTCAACCAATTGATTCGATCAACGAGAAAAATATTTTTTAAACCACTTAGGAGAGAGATAAATCAAATAATGACAAGCAAGCGGTTTTTGCTATTCAATTTACCTGGTATAGCAACCAGGGTCGAACACAAGGAGCACGATTTAAAAACTAAGCAGTCAAATTTCAAAGATAAAATTTTTAGTGGTTTTTGATTTTTTTATTTTCAATTAAAGCATAGGACACAATATGCACAAGGGAATAAAACTACACACACACACATACCACATTTTTTGTATTTTTCAAAATATATAGAAATACTCGGAAAATTCCAGAGAAAATGTTTTTGTGTTTTTTATATTTTAAAGTATTTTTGATAATTTTTCAATTTTTTCTGATTTTTTTGTGATTTTACAAAAATCAAACAGTGAAAAATAACAGAAAATAGTGCACAACCAAGAGTATTTTGCAACTTAAAATATTTAATTGCCCAAAACTCTTGGAATTTAATTTTATATAAAGTACTAACAATTATCTACACATAGATACAGAAATAACAATTTTTGGATTTTTCTAGAATTTTCTACAAATTTTATAAGATTTTTAATTTTTCGCATTTTTTTGGTTTTATAAATGATTATTATACGAAAATTGGATAGAAATTAAAAGACCTTAAAATACACCTATAGTAATTTTTTTTGAATTTTTAGACAAATTTTCGAATTTTTATGATTTTTCTAATTCCAGACAGAGAAAATAATAATGTTTTTTATTTTTTTAAAATATCAAATGGCAACAAAGTGTGATGAAAATTTTATACAATATTCAAGCACATAGCATCAACCTACACAAATTTTACAAAATTTTTAGAGCAATAAAAACTTTTATTCAACTAGAAAAAGCATGGAGTTGAAGGTCTGGAATTTACAGGGACTGAAACGTAATTATTCAAAAAGTGTTTGCAGAAACTGTAACAATAAACTTGTGGGAGAAAATGTGAAATTTACCCAATAACAGTGCCACACACGTGATCTTCTGGAGCATAGTGATCTCTTTATAATATGAAAAACTCCTGAGGATGTGAAGGTAATTTTTCCAAATTTTATTTATTGCCCTAGGGTTCTTTTGTTCCCTGTTTCATTTCTTCAACAAGGGGGTAGATGGAGTCACCGTCGCTGCCGTCGCCGTGTGAGACTGGGAGCTTGGTGGCGTGACAAGCTACGTCTAGAGCTGGAGCAAGGTCGGTGTATGACGCGGGCCATGCGGTGCGGAGAACGTGCGGCCTGGGCACTGACGTTCGCGGTGGAGTCAGTGGTGGGGAGATCGGGCGGAGGCGGAAGGGTGTCGTGATGTGAGGGACACGAATGGACAGCCGCTGGAGGTGCACCTCCTCGCGTGGGCTGAGGTCGCACAGCCTGGGGGGCATGGTGCCTCGCACACAGAGGAGGGGATCGGCATGATCTGTAGGTCACGTCGCGCACGACGTCGCGCGCGAGCTAACATCGTGGATGCGGCGGGCATGGGCCGCTGGAGTGGCTGCACGGGCGGAGGAGTACCGACGAGGGGTCGGCTTTGGCGGAGGTGCACCGCGCAGACGGCGGAGCACGGGGGCTGCGGGAGGTCGACGGTGTGGCAACCGTGGTGGGAGTGCAGGCAGCGGGGGGTGGTGGCCCTGCAGCCTACTGTTGAGTTTTTTTGTTTTTTTATTTTTTTTTCTTTTGTAAACGTAAACAATAGAAATAATTTTTTATATAAATATTTTTATCAAACAAAAATTATAGACGAAGAAATGTTTTTATTTTTTTTTTAAATTATCCTGCAAAAAAATGTGAGAAAGAAAGATAATATATATTTTTTATTTATAACAAAAATAGGAAGGGTGAATGATGTGGATCTTGCGATATGGAAGATATATTCGAGGATCCGACCGTCGTGCGTGGTTGGATGTGACAGGCTGTGTGAGGTAGAATGTAAAATGTGAGGATCGAGATGTAAGATGAAAAATTCGATGTCGGACGCGGATTAAATCAGGGTGGACAAAATTTTGGGATTTTTAAGTTCAAAAGAATAATGGGATCAAAGCACAAATTACTTCTAATATATATCTAGTAAAGAAATGATGGAAAAGAGAAAAAAATGGATCTCACCTCGAGATCGGATACGTCGTGATGGCCTCGATGAGGGTCGACTCGCTGTCACCGGACGGCTCGGAGATTGGGCACCCTTCTTCAACAAGATCGCTCTTGGAGATCGGGCTCCTCTCAACCAAAGATTGATCAACCAATAATAAAGGAGAAGGAGCACATTAAAAAGAAGATGAAAATCAAAATGGAAAGTATCTACAAATAATGAAGGATTTTATTGGTTAAATAAATAAATTAATTAAATCAATAATTAAATTAATCAATTAATTATAAAATTCGGAATTAAATAAAGTAAATAAAATAACTAATTCATAGAAATTAATTAACCACCTTAATGATGGCTATTAATGGTATAGAATAATATCTTATATATAAGGCATGTTTTCAAATCCAATAAATGAATAACTAAATAATTAAATAAAAATTTCGTACTTAAATTAATTAATTAATGTTAGATATTGATTTTTTTGGTAATTTTTATGTAAGGAAATTAGTTGTATACAAATATTATATACATATAGTACAATATACATATGTATAAATAATGGAATTATTTTTAAATAATAATTTTTTAAATTTTATTTTTTTAAATTTTTTTAATTTTTTTTAATGATGAAGATAATATTTGCAATTATGTACATTAAAATAAATATGAATAAATATATACAATAGGCAATTGATAAAACTGCATAAAGCACCCCTGAAAACCGACTTTTCAACCGTAACTCCAAAAATTTTGAAACAACAACCATTTGAAAGATAATTTAGTTTAGAGTTTAATGGAAGTGAGTTTTATTCAATTTGAGTTTGTATGGAGCCGGAATTGATCGTTCAATTATCGCTTTACATCTTTTTTCTGAGTGTGATTATTTGCAATCTGTACATTATTTTATTTTGCAATTATTTTTATTATTTACAAGACCTTTTTATTTACAACTTTTGTTTACAGAAATATTTGATTTGAGTCCATTTATATAAAAATAAAATAGTGTATGTTTTGTACAAATATACATGGAAAAATATTTATAAAATATTTTTTTTATTTTTGGATTAATGACTCTATCTCCCCCTACTTTATTCCTGGTCAATCAGTTCAAGTCTTGACCTTCTCTAGGGGTTTGGGTCAGTCTGCATTTATTTTATAAATACATCCTTCATTTTTCTTTTCTTCTTTATTCTTTTATTTAAGTACAAAAAGTGTTAAAAAAGCATAATTAACAAATGCATGCAAAATGGTAATTTCATGGAATTAGTAGGTATTTACAGGTGTTTGACTATGGAAATGAAGCTAAAATAAAAGAATAAAGACGATGAATCATAGATTCATCTTTCCCCTATACCTTACCTTTGCTAGCCCCTTAGTAAACACTTATTAGGAAAATAAGTGAAAACAAAAATAAAGAAAAGAAAAAGGAAAGAAGGTAGAACAATGTTGATTTTTAAACTTATCTTCATAAAATTGTATTATGGAACTCTGTTGGACCTTTGGATTATTAATGTTTCAGAACCTTAATGGGAAATGGATTTTAAACCTAACATCCTCTAAGTTCCACAAGACTCCTATTTAGGTCTCCTCAATAATTAGATCAGAACAAGTCTACAAACACAAATTCTTATGACTATGAATTCTTACTTGTACTGTGTAAGTGAAATACAACTCCTCATCTCAAAAGTAGCAAAGAAATAGGCTCTCTCAACAAGGTAACTCTAATCCCCCGGTCTAGCAACTCTTTCCTCGAGGAGCGGGGATATTCCCATCTAAGTTCAAGTACAACCAGCTCAAGAAGAGGGGATGGAGAAGAGAATGGACGGTAACCAGTGTAACTACCTATCCTCGGATGCATGACTAGTGTAGCTAAGTCATCTGCTGCAGGCTTACAAACATTTGACTTTGAAGCTCTTATTCTTTTTTTTCACTTGTATATACACTTTGGCAGACATTATACTTTTCAATCAGGCCTGTCCACTTTTGGAGATTCTGTATTGTTTTCTTTTTTTAAAAAAAAAATATACAAGGTGCAACATGTACATAAGGAGTTTTCCCTCTTGAGCCAGTAGATTATCCCTCTTTTGAAGCATTATTGCAACCCCACAGCATCCTGTCTTTAGACCTCAACATCACCAGACCAGGTTGAGATGCACTTCTCTCCCTAGAGGAGGACGAGAGGTTCCGCCTAGATGTACTACCCTCGTATGCTACCCCCAAGCCAAAAGATTCTGCTCCCTCACTACCTCCTCCATGAAGAGCTACTTGTAGAGTGCTTGTCCAAGGTAAGCCATGGTCTGAAAAAATCATGCGTGTGTTGTTAAATATTCTACTTAGACTTATCAAGATGACATGTGAACATAGTCTTATGGTCTCAAAGAATTAAGTCACTAGTACTTGAAAAGTCTTAACTCCATTTTTTATAAGGTTCCTCTGAAATTAAGTGGATTAAAGTCCAACTAAGCTCCATTCTTCAATTTTATTCTAGATTTAGTTTAACTGTCAAAATTATCCTGAAAAATGCACATGCAATACAAGAAATATGTACAATGCAAAGAAAAGAAAAAAATCTTTTTGTGAAACAATTTTCTAATTTTGATTTTTTTATGAATTTTCGAAAAATGATGCACAAGCAAACAAAGTTTTTTTAAAATTTTAATTATGCAAATTTTAATAAACTTTTGGATTTTGTAGTTTTTAGGGTTTTTTTACGAAAAAGGTTAGTAATATATACACGTATAATAATTTTTTTATTTTTAATTAGGGTTAGTATATATGATACACATATTTACACAGAAGTAGTTAACTATTTACAAGAATCAGGTGAAAAGATTTATAACTTGAGTAATTATAAAGGTATATACATACATTTGGAAATTTTTTTATTTCTTTAATTAATTAATTTATTTTTTTGTGATGCATATACTCCTCATACTTATTTGAAAATAACTTTACAAATAATTTTGAAAACTTTAGTCAAAAATAAGTTTTCAAACAATTTTCCAGTCATTTACAAACATTTGAAAATAATTTTGCAAACATTTTTCAAACAGTATATATAGATTTTCAAAATGATTTTTCAATCATTTTCAAAACATTTGCAAATAGTTTTACAAAAAATTTATTTCACACAAAGGAAAGAAATTTTTTTACAAACCACAATATTTTTACAAAGGTTGAAATTATTTTCAAACATTTTTCAAATAGTTTTCAAGAAATTTTCAAATAGGTTTTCAAACTACTTTGAAAATATTTTTCAAAATATTTTAACCTGACTTATTAATCAGTATATAAAAAAAGAATTTTGAGAAAATATCTGCATCTTTTTATTAGTTGTTGTTTTTTTACAAGTATTTATACAATATTTTAGCCATATTAAAAATATGAAAGTACGAGTTATGACGAAAGTATATATACAATATATACGACACCCCCTATACATAGCTCGAACTATGTCCTCATAGTGATCAAAGAGCTGCAAAGAAAGACATAACTCATGCTATGTATTGGGAAGTGAAAAGAATACTATTCTACAACGACAAATAAAATAATATAATCAATAGGAGTCGGTGATCCTCCTATACATAGGATCAGGTAATCCTAAGTATAGAAGATTGTACACAAGGGGAAAACCGTGGTGTAGGATGTACAAAGTCTACCTTCCCTATACTTAGGTAAAATATCCTTAAGTATAGTCAGCAAAACAAAATTAAAAAGAATCAAAAGAATAATCACAAGTCTGACACCCCCCTATACTTAGGGTAAAGTACACCATAAGTATAGCATAATCATGAGATGGAGATGGGGTTAGACAAAAGAATGTGCGATATGGACAAATGGATCTATACAACTGTGAACAATGATGAGGTACCTCTCAACAAACGCTAGAGTTTACACCCCTAGCTGGGCGCAAAGGATAGGATAGCACAGTATCAAGGTTCAGGACGGCATCTATGAGGCGAATACCAGACTATCGTTGTAGTCTCGGTGGGAGAACAACAATGTGGTCAACAGAGTAAACTATGACACCCAAGTAAACAATCAGGCAGGTGTCTACTACCGGGTAAAGATATGGGAGAATGAAATCAGGCTACGATAGCACAAAAGAAATCATTGGCTCAAGGTCTGAAAGGAGTGAATAGATGGAGCCAAAGAAATCGAATGTGGAGAAGGAAGGATCTGTTAAGGTAATCCTCCATGTCAATCACATTCTCGAATAGATAAGGAAGATCAAGATCAGGAGACTCACTAGAAAGGCTGATATCCGATGTATGTAATGTAGAGAAATCAATAAAATCATCGAATACCTCAAAGACCGGCTCATCCTCGCGAGGGTCGTCGAGGTGAGAAAACTCAGACTCATGATCAGAAATATCAGAAGACTCGATCTCATGATCCGACAGATCAGATACACTCCCAGATAGTAAAATCGAGTACACATGAAACATGGCATTTTTTCGCAGATAACCCTCTGGGAGTAATGCAGAATCAGAATCAAACTAGGGACCTATGATTCTGAATATCAGGTCCTCCAAAAATGTATCGACCTCATCAAATGGGAGGGCACTAGGCTCAAATATGGGACTATCTGTATCAGTCAAATCAAAATGGTGTCCCTCATCAAGTTCTCTATGCTGAGATGGATCCAAATGTGTATCTGAATCTGAGAGGATCTTCTGAAGAATGGATACTGAATCAAGTTAACATGGACACTGAAATGATTGAAAGGACGGTTGAAATGTAGTAGAATCCATGTCCTCAGAATGGTGTGTGTTGTCAGGATCTTCATGTAGTACCACACATTCAACTGGTGTCATATCTCCCTCATGTGTTGTCCCGAATAAATCATCTCGTGAATATGGAATGTCTGAAAGTGTTCCCAAGATGGTCTCAAATAAATTCATGTCGGAACTGTAGTGTGAACCACCACACGAGGCAAAAACTAATGCAATCTGCTCTGTGGTCACCCCCTCATGGCGATCTGGACAAGGTCAGTCACCAAAAATCACCTCAAAAGATCAAGTAACCTCAACCACGAATCTCTTAATGGCTCCTGGGGTTCAACTGAAAAATCTCGAATACAAGACCGCATCAACTCAGCTCTACGATGGGGTAAAACCTCTACAAAAACAATGATAGTAAATCTCCTCACATAGCAAACTTCCTTCCCAATCGTTTGTGCCAACTCTTGGCTCTACTCTAAAGTGTAAATGGAAAGGTCATCAACATCAGATCCTCAAAATTGATATCATAATATGATCGTGATCCACAAAACTCTTCAAACTCATCGATATACAAATAAGGTTCCTCATGCACTCCCCCTGAAAACTTTGGCAATAGATTAATGAATTCTAAATCCCGAATGAATGGACTCAATATAGAAGCGGACTGCGCTTCTTGATCTATGTGCTCATCCATTATCCTCGGATAGAAGTCGTCTAAAACTTGCAACTGCTCAATATAATCTCTTATGGAATGCATTCTCATCTCAGCAACGGAATCGTCTGGGTCTCATATCTGGTCAATCTGGTCTCCAAGGGTGTCAATCACAACATGTCCTGAATAAGAAGGTGGGAATGGGGAGGGAGAAGATGGGATGTCGGTCGGAGTTTCGACCACCCAAGAGAGTGGGCGAGAATGATGGGAATGAAATGAAGAAGCCACAAAATATGGCTAGAATGGAGTATGGCCCATCATGACGAGAGGAAAGAATGATGATTAAGGGAGGGAGGGTGGGATGAAAGAAAGTGAAGGAGACAGAAGGTGTCTGCTAATGATCCAAAGAAGATAAACATAACCGACTCACATCAAAGACATTCAAACACAAAGTAAACCCCCAGTTCACCAACTCAACACAAATCTGACTGTGCGAGTTCAGTCTTTATCTTTTCAATTTTAAGAGTTTAGTGATCAGACAAAAGTTTTACAAACACTTAGGTGGCTTAATGGGATTTGGGCACTACTCCTTAGTGTGTACACGAGCAATTGAAAGTGAAAACAATGAGGGGATTGCTCTCCCAAAACAATGGTATGAATTAATTACATTTGATTTTAAGGGTCAAGTTCAATTAGTAGTCCCAATTTTATTTTTTTCTCTTTTTTTGGGTATTTTCAATGAAACGTCTAACATGATTTCTGATTCCATATTCCTATATCCACAAAACAGAGGGGGAAAAAGGAAAAACCAAAGCACGAGAAAATATGGATGCAAAACTGAGTCTTTTGATCTTTCTAACTCTGAGTTGTCTCACCTCGACGACCCTCACGAGGATGAGCTGATCTTTGAGATATTCGATGATGTTTCTTATGTTCCTTCATCCTATGCATCGGATATTGGTTCTTTTCGTGAGTGTCCTGATATTGATCTTCCAGATCTCTCCGAGACGGTGATTAACGTGGAGGATTCCATGACTGATCCTTCTTTCTCTACGTTCGATTTCTTCGGCTCTACACTTCCACTCCATTCTGACCTTGAGCCGATGATGTCATTTGTGCTACCGGATCTCGATTACATCTTCCCATATCCTTGCCCGATAGCAGACAGCCGCCTGATTGCCTACTTGGGTGTCTTCGTTTACATGATTGATTTCGTTGTCGTTCATTTACCACGACTACAACGACAGTACGACATTCGCCTTATAGATGCCGTCTTGAACCTTGATACTTCATTGTCCTAACCTTTACGCCCAGCTAGGGGCATAAAACCTAGCGCTGGTTGAGAGGCACCTCAACATTGTCCACTTTGTATAGACATGTTTGTCATGATTTATTCCTTGTTTCTTCCGTTTTTGTTTTACACCCCAGGTCTCGTTTAGGATAATCTTTGCTACACATAGGATGTACCTTATCCTAAGTATAAGGGGGTGTAAACACCGAAGTTGTTCCCTTTCATTATGTTTCATTACTCCTGTCGTTGCCTATACTTGAGGATCCTTCACCTTAAGTATAGGGGGAGTAATGTCCTCCCTTCCATCTAGTATATACGTGTCTTCATTTATGTTTTGCTGCCTATACTTAGGGATATTTCACCCTAAGTATAGGGGAGGCAGACCCTGTACATTCCCCAATTCCCTTTGTGTACAACCTGCTATACTAAGGATTACTTGATCCAAAGTATAGGGGGAAACCCCTGAGATTCTTTTCCATTCTTTCATTAGTCTTTGTAGTATAATTTTCCTCTTCACTTTTCTATACTAAGCATGAGTTATGTCTTATTCATCGCTGTTGATTCACTCTGAAGTCATCATTCGAGCTAAGTATAGGGGGGTGTCGTATATATTTAACATATACTTTAGCCATAACTCCTACTTTGTGTGAGTGTGTTAATAAATAAAATGGCTAAAGTCTTTAAAAATCCATGAAAATTTAAAAAAAAAATTCTTGTACATAAAATTCTTTATTGCACATACATAGCTATTTACCAAATTATTTTTGTATAAATGTTTTTTGTATAAAGAGCTTGTAAATATTTTGATATCAAAATTATGTATATAGTATAAAATGTTAGTAAAATGTTTGAAAAACAAAAAGTTTGCAAAAACCCTTTTGTAAATGTGTGTAAATATTTTGCAAAACTTCTGTATTCATGCATACATCCATGTTTTCAAACATTTTCAAAAATTTTGCACATTTTCAAAAAAAATTACAAATTGCATCTTTGTATATACTTGTATAGTTTTTCTGAATCATAGTTGACATTTAAACTAGCCTGGAATTAAATTGAAAAATGGAGCTTGGTTAAGATCTTAATCCACCTAAATCTAAGAGGAACCTTATAGGGGTTAGGGTTGAGACTTTTCAGGTCCATGGTTACTTAATTCTCTGAGTCCACTAGGCTATGATCATATGTCATCTTGATGAGCCTACGTAGAACACTTAACAACACACACTTGACTCTCACAAACATTGGCTTTACTTGCACCAGCACTTTACACCTAGCTCTAAACGGATGTGGTGGTGAGGAGGCAATCTTCTTTGACTTGGGGTAGCATATGAGGGTAGTACTTCTAGGTGGAACCTCTCTTCTTCTTTTAGTGAAGGAAGTGCGTTTCAACTTGGTCTGGTAGCAGTGAGGTCTAACGACAGGAGTTGTGGGTTGCAATAAAGCTTCGAAAAGGGATAGTCTACTGGCTCAAGAGGAAAAACTCCTTATGTATATATGCTGCACCATGTAGATATGTTGTACATATGCACATCAAAAAAATGTGCAAAAAAAACTCCAAAAACTGGTGGGTCTGATAGAAAATGAAATACCCGTCGGAGTGTATATAGTCAAATAAAGCAAAGCTTATGTTACTCATGCCCATCTCATGAAGCTTGCAGCAGGGAGACTTAGCTACACTGGTCGAGCTCCCAAGGATACATGGCTACACTGGCCATGGTCCATTATCTTCTTCCTCCTCTTCTTGAGCCGGTTGAACTTGAACTTAGAAGGGAGTACCCCACTCCTTGAGGAAAGAGTTGCCAGACTAGGGTATTAGAGTTACCTTGTTGGGGAGGGTTGTCACTTTGCCATTTCTGAGGTGGGGAGCTACATATCACTTACATAGTACAAGAATAGATTCATGGTCATCAGATTTTATGTATGTAGACTTGTTCTGATCTGGATTATTGAGGAGTCTTGACTATATATTAGTGGAACTTAGAGGCTGTTGAGTTTCATACCTAAGTCCAAATAAGGTTCCAATAAATTAGTAATCCAAAGATCTGACTGAGCTCCATACTTCAATTTAATGAAGACAAATTTAATAATCAACCTTGATTCATCATCATCTTCTTCTTCTTTTCACTTCTTTTTCAAATAAGTGTTTGCTAAGGAACTAGCAAAAGTAAAGTATAGGGGGGTGATGAATACTCATTCATCACTCTTTATTCTTTTATTTTAGCTATTTATCTTGGCAAAACAACATGCATATAGGTGTAAATACAATAAATTATCCAGAAGCATGCATTTGTTAAATATCAATAATTAGCATGTATTTGTGCAAAAATAAAAGAATAAAGAATAAAAGAAAAAGAAGGAGATATTTAGAATAAATATCGAGTGACCCAAACCCAAGGGAGTGCCAAGCATTGGCCTAACTACCAAATAAAATAAGTAGAGAGAGATAGGGCCACTCCACCTTGTCATATTCCTTTCTCTGTGTATATATTTTATTCTCATAAAAATAAAAATAAAAATAAAAATGTGTTTTTATTGCCTTCTATAATTTCCAAAAATAAAACAAAAGTTAGAAAAATAAAATAAAAACAAAAACAAAATAATTTCTCTCTCACCTTGTACATATCACATGTATATAAGTACCACATACCTATTTATTTAACACCTGTAAATAAACAAAAAATGAAATAATAATTATCTTATACTCTAAATTTTATGTTGTAAATAAATAAAATATTAAATTGGGGTTTTTGTACAAAAATAAAAAAATAAAAATAATAATATAAAATACATAGGTATTTTATACCTGTATATAATATAATATAATGTATATACCTTAATTTATTTTTCATAAAAATAAATAAAAATCACTAAAAAATAGTTTGGAAATTAAATAAACATTTTTTTATTATGAAAATATTTTAAAATAAAACCATTTTCTATTTTTTATTTATTTTGCAAATCTTTTCTGTTCCATATTTTCTTATTGGTCCAGGGTGGACTGTTGACCCCAATCAACTGCACACCCTGGACTACCTCCTTCGCGGATCAGGTTTACGCCCGACCTTCTCTGATTTTTCCAGAACCGGTCCGTCCACCGTCCCCCTTGATCAAATGGTCCGATTACCATGGAATGATCCACGATACTCGCCCGATGTCGCCATTAGGGATCCATTCCTCGGATTGCGTGCCCTTGCTCCAATCTTCTCGGACTCTGATGGGTATATAAACTCCTGGAGCCGCGACTTTTTCCGCATCTTTGGCCGCCCCCTCATCTCCGATGACCTCCTTCTCTTCGTTTAAGTGACAACTTGCATTAGAGAGAGTCGCAGCGAGGATTCGAGCGTCGGATGCCTCAGGTCTGCGTACACTCTGTCGTGCTCTGCCACGAGGTGAGCTCAGCCTCTAGACTCGTCGCTCCATTGAGGCCATGATCTCCGGAGGTCCCCGACCTCCAACACAGACGAACTCCGCCCATCAGGTAGCTTCATTTTAGTCTTAGACGCATTAGATTAGAGTTTTTTTTGGTTTTGGTCAACTTTAGTCGTTCAGCTCCGTTCGCCGTTGTCGGACCCTCTTTCTGTCGCTCCGACGACCTGACCACCTTCATCGGCCTTCTCCACACCTTCTACACCCCTTCAGTCACCCCGATTCACCCAGGAAAGGGGATTGGGCCCTCCTCTGCCGTCGCTTCGCCGGAGGGCCACGCTCCGCCTCGCCCTTCACCCATTTTGCGTACTAATGGGTCGAGTCACTTTGCCCTCGACCCAGTGATTCATCTGTGCAGGTGTAGACGCCAGAGAACCTCATCTGGAGGTTCGAATTTCAGAGCACAGTAGGTCCAGGTCTCTCACGTCGTCGGGACATTCCAGATGTCCCCGGCATCATCGGAGCACATCAGCAGCTGCGGATCGTCATCAGCTTCCTTTTCCCCATCCTAGCACCCTCGGAGGACACCTCAGCTGCACGTAGCAGCCGATCGAAGCTCGTCGGAGGCGAGTTCTTCGCCGTTCTTCCAGGAGGTGTCTCCGCCGTAGGATCGAGTCTCCCGCCAGTTCTGATCGTGACCATTCGTCTCTAGGGAGATCTCGTCCATCCGATCCATCTGAGGATCAGATCTTGTACGTCCATCGACGAACCGGTATTAGAGAATCTCCACCGTTCGATCTTAAGTGAGGACATGTTCAGTCGTTGGACCTGTAAAAAGAAGGGTAATTTACACTTAGGCCCTCTTTGCTTTTTGCATTTATTTCGTAGTCTTGTAAATAGTTTCTATAGTTCTTTTTATTTTTGACTGTTTGCACTTAGGACCTCGTGTTTCTTTTATTTGCAATTTGGTCCCTCTGAGTGTAGTTCACATGGTCTGGCATGTGCCTTGTGAGTTATTTGCATTATCCTACCTGGATTTTATTGTTGTTATCAAATGAAGTTTTACAAATAGGAATGACACTTGTACCCCTATTTGCCTGCTTCACGTGCCGCCCTCGTGCGATCTGGACTTTTCATATCTAGCCTCGTACTCTTTCTATGTGTTATTGTTTGGCTAGACATTTTCTCATAATTGCATATAGGTCCCTATGTGCTGTGCGTTTTTGATTGGTTGAAATAAATGGCAAACGTTATCCAAATTTCGTGAAATTTTGACACATGGCTCCTTCCACGTTGTAGGAATTTATAGGAATTTTTTGTTTTATTTTGCTTTCATTTGATATTTTTAGAAATTGAAAAACCTTAAAAATTCTTTCTGTCCAGTTTTAAAAAATCAATTAAAAATATAAAAAATCCTCTAAAAAATCTAAAAAAATCACTCTTTGTTTATTTTAGTGTGTTATTACTTCTGTCAAATATTCATTGCTTTTTGATTTATAAAAACATAAAAATTTAAAACACTAAAAAACTTAGAAAAATCATTAAAAATTCAGAAAAAAATAAAAAATGTAATTTCTTTTTCTATAGTTAGATTTTTATATCTAGTTTCTCATAAACTTGTTGCTGGAATTTTATAGGCTATTTACGTATTTTTAAATAGCCTGTACATTCTTGCTGCACACTGTCTCTTGTTTTTAGCCTTATTTCATTTTTAGAAAATTAACTAAAAATCAGAAAAATCCAAGAAAAATACCAAAAACACTTGAATATTCACAGAAACCAAAAATATTTTTATTTTTATTTTCGGACCATGATGCCTCAAATAATTGCTTGATTGTTCCTTTTTGAGTTCTTTTATTCATTTTTCTTAATTTAGAAATTACAAAAAAATTGCAAAATATAAAAACCTCCTTTTATTTCATTTTCTTTATTTTATTTAAATTCTCGACTACTTCGTAGCCCACGCATTCCGTGCTCCTTGTATTCGACCCTGGTAGCTATACCATGTAAAGTAAAATAGTGAGACCATTATTTGAGTTCCTTGATTGATTTTTATCTTGGTGGTCTTTGTTTTCTTGATCGACTTAGCCTCGTGATTCGGGTCGCAATAACCTGAGGATTTACACCTTAACCCGATCGCGGGATTTCGAGTCATTAGAATGGTACCGTTGCCGGGGAACACAACTTAGTAGTCAGCTTTCTTTTCTGGCTTTTCTTTGTTTTTCGTCATTTCTTTTTCATTTTCATTTTCTTTTCATTTTTGTTTTTATTTGTTTGTTTGTTTCTTTTCTTTATTTTTGTTTTTATTTTTGCATTTATTTTTCATTTTATATTATTTTGCATTATTATAATAATCGTGGACTGACACATTTCTGTTGGATTTTCTTGCGAGGGTCCGACAATCGAGGGCGACTTTCTTCGGGAAGACGACGCACCCGCAGGATTCAAAGATAACTCTTTTCTGTATAGAGCCGCAGGAGAGCATGAGATAGGAGAGCAGGAGTGTTGGGAGGATTTAGCTTAGTTTAGTTTAAATTTTATTTTTCAGCATTATATTATTGTAATAATATAGGACCAAGGACACTCAGAGACACTATCGGACTTGGTGATTTTCAGGGTCTGTTTCACCGAGCACCGGTGTGGTCAGGGGACCTCACCACGGTTTTCTCCGATTTTGTTTTTGTCGATTTTATTTTCATTGATTCTTGAGGATTTTAGACTTAGCGTAGGATTTTCTATTACTTGTGACACAATTATTAAGGCCCAACCCTAATTACATTTCTACACCTATAGACTGTAATTGGACCTTATTAATTAAATCAGTAATAAAATCTAACCTGATCACTTGAGGGGTCACGTGCCGCTAGAGGCCGTATACAACACTGGAAGGATCTGTTGTGGCAGACATCGATCGGCATCAGATACTGGACTCTGATCCCTCTCATTGACCCGTTAGCTGTTGTGCTTCACGTGTAGAAACTATCTGCTTAAGGCTGATTTCCTCGTTGCATCATTTAGATATGTTTTATTTCTGTCATTTCAATTATGCATGGATCATTTTGCATGTAGAGTGCTGGAGACAAGGTACACATTTCTTACTCAACATGCATCATTGTGTTTAGTCACGCATTGACTTTTTCATCTTCTCCCCCTGTTTTTGGACTTAATAATAATAAGGAGAACCTAAAAATTCGTTAAGTATTGTTTGATTTTGAAAAAGCCCTAAAAACAAAAACCATAAAATTGGGACTGTTTAATCAAACTTGATCTTAAAAGACATTGACTTAATAACTTGTCTTGGGTGAGTAATCCCCTCCTTGTATGGTTTGGATGAGCGAGAGAGTGACCCGTACCCTAGGCTAGAGCCACATTCGACCCTTCTTCAGACTACTGATTCTGAGTTAATTGTTCTCCAGTGAGGATCGCTCCAGTCTCCGGTAAAGCGGGCCTCTATATCCTTAACAGAGCGAGTCGATCGAGTAGCCGGTAAATGGTCCGCAACTTGTACTGGCTGGGAAAGATCTAGCTTGAGATCGGGATAGTCTCCTGGGGGCGTTGGATTTCCAACAACTCGCTTAATCACTCCGATAGACTGTTTGATCATCTAAATAAAATTGACAAGAAAAAAGACCGAACCTTCACGGTCATCAGCTCCGAGTGCGTAGGTGAATCAGGGGTTTGTTTGACCGATCTTGTTTGTTTTTCCAGATCCCATCCGACTTCTTCTCCTCCATCTATCCTCTTTCCAAACATTATTCTTTCTCTCTCCCACCCTCCCTTCAGTTTTCTTCTTCTCGCCATCTATCCCTAGATGATGGATCGCCTTCCTTTCTTGCCGACTCTTGCAGCTTCCCCATATTATTCCCATCATTCCAATCCACTCTCGAGGGAGGTCAAAACTCCGACTGACCTTCCATTATCTCCTTACCTTTCCCATCATTCTTCTGGGCATGCTGTGCTAGACGTCCGTGGAGATCAGATGCGAGACCCGGGTGATTTCTTTGCTGGGATGAGAGTGCACACCATAAGCGGTTACAGAGAGCATACGCGAGTTTCAGACACCTCTGATGACAGGATGATGGATGAGCCGACATGTCTGGAAGTTCAGTCAGCTTCTACATTCAGTCACTTCATTCTAGATTTGGAGTTCATTCAGAGACTGCCGAACTTCTCAGGGGAGGTGCACGAGGAGCCATATCTTCATCAGTCCGAGTTTGAGGAATTCTGTCTGAGGAGCTGATGTTAAAGACCTTCCCATTTTCACTTCAGGGCAGAGCCATGAAATGGCACATACGTATGGGAAGGAGATTTGCTACGTGGGGAAAGTTACGCTTAGAGTTTCTACAGAGATTCTATCCCCAACGCAGAGCAGATATGATGCGGTCTTTGATCACAGACTTTTCAGTAGACCCCCAGGAGCCATTGCATGATTCATGACTGAGGTTTCTTGACCTCTTGAGGAGATTTCCAAAGCATGGACTTTCTCCGACCGACATTATTGAGATCTCCATGAGGGGGATGACCGCTGATCAGATAGCACTGGTGGTTACTTCGTGTGGTGGTTCACACCACAATTTCGACATTGATCTACTTACATCCATCTCTAGAGCACTATCAGAGATTCCATCTTCACGAGATGTATTATTTGGGACAACACACGAGGATGATGCAGTACTAGTTGGGTGTGCTACACTGTATGAGGACACACTTACTACACACCAGATTGAGGACATGGATTCTGCGGTAGTATAGATGATGGATGACATGACTGCCACAGTAGAGGTTCTGACCCAGAGACTGAGCGAGCTCCCATTGGTCTTCCAGACAGAGTTTGAGTTAGTCCCGTACTTTTCAATTGACGAGTCTTGGATATCAGATCTTCTGATATTCTAGGAGATGGATGAGCCCATGCTACTACAGCCATCAGCCCAGACATTTCAGTGTCCATTTTCAGATTACTTAGCTTCTACTCTCCAGAGGTATTTCTCTGATTCAGACATATATCATGACTCAGCCCAGCAGTAAGAGATTGATGCGAGATACCACTTAGGGATGACTGATATAGATAGTCCCGTATTTGAGCCTTTTGTCCTCCAGTTTGATGATCTAGATACATTCCATGAGGATTAGATGATAGCCAGCACTGCCACAGCTCGAGGATCAGTTTCAGACACTTTGACAGCTACCTCATTGTTGACCAGTACCTTTTCTTGTTTCCAGATTGATCAGAGGCAGACTTCAATTGATGAGGCATTTTGGTGCAAGGAGTGGGTGCTTACCAGTAGCGCAGATTTCTATATAGATTCTGATCCTCCCTTTCTCACTGATCTAGCATTACTCCTCGAGGTTTATCTGCGGGAGAATGCACCATACGAGGCGTACTCGGTTTCACTTTCTGAGAGTATATCCGATCTATCGGATCACGAAACTGAGTCTTTTGATCTTTCTGACTCTGAGTTGTCTCACCTTGATGACCCTCGCGAGGATGAGCCGATCTTTGAGATATTCGATGATGTTTCTGATATTCCTTCATCCTATGCATAGGATATTGGTTCTTTTCGTGAGTGTCCTGATATTGATGTTCCAGATCTCTCCGAGACGGTGATTAACGTGGAGGATTCCATGTCTGATCCTTTTTTCTCCACGTTCGATTTCTTCGGCTATAAACTTCCACTCCATTCTAATTTTGAGCTGATGATGTCATTTGTGCTACCGGATCCCGATTACATCTTCCCATATCCTTGCCCAGTAGCAGACACCTGCCTGATTGCCTACTTGGGTGTCTTCGTTTACATGATTGATTTCATCGTCGTTCATTTACCACGACTACGACGACAGTACGACATTCTCCTTACAGATGATGTATTGAACCTTGAAACTTCATTTTCCTAACCTTTGCGCCCAGTTAGGGGTGTAAAACCTAGAATTTGTTGAGAGGCACCTCAACTTTGTCTACTTTGTATAGACGTGTTTTGTCATGATTTATTCCTTGTTTCTTCTGTTTTTTGTTTTACACCCCAGGTCTCGTTTAGGATTATCTTTGCTATACTTAGGATGTACCTTATCCTAAGTATAGGGGGTGTAAACACCAATGTTGTTCCCTTTCGCTCTGTTTCATTACTCCTGTCGTTACCTATACTTGAGGATCCTTCTCCTTAAGTATAGGGGGAGTAATGTCCTACCTTCCATCTTGTATATATGTGTCTTCATTTCTGTTTTGCTGCCTATACCTAGGGATATTTCACCCTAAGTATAGGGGAGGTAGACCATGTACATTTCCCACTCGGATTTCCCTTTGTGTACAACCTGCTATACTTAGGATTACTTGATCCTAAGTATAGGGGGAAACCCTCGAGATTCTTTTCCATTCTTTCATTCGTCTTTGTAGTATAGTTTTCCTTTTCACTTTCCTATACTAAGCACGAGTTATGTCTTCTTCATCGCTCTTGATTCACTCTGAGGACAACGTTCGAGCTAAGTATAGGGGGGTGTCATATCTATTTCATATATACTTTAGCCATAACTCGTACTTTGGGTGAGTGTGTTAATAAATAAAATGGATAAATTATTTAAAAATCCATAAAAAAATAATTTTTTTCTTGTACATAAAATCCTTTATTGCACATACAAAGCTATTTACCAAATTATTTTTGTACAAATGTTTTTTGTCTAAAGAGCTTGTAAATATTTTGATATCAAAATTATGTATATAGTACAAATTTTTTGTAAAATATTTGAAAAACAAAAAGTTTGCAAAAACCCTTTTGTAAATGTGTCTAAATATTTTGCAAAACTTCTGCATTCATGCATACATCCATGTTTTCAAACATTTTCAAAAATTTTGTACATTTTCAAAAATTTGTACAAATTGCATCCTTGTATATACTTGTATAGTTTTCCTGAATCATAGTTGACATTTAAACTAGCCTGGAATCAAATTGAAAAATGGAGCTTGGTTAAGATCTTAATCCACCTAATTCTAAGAGGAACCTTATAGGGCTTAGGGTTGAGACTTTTCAGGTTCATGGTGACTTAATTCTCTGAGTCCACTAGGCTATGATCATATGCCATCTTGATGAGCCTAAGTAGAACATTTAACAACACACACATGACACTCACAGACAATGGCTTTACTTACACCAGCACTTTACACCTAGCTCTCTACGGATGAGGTGGTGAGGAGGTGGTCTTCTTTGACTTGGGTAGCATATGCGGGTAGTACTTCTAGGCAGGACTTCTCTTCTTCTTTTAGTGAAGGAAGTGCGTCTCAACTTGGTCTGGTAGCAGTGAGGTCTAACGACAGGAGTTGTGGGTTGCAATAAGGCTTCAAAAGAGGGATAGTCTACTGGCTCAAGAGGAAAAACTCCTTATGTATATATGCTTCACCATGTAGATATGTTGTACATATGCACATCAAAAAAAGGTGCAAAAAGAAAAACTCCAAAAAAGTGGTGGGTCTGATAGAAAATGAAATACCCACCGGAGTCTATATAGTCAAATAAAACAAAGCTAATGTTACCCATGCCCATCTCATGAAGCTTGCAGCAAGGAGACTTAGCTACACTGGTCGAGCTCCCAAGGATACATGGCTACACTGGCCATGGTTCATTCTCTTCTTCCTCCTCTTCTTGAGCCGGTTGAACTTGAACTTAGAAGGGAATACCCCGCTGCTCGAGGAAAGAGTTGCCAGACTAGGGTATTAGAGTTACCTTGTTGGGGAAGGTTGTCACTTTGCCATTTCTGAGGTGGGGAGCTACATATCACTTACACAGTACAAGAAAAGATTCATGGCCATCAGAGTTTGTGTATGTAGACTTGTTCTGATCTGGATTGTTGAGGAGTCTTGACTATATATTAGTGGAACTTAGAGGCTGTTGAGTTTCAAACCTAAGTCCAAATAAGGTTCCGACAAATTAATAATCCAAAGATCTGACTGAGCTCCATACTTCAATTTCATGAAGACATTAATAATCAACCTGGATTCATATTCTTCTTCTTTTTCTTTTTCTTTTCACATCTTTTTTCAAATAAGTGTTTGCTAAGGGACTAGCAAAAGTAAAGTATTAGGGGGTGATGAATACTCATTCATCACTCTTTATTATTTTATTTTAGCTATTTATCTTGGCAAAACATCATTTATATAGTTGTAAATACAATAAATTATCCAGAAGCATGCATTTGTTAAATATCAATAATTAGCATGTATTTGTGCAAAAATAAAAGAAAAAATAATAAAAGAAAATGAAGGAGATATTTAGAATAAATATCGAGTGACCCAAACCCAAGGGAGAGCCAAGCATTGGCCTGACCGCCAAATAAAATAAGTAGAGAGAGATAGGGCCACTCCACCTTGTACATATTTCTTTCTCTATGTATATATTTTATTCTCATAAAAATAAAAAAATGTGTTTTTATTACCTTGTATATATTTCCAAAAATAAAACAAAAATTAGAAAAAAATAAAAAATAAAAACAAAATAATTTGTCTCTCACCTTGTACATATCACATGTATATAAGTACCATATACCTATTTATTTAACACCTGTAAATAATCAATAAAAATGAAATAAGAATTATTTTTTCTCTAAATTTTATGTTATAAATAAATAAAATATAAAATTGGGGTATTTGTACAAAAATAAGAAAATAAAAATAATAATATAAAATACATAGATATTTTATACTTGTATATAATATAATATAATATAATGTTATACCTTAATTTATTTTTCATAAAAATAAATAAAAATCACTAAAATAGTTTGGAAATTAATAATCATTTTTTGAAAATATTTTAAAATAAAATCGTTTTCTATTTTTTATTTATTTTACAAATCTTTTATGTTCCCTATTTTCTGATTGGTTTAGGGTGGATTGTTGACCCCGATCAACTACACCCTGGACCACCTCCTTTGCGGATCCGATTTATGCCCGATCTTCTCTGATTTTTATTGAACCGGTCCGTCCACCATCACCCTTGATCATATGGTCCGATTACCGAGGAATGATTCACGATACTCGCCTGATGTTTCTATTAGGGATCCGTTCCTCGGATTGCATGCCCTTACTCCCATCTTCTCAGACCTTGCTAGGTATATAACCTCCTGGAGCCACGACTTTTTCCATATATTTGGTCGCCCTCTCATCTCTGATGACCTCCTTCTCTTCGTATGAGTGACAACTTGCGTTAGAGAGAGTCACAGCGAGGATTCGAGCGTCGGAAGCCTCAGGTCCGGCGTACATTCCACCGTGCTCCGCCGCGAGGTAAGCTCAGCCTCTGGACTAGTCGCTCCATTGAGGCCATGATCCCCGGAGGTCCATGACCTCCAGGCACATACGAACTCCTCCCATCAGGTAGCTTCATTTTAGTCTTAGCCGCATTAGATTAGAGTTTTTTTTGGTTTTGGTCAACTTTAGTTGTTCAGCCCCATTCGTCGTTGTCGGACCCTCTTTCCGTTGCTCCAACGACCTGACCACCTTCATCGGCCTTCTCCCCACCTTCTACGCCCCTTCAGTCACCCCGATTCGCCCAGGAACGAGGATTGGGCCCATCTCCGCCGTCGCTTTGCCGGAGGGCCATGCTCCGCATCGCCCTTCACCCATTTCACGTACTAATGGGTCGAGGCACTTTGCCCTCGACCCAGTGATTCATCTGTGCAGGTGTGGAGGCCAGAGAACCTCATTTGGAGGTTCGGATTTCAGAGCACAACATGTCCATGTCCCTCGCATCGCATGGGCATTCCAGATGTCCCCGGCCTAATCGGAGCACATAAGTAGTTGTGGATCGTCATCAGCTTCCTTTTCCCCATCCTAACATCCTCGGAGGACGCCTCAGCCGCACGTAGCAGTCAGTCGAAGCTCGTCTGAGGCGAGTTCTTCGCCATTCTTCCAGGAGATGTCTTCGTCGTAGGATCGAGTCTCCTGCCAGTTATGATCGTGACCATTCATCTCTTGGGAGATCTTGTCCATCCTATCCATCTGAGGATCAGATCTCGCACATCCATCACCGAACCGGTATCAGAGTATCTCCACCGTCCGATCTTAAGTGAGGAACTGTTCAACCGTTGGATCGGTAATAAGAAGGGTAATTTACACTTAGGCCCTCTTTGCTTTTTGCATTTATTTCGTAGTCCTATAAATAGTTTCTGTAGTTGTTTTAATTTTGGACAGTTTGAACTTAGGCCCTCATGTTTCTTTTATTTGAAATTCGGTCCCTCTGAGTGTAGTTCATGTGGTCTGGCACGTGCCTTGTGGGTTATTTGCATGATCCTACCTGGATTTTATTGTTGTTATCAAATGAAGTTTTATAAATAGGAGTGACACTTATACCCTTGTTTGCCAACTTCACGTGCCGCCCTCGTGGGATCTGGAGTTTTTGCATATCTAGCCCCGTACTCTTTCTATGTGTTATTGTTTGGCTAGACATTTTCTCATAATTGTATATAGGTCCCTGTGTGCTGTGTGTTTTTGATTGCTTGAAATAAATAGCAAACATTATCTAAATTTCGTGAAATTTTGACACATGGCTTCTGCCATGTTGTAGGAATTTCTAGGAATTTTTGGGTTTGTTTTTCTTTCATTTTATATTTTTAGAAATTGAAAAACCTTAAAAAAAATTTCTGTCCAGATTTTAAAATCAATTAAAAATATAAATAAAAAACCCAAAAAACCATGGTTTGTTTATTTTAGTGTGTTTTTACTTCTATCAAATTTTCATTGCATTTGGATTTATAAAAACCATAAAAATTGAAAAACACTAAAAAATTTGGAAAAATCATTAAAAACTCAAAAAAATAAAAAAATGCAATTTCTTTTTCTTTAGTTAGATTTTTATTTCTAGTTTCTCATAAACTTGTTGCGGGAATTTTATAGCTATTTAAGTATTTTTAAATACCTTTTAGATTTTTGTTGCACATTGTTTCTTATTTTTAGACTTATTTCATTTTTATAAAATTTACTAAAAATCAGAAAAATTCAAGAAAAATACCAAAAACACTTTAATATTCACAAAAACAAAAAATAATTTTATTTTGATTTTCTGACCATTTTTGTGCCTCAAATAATTGCTTGATTGTTCCTTTTTTAGTTCTTTTATTCATTTTTCTTAATTTAAAAATTACAAAAAAATTTGCAAAATATAAAAACCACCTTTTATTTCATTTTCTTTATTTTAATTGAATTCTCGACTACTTCGTAGCCTACACATTCCGTGCTCCTTGTGTTCGACCCTGGTAGCTATACCAGGTAAAATAAAATAGCAAGACCGCTATTTGAGTTCCTTGATTAATCTTTATCTTGGTGGTCTTTGTTTTCTTGATCGACTTATCCTCACGATTCGGGTTGCCACGACCTGAGGATTTACACCTTAACCCGATCACGGGATTTCGGGTCATCAAAGGTGCCAATCTGATGAGCCAAAATTTCGACGCGGTCGAGATGGGATTAATAATGCAATGGTCGTTGTTCTCAACCAATCGATTCGGCCAATGAGAAAAATATTTTTTAAACCACTTAAGAGAGAGATAAATCAAACAATGTCAAGCAAGTGGTTTTTGCTATTCAATTTACCTGGTATAGTGACCAGGGTAGAACACAAGGATCACGATTTAAAAACAAAGTAGTCAAATTTCAAAGATAAAATTTTTAGTAGTTTTTTATTTTTCAATTTTTTTATTTTCAATTAAAGCACAAGACACAATATGCACACGAGACGAAAACTACACATAAACACACCATACTTTTTTATATTTTTCAAAATATTCAGAAATACGCAGAAACTTCTAGAGAAAATTTTTTTGTGTTTTATATGATATAAAATATTTTTGTTAATTTTTTGAAATTTTTCTGATGTTTTTGTGATTTTACAAAAATCAAACAGTGGAAGTAACGGAAAATAATTCACAAACAAGAGTATTTTGCAACTTAAAAAAACTTAAAGTGCCCAAAATTCTTAGAATATATTTTTATGGTAAAATACCAACAATTATCTAAACATAGAGACTGAAATCACAATTTTGTATTTTTCTAGAACTTTCTATATATTTTATAAAAGTTTAAGTTTTTCGTAATTTTTTTGGTTTTTATAAATGATTATTGCATGAAATATGGACAGAAATTAAAAGACAAATTAAAATACACCTACAAAACTTTTTTTGGAATATTTAGAGAAATTTTCAAATTTTTATGAGCTTTCTAATTCCAGGCAGAGAAAATAACAATGTTTTTGATTTATTTAAAAAATCAAATGGCAACAAAGTGTGATGAAAGTTTTATACATTAGTCAAGCACATAGCAGGAGCCTACACAAATTTTTACAGAATTTTTATGGCAATAAAAACATTTATTCAATAAGAAAAAGCATGCAATTAAAGGTCTGGAATTTACAGGGACTGAAACACAATTATTCAAAAAGTTTTTGCAGAAAATGTAACAATAAACTTGGAGGAGAAAAAGTGAAATTTATCCAATAACACGTACCACGCACATGATCTTCTGGAGCACATGGATCTCTTCGTAATATGAAAAAATCCCGAGGATGTGAAGGTAATTTTTCCAAAGTTTGTTTATTGCCCTAGGGTTCTTTTGTTCCCTATTTCATTTCTTCAACAAGGGGGAAGATGGAGCAATGCTGGGAGCTTGGTGGCGCGACAAGCTGCATCTAGAGCTGGAGCAAGATCGGTGGATGATGCGAGCCACATGACGTAGAGAACCGTGCAGCCTAGGCACCGATGTTCGCGGTGGAGTCGGGGGTGGGAAGATCGGGTAGAGGCGGAAGGGCGTCGCGATGGGGGGGATACAGAGGGACAACCGTTGGAGGTGCACCGCATCGCGTGGGTGGAGGTTGTGCGGCCTGGGGGCGCGAGGCCTCATGCACAGAGGAGGGGATCGACAGGATCTGGAGGTCACGCCGCGTGCGATGCGATGTGAATGCAGTGGGCACAGGCCGCTGGAGTGGGGAAAAGGCGGAGGAGTACCGATGAGGGGTCGGCCATGGCAGAGGTGCACCGCGCGGACGGCGGAGCACGGGGGCCGTAGGAGGTCGACGGTGTGGCACCCGCAATGGGAGTGCGGGCGACGAGGGGTGGTGGCCCGACCGCCTGCTGCTAAGTTTTTTTATTTTTTTTTCTTTTGTAAACGCAAAATGCAGAAATAAATTTTTTTATATTATTTTTTGTCAAACAGAAACTGTAGACAGAGAATTTTTTTTATCTTTTTAAATGATCATGCAAAACAATGTGAGAAAGAAAGACAATATATATATATATATTATTTATAAACAAAATAGGTTGGGTGAATGATGCAGATCTTGCGATATGGAAGATACATCCGAGGATCCGACCACCGTGCATGGTCTGATGTCATAGGTTGTGTGAGGTAGAATGTGAAATGTGAGGATCGAGATGTGAGATGAAAATTCAGTATCGGACGCGGATTAAATCATGTTGGATAAATTTTTGGGATTTTTAAGTTCTAAAGATTAATGAGATCAAAGCACAAATTACTTCTAATATTTATCTAGGAAAGAAATGATGGAAAAGAGAAAAAAATGGATCTCACCTAGAGATCGGATATGCCGTGATGGCCTCGACGAGGGTCGACTCGCTGTCACCAGATGGCTCGGAGGTTGGGCACCCTTCTTCGACAAGATCTCTCTCGATGATTGGGCTCCTCTCCACCAATGATTGATCAACCAATAATGAAGGAGGAGGAGCACATTAAAAACAAGACGAAAATCAAAATGGAAAGTATCTACAAATAAGGAAGTTTTTTATTGATTTATTAAATAAATAAACTGAATAAATAAATAAAAAAATAAATAAATTACGAAATTCGGAATTAAATAAAATAAATAAAATAATTAATTTATAGAAATTAATTAGCCACCTTAATGGTGGCTATTAATGGCACAGAATAATATCTTATATACAAGGCATGCTTTCAAATCCCATAAATGAATAAATTAAATAATTAAATAATTAAATACAAATTCTCGTAACTAAATTAAATTAATTAATTAATGTTAGATATTTACTTTTTTGGTAATTTTTATGTAAGAAAATTAGATGTTTACAAATATTATATATATATATCACAATATACATATGTACGAATAAGGAAATTATTTTTAAATCTAAGGAAAAGACATGGAATGAAAGTGGATCTCACCTTGAGGTCGGAAATGCCATGATGGCCTTGATGAGGGCTGACGCGCTGTCACCTGACTGCTCGGAGGCTAGGCATCCTTCTTCAACAAGACGGCTCTCGGAGATCGGGCTCCTCTCCACCAAAGATCGATCAAGAGTGAATGAGGAGGAGGAGCCCATTAAAAAGAGAACAAAAATAAAATGGAAAGTTTCTACAAATGGATAAGGTTTTTATTGGTGAACTTTATAAAATAAATAAATAAATAAATAAATTTTGAAATTCGGGATTAAATTAATTAAATAAATTAAATAAATAATGGTACAAGGTAAGTTTTTAAATCAAATAAATCAAATAATTAAATACAATTTCGTAATTAAATTAATTAATTAATTAATTAATGAGAGATATTTTATTTTTTGGTGATTTTTATAAAAGGAAGTTAGTTGTATACACATATAATGTACATATAATACAATATGCATATGTACAAATAAGGAAATAATTTTTATATCTTATTTTTTTCATTTTTTTATTTACATTTTTTATTGATAAAAAAATAATATTTACAATTGTGTATATTAGAAAATAAATATTAATAAATATGTACAACAAATATTGGTTAAACTACACAAAACACCCCAGAAAACCGAGTTTTTAATCGTAACTCCAAAAATTATGAAACAACAGCCATTTGAAATATAATTTAATTTAGAGTATAATGGAAGTGATTTTGATTCAATTTGAGCTCGTATAGAGCCGGAATTAGTTTTTCAATTAGCACTTTGCGTCTTTTTCTGTGTGAGATTATTTTCACTATGTACATTATTTTATTTTACATTTATTTTTATTATTTACAACACATTTTTATGAACAACTTTTATTTACAAAAATAATTAATTTGAGGTCAAATTATGTACAAATAAAATAATACACGTTTTATACAAATATACAAGGAATTTATGTACAAATTATTTTTTTGGATTTTTGACAGAAGACCCTATCTCCCCCTACTTTATTCCTGGTCGATCAGGTCAAGTCTTGACCTTCTCTCGGGGTTCGGTCAGTCTGTATTTATTGCATAAACACATCCTTTCTTTTCTTTTTCTCTTCTTCTTTATTCTTTTTTATGTACAAAAAGTGTTAAAAATGCAATTTTCATAAATGCATGCAAAATTACCATTTTATGAAATTAGTGGGTATTTACAGGTGTTTAACTACAGAAATGAAGCTAAAATAAAAGAATAAAGGCGATGAATCATGGATTCATCAGTATCTCTGAGATTCTAGGAAGGACTCCTAAGCTTCAGGAGGTAACTAGAGGATTCGGAGCTCACTTATGGAGCCCTGGAAGTTTGAGAAGCAAATCGATTGTCTGGAGCTCCTGTGAGGCACAGTTAATCCCCACAAGGGGTTCTTTGGTATTCATTCATGCAGCAAAAAGATAGGGGTAACCAAGGCAAGATGTTTTCCCTGGTTATTGAGTGTGGTCGACAGTTGGCGAGGTGGGATGGTGGTGAACGGAGGTCGCCGAAGCTCAAGAGCTCCGACAAGGATTAAGCTAAATCTTCGATGGATAAAGAAAGCAAATCAAGAGACAAAATGCATTGTACAAGATCAAATCACTACAGCAAACTAAAGAGCTATAGCAAAACATAGAAAATAGAAAATATAGAAAAACTAACTCGAACAACTAGGAGCCATGAGCGGTGTACCTCGACGGCGAGGTCTCACCAGAGGTGGTTGGGAATGCCCCCACGTTGATCCTTCCTTACTGCAAAGTGTCGGGCTCTCCTCTTGTCACAAGGAGCTCCACGTGGATGCTCTCTAAGAGGTCAAAACAAGGGGAAGAAGAACCAAAATGCAAAAATGGAGGTGAAGGGTATTTATAAATGTGGCAAAGGGGCGCGTTTTGTGGAGGAATCACGGGTGAAGGAAGAGGGTATGGTGGAAGATATGTAGCCGACATGGATCGGTGATATACAGAGAAGAAATCTTATGAAGGCGCCCATCCTTCTCGAGCAACGCATCAAGCACGAAAAAATAGAGAAATGGGGGAAAAGGTCAGACTGTCAGAAGTTAGGGCGCATGTCAGCGAGTTGACCAAGGTCAACGGGTGGGGCAATTTGGTTGGTCACGTGGACCAACCAGAAAAAACACGACCTGAAATTATTTCAAAAATAGATAATAAATAATAAATGACTTTTTTAATTTTAAGTTATAAATTAAAAAATGTTTATTATTTTCTTTATATTTCATTATGATTTTATTTATTTTTTAAAGGTTTTTAATTGCAAGTTACTTTTTAGGGTTTTATTATAAGTATATTTTTCTATATTTTAGAGTATTTTTGCATTTTTTTATTATTTTATAAATTATAACTTATTTTTAGATACTTAAATAGATTTTTATTATATTTTTTGATATATTATATACACTTAATTAAATAGGAGTGTGATAGCTATTTGTATAAGTATAGGTATTTTACCTATGTGTTTTATATAAGTATTTTATTTTAATACTTTATTTGTGTTTTAATTTTAGTTTTAAAATATACTTATGTTACAAATAATATTCAAAAAATAATAAAATTATAAAAATAATAAGGAACAAAAAAAATAAATATTTTAGCCGAGTATATTATACAATAGGGGTCCAAAACCTAACTTTCACATCTTAACTCCAAAAAAATATGAAACCACCTTCATTAAATAGCTTATTAAAAGTCATATACAGTTCAGGTAATTTTGATATATTTTGAGTTTTTATTTGAGAGATATGGGTCTGGGAAGTTTGAGTTTTGGGATTTTATTTAGACTATATCTTTATTCTGTGTATTATTTTTGCATGAAATCAATTTTCTATTTTTCTATATTTTATTATGTACAACTTTCATGTTCAAAGTTTCTTTATATGAGGTATAAAAAGTAGAAAATAAATAGGTCCCAAAATGAATAAAGAATGAATTAATAATTTGGCTTTTTATTGAATTATTGGCCCTTATCTCCCCCTATTTTATTCCTTGTCGACCTAGTCATCGAGATGACTAGGTCTCGGGGTTTAGGATCATAAAATATCTTTGATATTTTATTCTTTTTATTTTCTTTTCTTCGTTTTATAATTTTGGCATTAAAAACAATATTTTATACAGTATTTTTACAACAAGCTGGTGAATGCTAATTTATGTAAATTAAGGGTATTTACATGCATATACTCGGGGTTTTAAGGACAAAATGATAGAATAAAGGTGATGAAATGGAGATTCATCAACCTCTTATACTTGCCCTTGATAGTCCCTAGCAAACATTTATGCAACAAGTGCAGAAAATAAAAAACAAAGAAAAGAAAAAGAAAGATAGTTTATTGAATTTAATTCTCAAACTTGTCTTCACAAAATCGAAGTTTGGAGATTAAGTCAAACCTTTGGAATTGTAGTGCTTGCGGAACCTTATTGGGAATCAGATTTGAAATACAACGGCCTTCGAGAATACCAAAATTCTGCTCAAGTCTCCTCAGTAGTAAGGTCAGAATACTTGAACTCATACACAAACCCTTATGACTATGACTCTGACTCGTACAGTGTATGTGATAGTGGCTCTCCCCACTCTGAAATGACAATGAGACTGACCTCCCCAACATGACAAATTAATGATTCCCCAATCCACTAACTCTTTCCTCGAGGAGCGGGGTATTCCCTTCTGAGTTCAAGTGATAACTAGCTCAAGAGGATGGGGTGAAGAGAAGAATGGGCGGTAGCCAGTGTAGCTACCTATCCTAGGATGCATAACCAGTGTAGTCAAGTCATCCAACTGTAGGCTCACATGGTATGACTTTGAAGCTCAAGCTTGCTTATTAACTATACAAATATTTACAATTTGACATGCATTTTAGTTTCAATTAAGCCTGTCCACTTTTTTGAAGTTTTCTCTTTTTGCTTTTTTTTTGAAATACTATATACAACAACATTTACATAAGGAGTTTTTCCTCTTAAGCCAATTGACTATCCCTCTTTTGAAGCATTATTGCAACCCATACTCTCCTGTCTTTAGACGTCTCTGTTACTGGACAGGTTGGGGTGCACTTCCCTCCCTAGATGAGGATAATTGTTTCCACTTGTGTGTATCTCATACCGGCAAATCCAATCCCCTTATTACTCCAAATGAGTTGAGCCAAGTGAAAGGTGTAGGTCTCCAAGTTAGGTCATTATCAACAAGAGTCGTGCATGTGCTCCGAAATACTCTACTTAGGTTATCAAGGATCTAATGAACCAAGTATCATGATTCTCAAAGAATTAAGTCAATTAGACCTGAAGTACCACAATTCCACCTCCAATAAGGTTTCTGTTATTACGTAGATTTAAGGTCCAATGATGACGAGCTTTTGCTACTCGGGTTAAGGTATCGAGGGTCGTTGCAACCCGAATCGCAAGGCGCAGTCAACCAAGAAAATCAGACCACCAACTAAGGAAATAAAGCAATCAAAATGTGGCAAGCAATCTTGTTAGTTATTTTACCTTGTATAGCTACCAGGGTCGATCACAAGGAGCACGAGATAGAAAACCTACGAAGTAGTCGGGAAACCAAGAAAAGAAATAAAATTGGTGGTTTTTAATTTTTCAAATTTTTTATGATTTTTATAATAAGAAAAAGAATAAAGAAAAGCCAAAAAGCAACACTCCAATAATTATTTCAAAGTCCAAAAATGCTCTAAAATTCAAACAAAAATATTTTTTTTTCTAAAATTTTAAAGTGTTTTTGTGAATTTTCTAAAGTTTTTCTGATTTTTAATTAATTTTCTAAAAATCAAAGAAAGACAAAAACAAGAAATAATGTACAGCTAAAATCTAAAGGCAAACTAAAATTAATTAAAATGGCTATAAAATTCTGGCAATATTTTAACTACAACATAAAATCTACCTACAGAAGAAGAAAACACATTTTTTGATTTTTTTATGAATTTTTAATGATTTTTATAAGATTTTTACTCTTTTTCAATTTTTATGGGTTTTAGAAATGGGAATAAAACGAAATTACGCAGAAACTCAAATAACACAAATCACACAATCAAAAAAAATTTTTGGAATTTTTAGAGATATTTTAATATTTTTAGTTGATTTTTCAAGATAGACCGTGACACTTTTTAAGGTTTTTGAATTTTAGAAAATAATAAACAAAATCAAATTACAACCCAAAAATCACCAAAATTTCACACAGCGGAAGGAGACATGTGTCAAAATTTCGTGATTTTTGGAGAAATTTTGCTATTTATTTAATCAAAGATAAGCCACATGTGCGGACCAAAATGAAAATAAAATAAATCCTAAGACCAAAAAGTAACATGCAGATAAAGCCTAGGGTCAAGTCTGTAATTTTCCCATCAAAATCTGCACATGTCTTAAAACAGCATTCATAGGGGCATATTTGCAAATATTGAAACTAAAACTTAATCAATAACAGTAAAGAAGTTCAGGGTACAGAGTACAAATATCCCAGAAAAACACGCGACGAAGCACATGGGTCCACATAGGCATGACTAAAGAGCAAATATGAAAAACTACAGGTGCTAGGATACAAAATGGTCCAACTGTAATTTTATTTTACAAACTAAAATAAAAACTAAAATAAACACATGAAAGAAAGTGTAATATACCCTTGGAGGCATGTGAGAAGTGCGTGGGGGACAAGTGTCAGCTGCTGGCAGGACGTGATCGTGCGGCTCTGCTCCTCTACGACGGTTGATCTGACAGCCAGGGAATATTCCCTACGTGTGGCACAGATCTAGCAGATGGTGTCAGATCAACAGTCAAAAAGCTGCTCCGTTGGACGGCTCAGATGAGATCTGGAAGGCTGCTCCGCATCCAACGGCAATGGAAGATGGTGGACGAGCAGGGCCTCTGTGGACTTCGGTCGGTGATCTGGGCGAATCTGTCCGGTTGATCGGACTATCAATGGGTCGAGCACCTCCGGGGAAGCGCTCTGCGTCGAGTCGTGGGCTCCGATTGCCCGACGGACGGTCAGATGGTTGGGACGGTGGAGTTGGGGGTTAAGGTTGCTCTATCGAGTAGCTGGGACGACGATAGAGCTTCTTACGGCTCCAAAGGACCTACACTGCGAAGCTGAGACTCGGAGGCACACTCCGGTCTAGGTTATTAGAGAAATAAACCAAAGAAGCGACGGTGGGTGGTCTTGATCTCCGACGGTCGTAAAGGAAGGAGATCGTGGACCTAATCATGGCGATCCAAGCAAAGATCAGGCTGATCAGGCTACGTGGGAGGTGTAGGGTGAGCGTGTAGGTCGATCTAAACATGTAAATGAAGGGGACGAAGCTCCGACCAGCTGGTCGGAGCTGGCGAAGCTGCAGAGGCGTACAAATGAAAGATAGAACAAACGACAGAGCTAGGAATGATGGAATGGATACCTGAAGGACCTAGTGTGATCCTGAGCTCCAGGGGAGTTGAACGTCGGGGTTGTGGCCTCGGCCACGTAGTGGCTGGCAAAGGAGGCTCCTCGCAGCGGTTCTCCAGCCACGATGGTTGAGCGTCGGCTACACAACACCTCTCCGAGCACCAAGAGTGGCCTCCGGCTGCTATCACCAAGGCAAAGGTGTCTAGGGTATCAGAAAGTGGTGTGGCATGAGCTGAGGATCTAGGGAAGCAAATGAAGACTTTATAGTGTGCCCCAGGTAGTCGGAAGAATCATATCAGAGCATGTAAACCGAGGGGCGAATCCATAAAGGAATCAACGAGCGATGACCGTGGATCTCCCCTCGATAATGGAGCCTCGAAGTGAAGCGGGAGGTGGTTGGATCGGGTCTGGAAAAATCAATGAACACTGAGTAAAAATCAGATCTGACTGAAAGAAGGTCCAGGGGTGGGGCAGTTTACCGAGGTCAACAATCCTCCCTGGACTAATTAGGTGCGGCGGGAGAAGAGACAAAATAGACTAGACGACAAAATAATAGAAAATTCAAAAAATAAATAGATAAAAAATAATAAATGATATTAAATTAAAAAATAAATAAAATGAAAAATGTTCCTTATTATTCAAGGGATTCCTTATTATTCAAGGGATTTTTCTATAATTTTTATTTGCTTTTATGAAAAATAATTTATGATATGTACAGTATAATGTATTATATACATGTATAAAATACCTATGTATTTTGTATAATTACTCTTAATTTATTTTTTTTTACAAAAATACCCCAATTTTATATTTTATTTATTTACAACATCATATTTGGAGTATAAAATAATTTTTGTTTTATTTTTATTATTTATTTACAAGTATAAATTAAATAGGGAAAGATACATATATACATGTATTATATACAAGGTGAGAAAGAGTTTTATTCTAGCTTATTTTTATTTTGTTTTTCTACTTTCTATTTTATTTTTTACAAATATATACAAGGAAATAAAAATACATTTTTATTTTTATTTTTGTAAAAATAAATTATATACATAGATGGTATATATGTACAAGGTGGAGTGGCCCTATCTCTCTCTACTTATTTTATTTGGCGATCAGGCCAATGCTTGGCCCTCTCTTAGGTTTAGGTCACTCAATATTTATTCTAAATATTTCCTTATTTTTCTTTTATTCTTTATTCTTTTATTTTTGCACAAATACATGCTAATTATGGTATATTAACATATGCATGCTTATTGCTAAATTATTATATTTACAACTATTTACATGATGCTTTGCCAAGATAAGTAGCTAAAATAAAAGAATGAAGAGTGATGAATGAGGATTCATCACCCCCTATACTTTACTTTTGTTAGTCCCTTATCAAACACTTATTTGAAAAAGAAGTGAAAAAGAAAAGGAAAAGAAAAAGAAGGAGAATCAAGGTTGATTATTAAACTTGTCTTCATTAAATTGAAGTATGGAGGTCAGTCAGACCTTTGAATTATTAGTTTGTCGGAACCTTATTTGGACTTCGGTTTAATACTTAACAACCTCTTAGTTCCACCAATCTATGGTCAAGACTCCTCAACAATCCAGATCAGAACAAGTCTACATACACAAACTCTAATGACGATGAATTTAGATAAAGGATTTTAGCCACTTTATTTATTAACACACTCACACAAAGTTCAAGTTATGGATAACGTATATATGCAATATATACGACACCCACCTACACTTAGCTCGAACGATGTCGTCAGAGTGAATCAAGAGCGATGAAAAAGACATAACGCGTGCTTAGTATAGGGACGTGAAAAGGAATGGTATTCTACAGTGATGAATCAAAGAATAGAATGGAAAAGAATCTCGGTGTTTCCCCCTATATTTAGGATCAAGTAATCCTAAGTATAACATACTGTACATAAAGGGAAATTCGAGTGGGAGAATGTATAGGGTCTACCTCCCCTATACTTAGGGTAAAATATCCCTAAGTATAGGCAACAAAATAGAGGTAAAAAGAATCAAAAAGGAAATCAAAAGTCTGACATACCCTATACTTAGGGTAAGGTACACCCTAAATATAGCATAATCAAAGATGCAAATGGGGTGTTGGACTAAAGAATGGTATGATATAGACATCTGGATCTATACAAGGTGGAAGACAATGATAATCAGGCGTGAGATGCAATAGATGTGAGTCAAAATACCACATCTCACACAAAATGAATAGGGGCGATGTCAACGACCAATGGCTCATGATCTAGCTATGGTTTATGTCGCTCCCCATAAACATAAACAATGGAAGTATTGACATATCAGATAACATTTCGGATATGTCAATACTTCCATTGTCATGCACCTTCGGGACCAGGTATGGTCCCTTCCATTTCATATCAGATAACATTTCGGATATGTCAATACTTCCATTGTCATGCACCTTCGGGACCAGGTATGGTCCCTTCCATTTGCTCTGCAACTTCCTTGGAAATAATCTATGCCTAGCATCGAACAACCATACTCTTTGATCTGGCTCAAACCATTTATGGCTGATATGAGAATAATGCCACTCCTTCACTCTCACCTTGTATTGCTGGCTGTTCAAAAAGGTTGCATCTCTAAGATCCTCCAGGGCTGCCAATTCTACCCTCCTCTGATCTCCTACAATCACTGGATCCAAAAGTATGTCTGTGACAACCCAAAGTGACTTATGCCTAATCTCATCAGGTAAATGACAGGGCTTGCCATTAACGAGGCGAAAGGGAGGTGTATCCAAAGGAGCTTGAAGGATGTCCAATACGCCCATAAGACCGAGTCCAAAAGCAGTGACCAATCCTTTCGGTTAGGGCAGACGACCTTCTACAATATAGTCTTGATCTTTCTGTTCGACACTTCAGCAAGATAATTGGTCTGAGAATGATATGGAGTGGCTAGTTAATGGTCAATGCTGAACTCGCTAGCAATGGCCTTTACCTTGTCTTTGATGAAATGAGACCCCCATCAGATATCAACACTCTAGGCACCACCTCGAACCGTGAAATGATATTCCTCCTCAAAAATCTGCATACAGTCCTAGAATCTGTGGTTCGGGCGGGGATGGCCTCAACCCAACGACTAACAAAATCAACGGCCAACAGAATGTACTCAAATCTCTGACTCTTAGGGAATGGACCCTTGAAATCGATGCCCCATGCGTCAAAAACCTCACAGAAGGGAATGGGCTACATCGGCATCATATCACGCTGTCCACAAGTGCCCATCCTCTGACAGTCAGTACACCTCTTCACGAATTCATCAGAATACTTGAAGAGGGTGGGCCACCATAGGCCGGATTGGAGCACTTTCTATGTCGTTCTCCTCCCAGAGTGATGTGCCCCTTGCCTCATGCTTGTGGCAATAAGTGAGGACGCTATGGTGCTCCTCCTGAGGAATGCACCTACGCCAGACGCTATCCCCTCCTTCATGATAAAGAACAGGATCCTCCCAATGGTACAACTTGGCCTTTGCAAGGAAGGTCTCAAGTCGCTGCCTGGGCCAACCTTGTGGAACTTTCTTGGCAACAAGATAGTTCACAATGTCGGCGTACCACAGGAGCGAGGCGATAGCAAGGATCACCTCATCTGGGAAGGTCTCAGATATGGGATCAGTCTGCTCAGAATCCTCAAGATGCTCTAATCGAGAGAGATGATCTGCCACCACATTCTTGACTCCAGGCTTATCCTTAATCACAATATCAAACTCTTGGAGTAGAAGGATCCATTTAGTCAGTCTCGCTTTGGCATCCTTGTTTGCCACGAGGTACCTGATGGCGGTATGGTCTGTGAAGATAGTCACCTTTGGTTCAATGATGTAAGATCTGAACTTATCTAGGGCAAAGACTACGACTAGCATCTCCTTCTCAGTGATAGTGTAGTTCCGTTGTGTGGCATCCAATGTATGGCTAGCGTAGTGAATATCAAATGGCACTCCATTCCTCCTCTGTCCCAGCATGGCCCCTACGGCAAAATCAGAAGCATTTGTCATGATCTCGAATGGGAGATACCAATCAGGAGGTTGTATGACAGGAGCATCAACAATTAGAATCTTGAGAGTCTCAAATGACGCAAGACAATTATCATCCACAATGAACTCGATGTCTTCGGTAAACAAATCAGTCAACGGTCGGGCAATCCTGTTGAAATCATGAATGAAGCGTCGGTAGAAACCGACTTGCCCCAGAAAAGACTGTAACTGTCGCAAGTTGGACAGTGGACTGAGTTTCCTAATGATATCCACCTTGGCCGGATCAACCTCTATGCCCCTGTTGGAGATGATATGACCAAGCACTGTCCCTTGAGTCACCATGAATGACTCTTCTCCTAGGATAATACAAGATGGACCTCTATACATCACTGAAGGATGCGGTCTAGGCAGTCAAGAAAAGCATCAAACCCATCGCCATAGACCGAAAAGTAGTCCATGAAGACCTCCAAGCACTCACCCATCATGTCCGAAAAGATGGACAACATGCACCTTTGCAATGTCGCGGGGGCGTTACATAGATCAAAGGGCATCCGTCTGAAAGCATATGTCCCAAAGGGACAGGTGAATGTGGTCTTGTCCTGGTCTTTGGGCGCAATGGCCACCTGGTTGTAACCGGAGTACCCGTCAAGAAAGCAGTAGTGACTTTTACCAGCTAGCCTCTCTATAACCTGATCAATAAAAGGTAGCGGGAAATGATCCTTCTTGGTGGCTTGGTTCAATCGTCTGTAGTCCACACAGACCCTCCAAGAAGTGGGTACCCAGGTAGCGATCTCCTCTCCAGACTCACTCACAACTGTAGTGATGCCCGTCTCCTTGGGTACCACATGTAATGGACTAACCCATTTGGAGCCGGAGATGGGGTAGATAAAATCACCGCTCCACCATTTCGAGATTTCCTTCATGAAAACCTCTCGAAGGTTTAGGTTCAGCCGCCGCTGGAACTCACGTGACGGCTTGGCATACTCTTCGAGATAGATATGGTGGGAGCACAGGGCCAGACTTATCCCCTGGAGATCAGCTACACTCCATCCTATCACCTTGTGGTTCTTTTCAAGAACCTCCATCAAACAAGATTCTTGCTCTCCAGTCAAATCTGTTGAGATAATGGCTGGGTGCATCTCATGCTCGCCCGCAAGGAACCTATACTTCAACGACTATGGCAAGGGCTTCAGCGCTGGGCAACTGGGAGCTGGTAAATCTGGCCTCTGAAAGGTCTGAATGAAAGCAACCAAATCTGCATGCGAGAACTCTCGCTGCTCATGACAATCTGGTGAAGATTGCTCTCCTGGTGTGTCTGTACTCTGAATAGGACCAATCTCCACCCTAGCTGCTGGTATCCTAGGAATCAGACATGGAATCAACTCATGAAACTCTGCCCAATCAATATATGACTCCGAGGGATCTGAATCTGAATCAAAAGAAATATCAACTACCTCACTATCCTGAACACGGTCTACAGCCTCAAATGTGTCCTCTGCCAAGAATGCACTCTCTAAGCTCTCCTCTGCTGGAATCTAGGAATCAGTGGGATATGAGGGTGAGAGGATGGCTCGTGAAACGGGATCTGTCCAAGCGGCTTCATCATCTGTGATCACAAAATCGCACTCCTGGTGGACGTCTTGCTCTGCCTCTATCATCTGCTCTGAATCACTAAGCGGCTCCGAGCAAGCTTAATCTCGCGCTCTGGTCTCATCAATCGTCTCTATTTGTATACTCTCACCCTCGACATGAAAGTATACCTTCCCGCTATCATGATCGGACACTACCTTGGCTATGGCCAAGAACGGGCATCCTAGAATGATGGAATTATCAGTCACAGACTTAGAGATCTCCATGTCCAACACAACTAAGTCCACAGGGAATTTCATGCTCTGAATTGTGACGACCACATCCTTCAACAACCCCTTTGGCCTCTTGACAGATCGATCAGCAAACTGAAGGATCGTTCTGGTCTGTCGAAGAGGGCCAAACTCAAATCGGTCGAGTAAGACTACCGGAAGTAGGTTGATAGAAGAGTCGTTGTCTAATAGAGTCCGATCGAACCTCTGCTCATGGATGTGACATTTGACATAGGGAGCTCCTGCATCTGGCCTCTTCGTTGGCAGATGGTTTTGGATGTTGAAGCATGTGGCATGAGAGAGCACATGGATCTCTGAATGATGGTTCCTCCTCTTCCTGCGAATGGTGGTCTTCTCTCTAAGATTCCTCTGGAAGAGGGGGATGTGCTCCAAGGCCTCCTGTAGAGTCAGCTGAATCTGGAATCTGTATATCATCTGCTGGCTGAACTCTAGCTATTGTGATTTTTTTGGATTTTCTTTTTTGTTCCCCTTAGCTAAGCAGAGTGCTTGAGGGATGGGGATGGCTGGGTCCTCCTCATATGGAAGGCTAGGATAAGGTCCCTACTGTGGTGAAACAGAATCCATACACATATCTCCATGCATCGTAGATGGAATCACAAATAAAGAACCCTTTCCTTTATTAGATTTTCTATAATAGTCCCGAGATACAAGAACAGAAGGAAATGCAACATGAATAGAATGGGTGGCCTCAGTACCACCCGCGGCATCTGGACTTGCAGAATAAGCACCGCACTCTGGCTCAGCATCATCATCTCTAGTGGCATCAACACCAGCTCTTGCATCTGGTGAAGTGATGGCCTCAGTACCATCAGTTGGATCTACATCCTTTGTGGCGTCAGCACCACCATCATCTACATCATCATGAGTGGCATCAGCTTCACTCTCCTCCTCATCTGGCGCTCCTGAGTCCTCATGTGGTCATCGCTCAGATGAGGCGCCGCCAGCTGGCATCCTACTGCTCCTAAGTGTAACAAATCCAGCATCAAAAGTATCTGCAGAAATATCACCAAGTGAGTCACTAGGAGTGGTAACCTTTGTAAACTCTACCTGCTCAGACTTCCTCTTCAGGTTGATCGGATTCGGCTCGATCTGAGATGGTATGGCGGCCTTGCCCTTTACTATCTCCCTTATCTTGTGACGGAACTCATCCATCTTCCGCCTGAATGTATCATGCTGATCGGAGATAAGGCGGGCTAAGTCCTCTAAAGCTGGGTTCTCATAGGCGGGCCCATGAGAAGCTGATGGGTGGCCTCTCTGAAAGTGAGGCTGTTGCTGTTGAGAGGGGTGAGGTGGATACTGGTGAGAGAATTGATGAGGATGCTGCTGCTGCCTCCATGGTTGTCCCTGCTGATAGGGACGAGGACCATACTGGTAGTGTTGCTGTGGTTGTGGGAACTGGGGCTACTCGTGCTGCTGGCTGAACTAGCCACATTGAACTGGATGTTGTTGCTGGGATGAGGTACCTCTGGTCGACCAATGGAATCATGGATGGTCTCGTCGGATCCCAGGCTGAGGTCGATCATGCCAAATCTCGTTGACTTCCATCAACGACTCCTGCTCGTAAGTGGGTGGGGGAAGAACTTCCAGAGGCTGATCCGGCTGGTAGACCGCCATCTGACTGTCCGGAGATGGTGGTATCTCGACATATTGTTGTTGCTACTGGAACAGCTCCTCCTGTATGTGATGCACCTGTCGGTAGTGGGCATAGGGCTGGGTCGAGCTGCTGCTGCTGCTGCTGGGATATGCCCGTGACCTGAGACGGGGCTGAGGAGCCGTCTGTGCCTCGTGGAGACACATGATCTGGTCTTCAGGTCACTCAGCATCTGTGCCATCTGATATATCTGAGACATGTCCTGGCACTGCTTCTTCTCGATAAGCTCGATGCAATCCAACTTCTCATTGATGATACCCATATCAGCGGTTGTCGACGCTGCCTGTGTTGTGGCTGCTGAAGATGTGGAAGGATCTGCATTGGCCCATGCTATCCTCTGATAGGACACGGCCTGTGGTGTGTGCTTCCCTTGTGTATAGAGGGGGGTATGGGACATAATTGTGTAATTCTCTGCCATCTCCTCGTAGATAGCCCAGACGTGATCTTCATCCTTAGCGAAATAGGAACCCCCACAGGATGTGTTTACTAGCCCCTGCAACTTCGGTGTAAGACCACAGAAGAAACTCTAGACAAGGCTGGGCTTGGATATGCCGTGATGGGGACATCGGTCAATGGGCACTCAGAATCTGTCCCATGCCTCGTGGAACTGCTCGTTGGGAAGCATGGAGAAATTGTTGATCAAGGCTCTGGCTGCATTCGTCCGGCCGAGTGGATAGTACTTATTCAAGTACTAGTTCCGGTGTTGTTCCCATGATGTGGCGTATCTCCCTAGATGCTTCAGCCAGTTGGCTGCTCTGTCTACGAGGGAGAACGGAAAAGCCATCATCTTGATGGTATCCTCGTCCACAAGGCAATCGTAAACCTTGTTGCAGATCATCTCGAACTCTTGAAGATGGAGGTGCGGCTCCTCGGTGGCAAGTCCGTGGAATCGGGGTACAAGATGGATGGTCTGAGGTGGGAGGTTGAAATCTCCCAGAATGGCTGGCAGCTGGATCCATCTATGGGTCAGAGGTGCACCAGAATAGTGCAACTCTCTCATCGGACGTACGGGTGATGCTGGCTGTGCGGGCTCCTTAGTCTCTCATCCCAAGGAATGTCTCCTCCTCCACCGACTCTATGATGCTCTCTAACCACTCCCATCTGCTCCATCTCTCAGTGCATATCCACCATGAAAGCCCCCTGGTCTCTGATCTGACGCTGCATGGTCTCCAAGGAGGCTAACAGGGTGTTGTTGGCACCCGGATCTAATACGTAGGTCTGGTTCCCACTCGGTCCATCGGTGCGCTCCACACTATTGGCCATGGTCTCTGCAAAGGCAAAAGACCTAAACTCAGGTGTCGTCCAATCATCAAATGTCTACTGCGGTCTCTATTCGGGCACCTCAGGACTTGTAGAAGGGTGGTCGAGGGGGAACATGGTGGAGTCAAACTCGAGTTCGAAGAGCTAGTCTGGGCTCTCACGAACCAACCTAGATGAGTGGATCGGAGTGCTCAAAAGCGGTGCAACCATAGGCTGTCTAAGGGACCTCCGACCCATCATCGTGATGTAATGAGTGAAGGCGGATGAGATCCGGAAAAACATACAAGATCAGGCAACCAAACCCCCAATACACCTACTCACGCAGAGCTGATGACCGTAAAGGTTCGGTCTTTTATCTTGTCGATTTTATTTAGGTGATCAAACAGTCTTTCAGAGCGATTAAGCGAGCTGTTGGGAATCCAACACTCCCAGAAGACTGTCCCCATCCCAAGGCTAGATCTTTCCCAAACAGTACAAGTGGCGAACTGTTTACCGGCTACCCGATCGACTCGCTCTGTTAAGGATATCACAGCCCGCTTTACCGGAAACCGGAGCGATCCTTACTAGAGAATGACTAACCCAAAATCAGTAGTCTGAGGAGAGGTCAGATATGGCTCTAGCCTAGTGTGCAGGTCACTCTCATGCTCATCCAAACTAGACAATGAGGGGATTGCTCTCTCAAGACAAATTTTTAAATGTGAGGTGTCTTTTAGTGTCAAGTGTGTTTTAGCAGTCCCAATTTAATAGTTTTTCTTTTTTATGTATTTTTCAAGCAAACAACGCCTAATGAATTTTCTGATTCTCCTGGTTATTTTAAGTCCAAAAATAGGGGGGGAGAAGTCGAAAAAGCCGATGCGCGGTCAAACACTATGATGCATGTAGAGTAAGAATTGCGTACCTGACTTCAGCTCTCTACATGCAGGGTGATCCGCGTATAAAACAAAAGACTGAAATAAAACTACCCATATGATGCAAGAAGAAATCGACCTTAGACAAATAATTTCTACTCGAGAAGAATGATAGCTCACATGTCAACAAGAGGGGTCGGGGTCTGGTCTCTGATGTTGATCGTTGTCTGCCACAACGGATCCTGCCAGCGCTGTATACGGCCAATAGTGGCACATGACCCTCAGGTGACCAAGTTAACTTTTTCTTTTGTGATTTAATTAATAAGGTCCTCTTATCGATATATAGGAACATATAAGTAGTTAGGGTTGGGGCCTTAATTAATTACGTCACAATCAAGCCAAAAATCCTAAGTCTAAGGGCCAAAAACTTCGAGAATCAAAAATAAAAGAAAAATGCGATAAACACAAAACTAGCATAAAATTTGCGATGAGGTCCCCCGAGCACTCCGGTCATTGGCGAAACAGACCCCGAGATCAAGCCATGTCTGAGTCTGAGTCATGTCCTGTATTATTACAATAATAGAACTGAAAAATAAATCTAAGCTAAAACTAAATCTAAAACTACTCCAAGGGTCCTTCTCCTCCTCTCCTATGCTCTCATGCGGCTTGATGCAGAAACGAGTCGCCTTCGTGTCACTTGGGTGCCTCGACGCTCCGAAGATAGCCGCCCTCGCTCGTCGAGCGCTCGCAAGAAAGGGAAATAGAAACAGGTTAGGTCAAAGTTATAAATTAAAATAAAATAAAATGAAATAAATGAAAAATGAAAATAAGCAAAAATAAATAAATACAAAAACAAAAACAAAAATAAAAAAGAAAATAGATAAAAAAATAAAAAGAAGAAAAACAAAAATAAAGCCGAAAAAGGAAAACCGACTACTAAGTCGTGCTCCCCGGCAACGGTGCCATTCTGATGACACGCTTTTGCTACTCAGGTTAAGGAATATCTAGGGTCGTTGCGACCCAGATCTTTAGTCGCAACCAATCAAGAAAATCAGAGCACCAACTAAGGAAATACAGCAATCAAAATGTGGCAAGCGGTCCAGGGTCGATCACAAGGAGCACGAGATCGAAAACCTACGAAGTAGTCAGGAAACCAAGAAAATAAATAAAATTGGTGGTTTTTAATTTTTCAAATTTTTTTTATGAATTTTATAATAAGAAAAAGAATAAAGAAAAGCCAAAAAGCGATACTCCAACAATTATTTCAAAGTCCAAAATGCCCAAAAATTCAAAACAAAAATATTTTTGTGTTTTTAAAATTTTAAAGTGTTTTTGTTAATTTTCTGGGTTTTTCTTGATTTTTAACTAATTTTCTAAAAATCATAGAAAGTCAAAAATATGAAACAATGTACAGCTGGAATCTAAAGGCAAATTAAAATTAATTAAAATTCTTATAAAATTCTGGCAGTATTTTTATGAGAAACTACAACATAAAATCTATCTACAGAAGAAGACACATTTTCTAATTTTTTTTATGAATTTTTAATTATCTTTATAAGTTTTTTACTCTTTTTCAATATTTATGGATTTTATAATTGGGAATAAAACAAAAATTGCACAGAAATTCAAACAACACAAATCACACAGTTAAAAATTTTTTTGGAATTTTTAGGGACATTTTAATATTTTTATTTGATTTTTCAAGACAGGCAGGGAGACTTTTTAAGGTTTTTGAATTTAGAAAATAATAAACAAAATAAAAACACAACCCAAAAATCATCAAAATTCCTACACAGTGGCAGGAGCCATGTGTCAAAATCTCATGATTTTTGGAGAAATTTTGCTATTTATTTAATCAAAGACAAAACACACATCTCACAGGGACCAAAATGCAATTAAAATAAATCTTGAGACCAAAAAGTAACACGCAGATATAGCCTAGGGTCAAGTCTGTAATTTTCCCATCAAAATCCACACATGTCGCAAAATAACATTCACAAGGGCATATTTGCAAAAATGTAAACTAAAACTTCAATCAATAATAGTAAAGAAGTTTAGGGTACATAGTGGAAATATCTCAGAAAAACATGTGACGAAGCACATAGGTCCACACTGGTAGGACTAAAGAGCAAATATGAAAAACTACATGTGCTAGGATGCAAAATGATCCAACTATGAATTTATTTTACAAACTAAAATAAAACTAAAATAAATGCAGGAAAGAAAGTGCAATATACCCATGGAGGCACGTGAGAAGCGCGTGGGGGACATATGTCAGCTGCTGGAAGGACGTGATCGTGCGACTCTGCTCCTCTGCGGCGGTTGATCTGACGGCCAGGGAATGTTCCCTACATGTGGCGCAGATCTGTCAGATGGCATCAGATCAACGGTCAAAAAGCTGCTCCATTGGACGGCTCAAATGAGATCTGGAAGGCTGCTCCGCATCCAACGGCAATGGAAGATGGTGGACGAGCAGGGCCCTGGTGGACTTCGATCGGTCATCTGGGCGAATCCGTCCGGTCGATTGGACTATCAATGGGTCGAGCACCTTCGGGGAGGCACTCCGGCTCGAGTCGTGCGCTCTGATTGCCCGGTGGATGGTCAGATGGTTGGGATGGTGGAGCTGGGGGCTGGGGTTGTTCCGCCGAGCAGCTGGGACGACGGTAGAGCTTCTCATGGCTCCAAAGGACCTAAAATGCAAAGCTGAGACTCGGAGGCACACTCCGATCCAGGTTATTAGAGAAATAAACCAAAGAAGCGACGGTGGGTGGTCTTGATCTCCTACGATCGTGACGGAAGGAGATCGGGGACCTAATCTTGGCGATCCGAGCCAAGATCAGGGTGATCAGGCTGCATGGGAAGGTGTAGGGTGAGCGTGTAGATCGATCTGAATGGGTAGATGAAGGGTATGAAGCTCCAACCGGCTGGTCGGAGCTGGTGGAGCTGCGGCGGCGTACAAATGAAAGATAGATCAAACGACGGAGCTAGGAACAATAGAATGGATACCTGAAGGACCTAGTGTGATCCTGAGCTCCAGGGGAGTTGAACGTCAGGGTTGTGGCCTTGACCATGCTGTGACCGGCGAAGGAGGCTCCTCGCGGCGGTTCTCCGGCAACGATGGTTGAGCGTCCGCTACACAGCACCTCTCCGAGCACCAAGAGTGGCCTCCGGCAGTTGCCACCAAGGCGAAGGTGTCTAGGGTATCAGAAAGGGGTGCGGCGCGAGCTGAGGAGCTGGGGAAGAAAATGAAGACTTTATAGAGTGTCCTAGGTAGTCGGAAGAATCGGATCATAGAACGCGAACCGAGGACCGGGTCCCAAAAGGAATCAACGGGCGAGGATTATGGATCTCCCCTCGATAATCGGAGCCTCGAAGTGAAGAGGGAGGTGGTCGGATCGAGTCTGGAAAAATCAGTGAACACTAAGTAAAAATCGGATCCGACTGAAAAAAGGTCCAAGGGGGTAGTTCACCGAGGTCAACAATTCGCCCAGGACTAATCAGGTGCGGCGGGAGAAGAGACAAAATAGACTAGACGACAAAATAGCAGAAAGTTCAAAAAATAGATAAAAAATAATAAATGATTTTAAATTAAAAAATAAATGAAATGAAAAATGTTCCTTATTTTTCAAGGGATTTTTCTATGATTTTAATTTATTTTTGTGAAAAATAATTTATGGTATATACAATATAATGTATTATGTACAAGTATAAAATACCTATGTATTTTGTACAATTACTTTTATTTTATTATTTTTACAAAAATACCCCAATTTTATATTTATTTATTAACAACATAATATTTGGAGTATAAAATAATTTTTGTTTTATTTTTATTATTTATTTACAAGTATAAATTATATAGGGAAAGATACATATATACATGCATTATATACAAGGTGAGAGAGAGAGAGTTTTATTCTAGTTTTATTTTTATTTTGTTTTTCTACTTTTTGTTTTATTTTTTAGAAATATATACAAGGAAATAAAAATACATTTTTACTTTTATTTTTGTAAAAATAAATTATATACATAGATGGTATATATGTACAAGGTGGAGTGGCCCTATTTCTCTCTACTTATGTTATTTGGCATTAAGCCAATGCTTGGCCATCTCTTGGGTTTAGGTCACTCAATATTTATTCTAAATATTTCCTTCTTTTTATTCTATTATTTATTTTTTTTGCACAGATACATGCTAATTATGATATATTAACATATGCATGCTTATTGCTAAATTATTATATTTACAACTATTTACACGATGCTTTGCCAAGATAATTAGCTAAAATAAAAGAAAAAGAGTGATGAATGAGGCTTCACCATCCAACCAAGTTCCAATCTTTGTATTTTACTTAGACTCGTTCAATTATCAAACTAAATCCCCAAAATATGAATGCTATGCAAATGCTATGTAGAAAAAATTTTTTGATGCAATTTTCAATTTTGGTTTTTTTTGGATTTTTGATAAAGATGATGCAAATGCATTTTTTGCGGTGTTTTTTTCAAAAAGATTTTGCAAATGTTTTTGGTATTTTTGGTTTTGCAAATATTTTTGTGAATTTTAAAAATAAATGATTTTGGATAGAAAAATAGGTACGAATATTTACACAGGGATGCATCTTATATTTACAAGAGTTAAGTTTTTTAAGAATTTACAAGGGATAAGCGATCATTATATAGATATTTTTATGCAGTTAATAAAGTATTTTAGTGTGATGTATATATTCCTCAAACTTATTTGAAAATCATCTTACAATAATTTTGGAAAATTATAGTCCAAAATAATTTTTACAAAGAGTTTTTAAAAACATTTGCATACATTTGAAAATCATTTTGCAAAGGTTTTTCAAACAGTATATGTAGATTTTTTTTCAAAATATTTTTGCAATTATTTTCAAAACTATTTGCAAGTAGTTTTTCAAAAAAATTATTTTACACAAAGAAAAGAAGTTTTTACAAATAAAACAATTTTTACGAAGGTTGAAAATATTTAACAAAATGTTTTCCAAATAGTTTTCAAAAGATTTCTCAAAAAGATTTTCAAACTATTTTTCAAACATTTTGCAAAAAACATTTTGTCTGATTTACTAATCAGTATATACAAAAAGAATTTGAGGAATAATCAACACCATTTATTAAATGATTTTAATGAATTTAATAGTATATGTATGGTATTTTTATATAGAATTTTAGCCATATTTTTATTAAATATATGAAAGTACAAGTTATGTCTAAAGTATATACAGAGTATATAAGACCCCCCTATACTTAGCTTGAGCTATGCCCTCATAGATCAGAGAGAAAAAAAGAAGACATAACTCGTACCGAGTATAGAAAAGTCTAAAGAATGAAGAAATGAATCAGAAGTCGACCGTCCTGTCCATACTTAGGATCAACTAATCCTAAGTATAGCAGACTGTACATAAAGCAAGGAGGGTCAAGGGTTGGAATGAACAGATTGTACTCAGACTATCTCCTTCTATACTTAGGGTAAGATATCCCTAAGTATAGATAAGAAGATGAGACAATGGAGAGGATTAAAGAATGAAAGAACTCGAGGTGCACAGCCCCCATACTTGGGACAAAGTACATCCTGAGTATAGAAGACTGACAAAAATGGGAGACACCTTTTCGGTAGAAAAAGAAAAAGGAAAAAGGAAAGAAGAAAAGTCAGATAAAGATAGAAGAAGATATCGAAGAGAATGTACACATCACTCCCCCTGTACTTAGGGTAAAAGAGCCCTAAGTATATGCAACAACAAGAGTGATGAAACAGAATGAAGAAAGAAAACTTAGCCCGTCCACCCCCCTATACTTAGGACAAAGTACGTCCTACGCAAGGCACACATGAGAATGGGGTGAATGAGCGATATAAGGATGGAAGGAGATAACCGGAAGTGAATTTACAAGAGGATGGATATAAAAAGGTCAAGAAGGTCGAAAGTGAACCTTCTTATGAGATCGTTGAGGATAGATCTGACAATGTGCATGTCGACATCGGGGTCCTCAGATGATGTAAACCGATCATGATCGACCAGAAATATATCCTCAGCAATCTCAGAATGTGCAGACGCAAACCGGTCAGTGGAAGTAGTGTGGTCATGTCTGTACTGGGAAGTCTCTCTTAGGTCAAAACAAAAGGGAACAAACTCATCTGTGGAAGTAGTCGAGTCATGTTCGTCCTCTAAAGTTTCAACCAGATCATCATTCTCATCCAAAGGTCCGAATTCATTTATAAAAGAAATCAGATCAAATCCGACCTTATCAGTCTCATCTAAATTTGCCCTCCACTCTAAAGTGTCAATCATTTAAATCTCGTAGATGTCATCAACACATCGCCAAGTGTCAGAAGAAGGAATTTCAAGGTCCATGCTTTCCGAGTTTTCCTCCCTGGAGAGGAATTCTCAGGCCTCAATGGAATCCAACATACAGTAAAAATCTATGATTGTCTCATCAAGGTCATAGTCCTCTTGGTCGGCTAAGATAAGTGTTGTCGCATTAGATGCAGGTCTCTACTCGGCAGTGGGTGCAGTGATCAACACATCGCTCCCAATATCAGAACAGAAGTGAATCTCTCCTAATCCGTAATCAATAATGACTCTCGCAGAGGTGAGAAAGTGTCATCCCAGGATGATTGGAGAATGCTCCCCAGTGGAGGTCTCGATAAGCAATACGACGAAATCAACAGTGTAGCTCATGCCCTGAATCCAAATGACAGTATTTTCTAGAATACCCTTCGACCTCTTTATTGATCCATCATCAAACTAAACAATCATCATGGTTTTCTTAAGAGGCCCTAAGTGAAGAGATTGTACCAGCGAGAAGGGTAGGATGCTAATCGATGCACCACCATCAACGAGAGGGTGATCACATGTATGGTCAAAGATAGTGCAACTAATGAGTGGAGTAGCAGTGTTCCTTTTCCTGGAGATTGGATGGTGTGTGATGGCGTGGGTAATGGCCATGGTCAAGATATGATGCTCAAATCTGCTCCTCCGCTTTCTCTTCTTGGGTTGAGGAGCAGATAAATGGGTCATGGCCTTTGTAAAGTGGGGCATCAATGATCACATGAATAGTTGTTACCAATTCGGGTTCAGTCAACATTTTTTTGAATTCTTAGATCTCCTCCATACAAGGGAGAAGATCGGAATCATCATCTACATGAGGACGACTAAGAATAGTATGCACAATGTCATCCTCGAGGTCAAAGGTGGGACTTGGTGTGAATGGATATGTGGGTATAGGATCTGGAAGATGGGCTCTCTCCTCACAATCAGAATCACCAAGACGTCTCCCGAATTCTTTTTGGATTTTTAAAATCTTCTCAATTTTTTATATTTTGGCTGATTGCAAGCTCTCATGAAAATCCTCAAGTGAATCCATATCCTCAAATAGTGGAGCGGCATTCTGGTTCTTATTTAGACTAGTAATATCATAAATCCTCGAATCCATTTGCTCCATCATCTGGTTCAAGGTCTCAAGTGTGGATATCATGAAAGATGACTCCCACCGATAAGTCTCGGGTGGATGAGAAGGTAGAAAATGTGAGGGTGGATGTGGATAAAAATCCCAAGGCAGATACTGTGTATGAGGCGAAAATGTACAAAAATCAAGAGTGAAGTCCTCTTGGAAAAAAGGAGCTGGACCAGCTGGATGGTACGAGGGATCCACAAAGTCCGGATAAAAAGTACTCCAGTCGGCCATCTCAAAACAAAAGGAAAATAATCGAGAGAGCATGATGGTCAAGTCAAGAGAAGTGAAAAATGGCGCAAATGCGCAGAGGCGATCGAGTAAGCGCACAAGCAATCACAGTCAAACTCACATAAAACAAACCCCTTAATTCACCTACTCAACTTGGTGAAGACCGTGAAAGCTTGGTCTTTTTATCTTGGCTCTTTTAGAGTTAGGTGAGAATCACAAAATTGTACAAAACACTTATGTTGGTTGATAGGATTTGGGCACTAACCTTAGTGTGCACATGAGCAAGTAAAAGCAAAGATAATGAGGGGATTACTCGCCCCAAAACAATGATTTCTCTTTTTGGTCCTTTTTAGGGTCAACTAATATTAGCAGTCTCAATTTTATTAGTTATCACTTTTTTGTATTTTTAATAAGAATGCATGAATCCAATCGGAAAATCAATTCCTTTAGCAACCTAGGTGATCAAAATCAGAGGGAGAAAGTTGGAAAAGCAATGCGAGACAAAAATCAATGATGCATGCTAAAGCATAAATGCTGACCTTGCCTCCAGCTATCTAATGCAAGGTTGTTAGATAGAATTGAATCCTAGACTATATGCAAATGTAGTCCGATGAAATCGCCCTATGTATAGAAATTGCTATTAGCGTGAAGAAGTGTATGCTAATCACTCAGAATAGAACCTAAGGGTCAGGTCTTGGAGTCTCCTCGGTGCCCACCACAGTGGGTCCTACATGCGTTGTATGGAGGACTCTCGCGATGCGTGATTCGGAGACTAAATAAAGAGCAATTAAGATTTGACTAAGTCCAAACGTAAACTATAGGCGTATGTAAATCTAATTAAGTGTTTGCCTTAATCTATCGTTAGAAAAATCCTACAAATAGTTCTCAATCACACAAAATAAAGAAAACCAAGATTGAGAAACAAAGGAAAAAATGCGATGAAAACAATGAAAAAGCTGATGAGGCCCCAAAGGGTACAATCCCTCTGGCACTGGACCTTGTGAGATGTCGTAGAGTACTGAGAGTCCTGTATTATTACAATAATTGTATCTCTCTCACTTGAATTACAAAACTAAATGAAATAAAACAAAATGAAATAAATAAAATGCAAAGTTAAGCACTGTCTTCAAAATCTCTTTAGGTCCCCTTCGGTGCTAGGTCAGTTGTCTGAACCCGGCTTCACGTGGTGCACAAGTGCTTTGAGTAAAGCGTCTCCCTCAATCTGCGGTCCTCGCAACAAAGTCAACAAAGAGAGGTTAGACAAATCGGCAATAAATATCAAATAAATCAGAAAATAAATAAAAGAAAATAAAAACAAATAAGTTACAATCAGGCAAAAGTTAATATATGCGTAGTTGCTCCCCGACAATGATGCTATTTGATAACTCAGATTTTGCGAGGGTCTAAAGTAGTCTACACAAGGTGAGAACTACAATGTCGCTGAAGCGACCACTCACGAAACATGGGTCAATCAACAATTCACCCACAATTGAATATCAAGCAATGGAAAATAAATGTGGAGTTAAAATTTATTATAACTTTACAATAGAGTGTATAGTGTGCAAGTATGTAGAGGTCGAACACAGGGAGCAGAAGAGCAAGATTGTGCAAATGGGGAGCAAAAATGTGATTGTGATACTTTGTCTATATGTTTTAATGTGGGTTTTTATTTTTTATTTTTTTTAATTTTTTATGTTTTTATATTTCTCTTTTTAATATATTTTCTATTTATCCTTTTCTTTTTATTTTTCTTTTAAATATAAAATATAGAATAAAATAGACTATTTATATAATAATAGATTAAAGAGATATAAAGATGACTAAAAATATCCAAAAATTGCAGAAATAAATATTTTTGGGTTTTAAAAGGCTTTTTTACTATTTTTGTGATTTTCTAATATTTTTTGTTGAGTTTTATATATTTTAAAAATTGAAACTATCCTAAAACAAGGATTGATTAAATACCTGAAATTTAAATTAAAAATTGAAAATTAAGTCCAAAATTTTCCAAATCAATTTTAATATATAGACAATAACAAATAAAAGTATAAAATAGAAGATACTACTTTTGGAGTTTTTAAGAATATTGTAGATTTTTATATAGGTTTTAGGGTTTTTTTAATTTTTAAGAGTTTTCTTTTTTCTATTTTTAGTGATTTTTGGTATGGAGGTTAAAAATATATAAACAAATAAAATATATTTTTTGGAATTTTTCAAAATGGTTTTTATAATTTTTTGTATTTTCATTGTAGATAGGGATAACATGTGCTATTTTTTATTTTCATAATATATGGAAATGTCCTAGAATGAAGGATTAAAAACATGGCGTGAATCTACAACATATCAGGACCTAACCCTATTTTTGTGTGAATTTAGGAGCACAAATGCTATTTATAAAAATTATAAAACATACACAAAATTGTTGAACTAGCAACGTTGTAACTGTAATTAGAAACAGACTCGAAGGCCATTGTGCAATTACTCCAAAATATAAGTACTAAAAATATATTTACAAAAGATGCGATGGCCTTTCTGCAAAAAGCCAGGCTTACATGTATGGACACGTGAGCTTCGTTGGCAAGGGACCAAAATTATATAAGAAGAAAGTTGAACCTTTCGCTAATTGTACTAAATTTTCTAAACTATTTAATTAATTTACAGAACTATAAAATCAATATACAAAAAATGGGGGCGAGGTGTATAAATTACACCGAAGCGAGGCACGATCGTGCAGCCGAGCGCTCTCCACTGGAACATGTGTTGCCACCGGAGCCCGCGATACCCCTTCACGGATCAACGCCCATGATTAGAATGCAGATCAGATTTGATGGTCGATGAAGGCACGGATCCAACAGTTAACATCTAATCTGGGAGGCGCTTGAAATCCAACGGCAAGGAATCCTCTATGATGAACTGGCGAAGAACTCCGCTTGGGAGGACTTCAACTGGTTGAATCTCCTCGATCCGTAGATGGATTTAGCTTCTGAGGCAGCTCCGAGGATCTTGGAAGGACTCCTGAGCTTAAGAAGGTAACTAGAGGATCTAAGGCTCACTGGTGGAGCCCTGGAAGTCTAACAAGCAAATTGACTGCCCAGAACTCTTTGTAGGCTCAGTTAATCACCACAAGGAGTTCTTTGGCCTTCATTCCTGTAGCAAAAAGATAGGGGGAACCAAGGAAAGGCATTTTCCCTTCTTATTCGGCGAGGTCGACAGTAGGCGAGGTGGGATGGTGGTGAACGGAGGTCACTGAAGCTCGAGATCTCTGACATGGATTAAACTAAATCTTTGATGGATATAGAAAGCAAATCAAGAGATAAAATGCATTAAACAAGACCTAATCACTACATATAACTAAAGAGCTACATAAAACATAGAAAAACTAACTCGAATGGACCAGAGCCATGAGCATTGTACCTCGACGGTGAGGTCACGTTGGAGGCGGTTGGGAACGCCCCCACCTTAATCCTTGCTCGCTGTGAAGTGTCGAGCTCTCCTCCTATCACAAGGAGCTCCACGCGGATACTTTTCAAGGGATCAAAACATGGGAAAAAACAACAAATATGTAAAATGGAGCTGAAGGAGTATTTATAAATGTGGCAAAGGGGCACGTTTCGAGGAGGAATCACAGGTGAAGGAAAAGGGTATGGTGGAAGATATGTAGCAGGCCTGGATCAGGGATATACAGAGGAAACCTCATGAAGGGTACCATCCTTCTTGAGCAACACATCAATCTTGAAAAAACCGAGAAATGAGGGAAAAAGGTCGGACTGTCAGAAGTTAGGGCGCAGGTCAGCTAGTTAACCATGGTCAATGTGCAGAGCAGTCTCGTTGGTCCACGTGGACCAACCAGAAAAAATCCGACCTAACATTATTTCAAAAATAGATAATAAATAATAAATGATTTTTTTTAATTTTAAGTTATAAATAATTTTTTATTATTATTTTCTTTAGTAGTTTATTATGATTTTTATTTATTATTTAAGAGGTGTTTAATTACAAGCTACTTTCTAGGGTTTTATTACATGTATATTTATCTATATTTTAGAGTATTTTATTTTTATTTTGTATTTTTGATTTTAATATTTAGGTTTTTAAATTTAAAAAATTATAACTTACTGTTAGATACTTAAATATATTTTTATTATATTTTTTTAATATATTATATACACTTAATTAAATAGTAGTATGGCATATATAGGTATAAGTATAGCTATTTTACCTATATGTTTTATATAAGTATTTTATTTTAAAGTTCGATTTGTGTTTTTTTGGTTTTAATTTGTACATATGTTACAAATAATACTCACAAAATTATATAAAATATATAATTATAAGAGCAATAAGGAATAAATAAAATGAATATTTTAATCGGGTATATTATACAATAGAGGTCCAAAACCTAACTTTCACGCCTTAACTCCAAAAAATATGAAACCACCTTCATTAAATAACTTATTAAACGTTTTAAGGTGATTTTGATATATTTTGAGTTTTTATTTGAGAGATATGGGTCGGGGAAGTTTGAGTTTTGGGATTTTATTTAGAATATATCTTTTATTCTGTATATTATTTTTGTATGAAATCAATTTTGTATTTTTTTTATATTTTATTATCTACAACTTCCATGTTCAATGTTTCTTTATTTGAGGAATAAAAATGTATAAAATAAAATTGGTCCAAAAAATGAATAAAGAATGAATTAATAAATTGGCTTTTTATTGGATTATTGGCCCTTATCTTCCCCTAATTTATTCCTTATCGACCTAGTTATCGAGATGCCTAGGTCTCGTGGGTTAGGGTCATAAAATATCATTGATATTTTATTTTTTTTCTTTTATTTTATTTATTCTATAATTTTGGCATTAAAATAATATTTTATAAAATATTTGTACAACAAGGTATAAATGTTAATTTATGTAAATTAACTGTATTTACATGCATTTACTAGGGTTTTTAAGTTCAAAATTATAGAATAAAGGTGATGAAATGGAGATTCATCTGATGCCATGATAAAGACCTTTCTATTATCACTCAAGGATGGAGCCGCGAGATGGCTCCGAAGTTTGGTAGAGGAGAGAACTAGTTTGGGCTTTGAGCTGCCTTTCTTAGGAGATTTTACCCCATTAACAGAGCCAATTTCATGCGATCAGTCATTAGAGATTTTTTACATGATCCCCTTGAGCTACTTCAGGGCATGTGGCTTAAATTTCAGATTCTATTGAGGAGATTTCCAGATCAGGGAATCTCCTAAGTAGAGTTGGTTCAGATCTTCTACCAGTGGATGAGCGCAAAGCAACAGACATTAGTCGACGCCTCGTGTAGTAGTTCACACTACAATCTTGATGAGGATTCACTTTTGACTCTTTTTGGAGAGATTTATGACGTTGAGACAACACATGAGAGAGTTACGAGACCAATCTGAGGTGATCAACTTCATGATTATTGAGATCGCAGTTCAGAGAATTATATGGTTTCCGATACAACATAGAAAATGGACATTGAGACATTTATTGAGGGTTCTACTCTTCAGTTACTAGTTCCATCTCCATTGGTTTTCCACCCGGAATACGGACCACTTCAGCACTTTTCAGAGCATGAGCATACGATGTTTCATCAGCACTCTCAGTCTTTTTTGTTTCCATATCATGACCAGTGTCATGAGGATACACCTCAGGCACATACCTTATCAGATTCATTTACACATACTTATCCATCTAAGCAGACAGATTTTGAGTTGGGACATCACTTTTATAAGTTTGTTACAGACATTCCCATGATCGAGTAGTTAGTCCATCTGATTCATTAGCAGAGTACCTTTCATAGAGAGCAGATGGACACATTCAGAGATTTCATATCCAACTTTGTCGTAGAGAGAGGATCATATTATACTTTTCAAAAGACTTTTCAGTTGTTGAGTACTTGTACTCCCAGTTCTCATGATGTTCAAATACAACCTTTAGTTGTTGAGATATTTAGGAGAGAGGAGCATATAGTAGGCAACGACACAGAGGTACAGATTCAACCTGATTCTCCATGTAGCGAAGGCACAAAATCACAAATAATGGGAAAAGGAGAAAATCCAAAATGATGAATAAAGACAAGACTTCAGATTCTCCTGTTAGATCTCTATCTTATGTTTTACATGGAGCAAATCCTGATTTTGCACAAATTTTTGCTTCTTCTTCTTCTTATCCTCTAGGTGTACATATAGTTGAGGAGGATGTATAGATACCCTTCTCAGATGCTTTGAACTTAGTGAAGGGAGAAAAAAATAGAAAATATTAAAAAGAGCCAACATTCAAAGTTCACGAAAGAGGTGTTGGACAGAATTTAGATCAAGTACACTTTCGGATGCATTGGCACACATCCTCTTCTAAAGAAGTGCTTGAAGCAACATACCGCACATAGAAGAAAGAAGAGGAGAAATCATTGCTCAGAGAAACAAGTGTTGACCATTGCCACATGTTATGCCATCTAGCATACATCTCCCAAGAACAAAAAGAATAATACGTGGAGTACCATTTGTCAGTTGCCATATTTTGGATCATGAGTTCGAGCACATCTTGTTAGGCAGTATATCTTCAGTGAACATTTTACCCTTCCATCTTCTCGAGACACTTCATTTAGGACCTCTCAAGAGAGCTAGAATGATTCTCCCGATTCCAAATAGATCAGTCAAGAGGCCAAAGGGTATACTTTATGACATTGTCGTGATGGTATAAGGCACAGAATTCACTATGGATTTTGTTTTCTTGAATTCTGACTCTTCAGTACCATCGCATGATGCTGCCATTATTCGTGGTCGGCCTTTTCTGCGTGCAGCCAGGGTGGTTATTTATTATGGAACATACAATGTCACTTTTCCTCCCATCAGCACAGTGTCGAGCTCCAAGCAATTAGAGAGTCGTGCATCAGACGAGTGTGCTACCATACCATCAGATACAGGGGCAGGCGACATTACAATTGAGATTCGACACAATCCTATCTCTTCTGATTCTACTAAGACCTAATATTACCTCTCTACAGAGGAAATCTCAAAAAGCATTGCCTTTGGTGACCTACGTACACATGTTTGGAGATGTATTGATGAGATTTGCAGTATATACATCTTTAAGGTGAAACCGCCGGTGGCACGAACTTTGAAGGTCGTACCTGATTCAGTTGTAGATCCTTTGGTCGAGCCTTCTAGTAGCAAGAATGTTGAGCCCTCTTTTCATGCAGATTCAAATAAGGGCTATGTTGAGGATACATATCAAATTGCAATAGAGTTTGACCTATGTTCGCTTCTACTTCAGACATGACATGTACGTCTCTTCAGTCACACAAAGTTGAGAATAAAGTGTTAGAGGATGGTTCTTCATCTTCTTATTTCAGTGTTGGTAATCATAGCGATTCAGAGATTGTGGTGCAGCTTACAGAGGTCAGTTCTGTCCATCTTTCCAGCCATCTAGGTCGTTCCCTACTGGTTGACACAAGTCATGGATCCTCTGATTGAGATAGGGATATATCTAAGGATGACCCTGATGTCAACCTTTCTCTTGTACAAACCATCATTCCTGAAGGCGACTCTTAGGCTTTCTTGAGCGCATACATTCACTTTGATTTGCTCATTCTTTTTCACCTTGTACATATGTGTTTTCAATTTTATTCATTCATTCTTTTGTTTATCTTACACCCCTAGGTCTCGCTTAGGATTTTTTCTATACTTAGGATGTACTTTATCCTAAGTATAGGGGGTGTAGATATTATGTTGTTCATATCATTCTGTTCTATTACCCTAATTGTTGCTTATACTTACGATGTGTTTTACCCCATCTATAGGGAGGATAATATCGCTTGTTTACGTCTTTGATTGTTTTCATTATTTTATATTGTCTGCTCTTTCGATTGTCCCTCAATTGTTGATATTCTTTTCTATATTTAGGGATATTTTACCCTAAGTATGGTGGGGGGACAAGTTGAGTCGCTGATTGTGTACATTCTCTTGACCTCGATCACCTTCATTTTTGAGTCCGCTATTCTTAGGATTAGTTAATCCTATGTATAGAGGGGATGATTGACTTCTGTTCATTTATTCATCTATTCTTTTATGTCATTATAGTATAGCATTCTTTTTATAAGTCTATACTTAGTCCGAGTTATGTCATCCTTGGTCACTTCTTTGGTCACTGTGAGAACATAGTTCATGCTAAGTATAGGGGTGTCGTATATATATTCTATATATACTTTAGAAGCCATAACTTGTACTTTATTTTATTTTTAATATTATGGCTCTAAAATTATGGGTATATATTTTGGGTTTGTAAAATTCAATAGAAAACTATAAATATGAGTTTAAAATGTTTTAAAAAAAGTTGTATATAAAATGTGGTGTAAAATACTTATATAAAATTTTTAATTATTTAAAATTTATAAATAAAATTCTTTTGTAAATATTGTATAAAATTAGTATAATCTTGTGAATATAAAATATGTATAAAATTATTTATGAAATTTACATAATTCTTGTAAATTCATGTAAACTGATTCAATTCACTAACTCTTTCAAAATTACTAAAAAAATTAAAGTTTTAAAATTCAATAAAAATCTGCAAAACTCTTTATAAATTATGTAAAAAAGTTTAAATTGAAAATTTTACTTCAAAAAAATATTGCAGCATTTTTCAGAACAAGTTTGATTCTTGAACTGAATGGATCTAAGTCTAAAGGATGGAGCTTGGTTTTGGCCTTAATCCACTTAATTCTAAAGGGACATTATTAGGAATTGGAATTAAGACTCTTCAGGTCTTTTGACTTAATTCTTTGGGTTCCATGAGACCGTGTTCGGAATTCAACTTAAACTTCCCTAATTAGGAAACCTTGTGTCATCTGTTTAACTCTTCATCATTTGACACAACTTTGAACTCATGCACTCTATACTTAGCTCAACTTACATGGGGTTACGAAGGGCAGTCTATTTTGGTGGTGCATTTTCATCCTTGTCTAGTGGCACAAACATCTAAAGATGAGAGTACGCGGTTGAAATAAAGCTTCGGATGAGGGAAGGATCTATTGGCACAATCTCCCAAGATCCCAAAAAATGGACAAAAAATATTCTAGAACCATCGGGACATAAAAAGATCAATGCAGTGCAACAATCACATTCTATCAAAAAGAGTCCAAGTACCAAATAAGTACATGACCACAATGGTCCAAGCATCAAAGAGTCTGTATATCTTAGTGGAAACTTGGCCAAACTGACCAAGTTTAACAGGAGATGTGACTACACTGGTCACACTCCAATTCTCTTCCCATTCCTCTACTTATCTTTCTATTCAATTGTAGACATAGCACGACCTGGCCTTAGAAGGAAATACCCCCCTCCTCGAGGATCGAGTAGATAGATGAGGACCAAATGGGAGTGTACTACTGGGATGGGTGTTTTCTTCGCTTCTTCAAGCAAGAATAGCTAACACCTTTAACACACAGTACAAATTGACTTCAAGGTTGAATAGTTTGCATGATGGATGGGTGGATCTGAGCTGGATGTTTAGGTGAACCTGTCTAGGGATTTGTTGAACTTAAGGACTGTTGAGACTTAAATCCTAATATTAATAAGGTCCAGACAAATTGTTAATCCAATGGCCTATTCCAAGTTCTTATTTTTGGGTGAAGTGAAATTCGAATTAAAGAAACAATCATGTTCTAAGTCGTTTATTTTCATTTTTCTTTTTGTCTTTCACTTATTTACAGAATAAGTGTTTGCTCAAGGACTAGCAAAGGTAAAGTATAGAGGAATGATGGATCCATGATTCATCGCCTTTATTTTTTCATTTTGGCTAAAATTCTTAGTAAAATACATGTAAACATTCACTAATTCTCACTAATTAACATTCTAACCACTTTTTAAATATTATATATTTAACGCTTATTTTTATCCAAAATAAAATAATAAATAGAAAAATAAGTATAAAAGAAAAAGAAGGATGTAGATATGAAATTTGTACAGACTGATCCTAACCCTGAGATCAGGTCAATATTGACGTGATCGACAAAATAAATAAGTAGGGCAAGATAAGGATCCTAATTAATAAAAATGTCAGAAAATCAAGATCATAAATGTACATAAACACATTTTTAGCTTGTACATATGTTCACCTATTTTATTTATCATTCAAAAAATTCCAAACAAAAATATTTCCTTCACGAAAGTTGTTCATAATAATATATATTAATTTTTAAAAAACATCATAAAATTATTTATTGTATGAACAAATAATAATGATGAACCTAAAAAGCCTAAAAACCCAACATCCAAGGTTCATAACTATTTATAGAAAACTCCAAATTGACCATAATCACTTTTAAACTTCATTTTATAACACCCCTTTTTATATATGTTCTATATGTAATCAAATCTTCTCTATTTTCTATTTAATTATTCTTAATTCTGTTTAAGTTATCTTTTTCCAAAGTTTTTAGTAAAATCAATAAAAAAATTATAAAAATATAACTTAAAATTAATTATTAATAAATGGCAATCATCCAAAAACTAAAAAGCCATAAAGCCAAACTTCCGAACCTCATAACTTGGCCATATGAATCTGAATTGGACGTACTCACTTTTAAAGTTTTTTTTATAAAATTATCAATCAAATATAAGTGATTTCACTAAAATCAGAGTTAATATGCAAAAAGTAGGCCTTGGGACCCTACTTGTATAAATTGTACAATGTATCTTAATTTCATTCTATTTAATTTTTTTGTTTTTTCTTGAATTTTTAATATTTTAGTTATGACTTACTAATATTATATTATTAATATAAAATAAAATTAAACATTATTAAAAATTAACAATATTTAAATAATTAAATTAATTATTTACATACGTATAATATACCTATACTATTGTATACTTTTTTATATAACTAATTAAATATTATTTTTTATTTATTTAAAATATAATTAAATTTCTGATAATTTATATTTATTTAATTTATTAATTTAATTTAATTATTTTTATTTTTTATTCCTTTATTCTTTTCTCTCTCCTCCTTCTCTCTTCCACATCTCTTCCTCCTTTCCTCCACCATCCCTCTTCTCCCCCACCTCTTCATCTTCCTTCTTCCCCCTTTCTTACTTTGGCCGTTGGGTCGTTGGACCTCTTCATTTGCTCAAACCTCGTCGATCTCCATCTCTCTCCATATATAAATAACCCGTCACCCTTACGAGCTCAATAAATCTGCAATTTCCATCTTTCTTTCCTAGAGCTCTGGTACGTGAGAGAGGAGAGTGACACTCCTCTGAATTCCATCATCGAGCCTAAAGGTTGAGAGGATGGAGAGATCTTCCGTTCACGTGAAGCAGTTGCTCTGTCGTGACAAGCCTCCATACAAGCCGTTGTCGCGTGCAGGCGAAGACTCTGAGCTTCTCTGAAGCTCAATCCATGACACATCCTTTGTATTCGTTCTAGGTTAGCTTCCTTTCTTCTTGATTTCCTCGCTTTCTTCTCTTCTTCTCTTCCTCCTTTGTTTCTCTCCCCAATCCCTCTAATCATCTCTATTTTCTCTCTAATTCGATTCCAAAAATTGTTCCAATTTCAACTTGAAACCACCAATCCATCGTTGCTACCTCATATCACCTCCATTGTTAGTTCCATATGCTTCTGTTCTACCTCACATACTTTATCCATCTCCGATCATCCCTTTTTGCGTTGATAAGAATTCAGGCTCCAAATCCTTCACCGTCGATAGAGTCCCCCATTCACCTCTCATGTTTGTATGTAGACCTAGGCTCTTTCCTCGAGTCATTTGATCAGTGCAAGTCGAAGCATCTAGAGAATCATCACTACTTAGAGCTTAATCATCCAACATGAACAACCTGGAGATATCCATAGCCTGGAGCTGAGAGTCGCCACTGATCGAGAACGAAGAAATCATATCGCTTGGAGCAACTCAACCCATTCGTTGCATCACCGAGAGCTACACCTTGATCATTCATCATATACAACATGAATCACATGCATATGAGATAGAGATCCAGAGCTTGGGACTTGATTTGGGGATGACATCCTGAAAATCACCTGATTAACTTTGAACAACAGCTCCGCTCGATTCCGCCGCCATCCAGATCCACTTGTACAATCGAAATCGATTGGACATAGAGAAAAGAGAAACTAGAGAATCTATTCGAATCAACAATGTATCAATAGCAGTGCATAAGACAAAACATCAGAAATGAAGAGCATCTACAGATCTACAGAAGAACAGTAACGACATGACCGAAAGAGTCCTTCACCTTCATCATGCAGCATCTGTAAGAGATCAAGCTTTTGTAAAGCCACTCGCTTAATGATAACTTGAGTTTTGCGAGTGTCTAAAGTATTCCACACAAGGCAGGACCACTATGTTGCTGAGGCGACCACTCACGAAACCCGGGTCAAACAACAATTAACCCACAATTCAAAATCAAGCAATGAAAATAAATGTACGAAGTTAAAATTTATTATAACTCTACAACAAGGATGTATAAAGGTGCAAGTATGTGTAGAGTGTCGAACACAGGGAACAAGCAGGATAGATCGGGCAAAAATGCTCAAAATGTGAATGTGATGTATTTATCTATAAATGTGCTCTTTTGTAGTTTTTTATTTTTTTATTTTTTATTTATAATTTTATAATTTTATATTTCCATTTTTAATTTTCTGATTTTGTACTTTATTTTTATATTTTATATTTTTGTATTTTCTTTATCTTTTAATAAAGATAATAAAGCAAAATATAAGATATATATATAATATAGGCTATAATAGATATAATAGTTAATAAAAAAATCAAAATAAATAAAATAAAATATTTTTGGATTTTAGAAGATTTTTTAGTATTTTTTGATTTAGATTTTTTGCTCATTTGTATATATTTTTAATGTTAAAAATACTCAAAATCAGGGTTAAAATATATAGCCGAAATTAAAATGGAGGGGAAAATAACAAACAGTATCAAAGTTGCTCCAAATTAATTTTTATATAAATCTAATAATATAGAGAAAAAATAAAATAGAAAATAGAATTTTTGATTTTTTTAAGAATTTTATATATTTTTATAGAGGTTTTTAGGGTTTTCTATTTTTTGAGTTTCCTTTTATATTTTTTAGGTATTTTGGTCTGGAGATCAAACATACAAAAATACATAAAATGTATTTTTTGGGAATTTTTCAAAAAGGTTTTATAACTTTTATGTATTTTCTTTTGCAAAGAGGGATAAAAAGACACATTTTTTATTTTTTATAAATAATTAAATGCTTCAAAGTACAAAATAAATATATGCACGTGGAAGGGCAATGCAACATGAAGCTATGTCTTTTTTTGGGATTTTTCAAGTTAATTTTCTATTTAAAATAAATACAATCAACAAAGAGGAATACACTACTAGCACGGGTATAACTGTAAATAGTAAGAAATCCATGGGCCAAAGTGAAATTTTCACAAAATTATTATAACACAATATAAAAATTCCTAGATCAATTACAAAATCCGAGACCCAGAGGGGCCTCGCTGCAAAATTGCCAAGCTCACGTGCACAGGCACGTGAGCCACGTTTGTGGGGACCTGAACTTAATTACCAAAAACTTTAAGGGCTTGTTTGCAATTTTCCCAAAAATTTATAATGTAGCTAAAAAGTTTGTGGATTGAATCGAGATAATAAAAACCCTAGGGCCCAGGCGCAAAATGTCACCTCACGTGAAGCGTCACGTGAGGTGATGTGGCCTAGACCAATATGCAAATATGGAAAGTTTCGAGGTCTTTCGATAAATATTACACAAATATTATAAGGACAGAGGAGAGTTTCTAGGTTATTTAATAAAACCAAAAACTGTGGGGTAATATGTGCAAAACACCATGGCAGGGGCGGGCACGGACGATTGTTCTTCAACCACTTGGACACGTGCCGCGCTTTAGTGGCCCAATGATGGTTGGACGCAGACACTAGGATTAGAAGATCACAACATGATGGGAGTCTCTGGCGCGTTTGATCCAACACCTGCTGCTACGCACGAGGAACAACTACAGATCGGACGGCTTGGAGATGATCTGCACGAACAGGCTTGAGCATGGGCCTCCACGAGCTTCAATCTCTGATCTCCGACGATTCTAGAAATGGCTCACCTCGAGGCAAGGTGCAAAAGAATCCTGGCGAGATTATGCAGCAGATGACATCAATAAAATGGCACCTCGAGCGACACTCAGATCCGTCAAGGTAAGGGAAGAAAGCATCCTTTAGGTACCTAGTGTCTGCACAAAAATCGACCCCAATGGGGGTCTACAGCTCCCAGAACCTGCATATAAGGTTAGCACGTACAAGAAGGGGTCTTTGGGGATTCTACAGGTAGTGGAGTGAGTTGAGTACGTCAGGTGGAGTGCCTCCGGCGAGGTGATGGAGATGGATGCGCTGATCGCCAGATCTAAGAAGGATCTGGGTGGATGGGCTGGCATGAACGTGTGGGGGAAATGAAGGGAAAAGATGTGAGTGTGGTGGCAGGTCGAGGACAGGTGAGCGCACGAAGGAAATGGCTCCCTAGAGACTAGCTCCGATGAACCTCGAGAAGGCAGTCTAGGCTAACGCACATGACGAAATCATAAAATAAATATTGAGCTTACACCTAAGGCTAATCTAAGCTAAGAACATGCAACAAAACAATACCTCAAGGGCCTAGGAGACCCTGAAGAAGAACCTCGATGGCCAACCTTGGTCGGAGATGGTGGAAGAGCTCCTTAGCTCTCCTGAGCCTGCCCCCAAGGAGATGGAGACGATGCTGTCACCTACGCCAATCCAGATTACCCAAAAAGAGGACCAAAGGGAGGGAAAAGGAGATTCAAAAGAGAGAGGGAAAGTCGGAGAGCATTTTTACACGGTGGTGGACAGAGCAAAAAGGTCGAAGGAGATCGAGCGTATCGCGGCTCCAATCCCGTAAGTAAGCCCTGAGCGTGTATGATATAGTATCGGGGAGAAAAAGTCACGAAGAGTGCATCACGAAATGGTGAAAGGTGAAGCCTTGAAAAAATCGAGAAAATGGTCAAAAACCAAGGTCCTGACAAGGTGCAGACCTCTGTCAGAGAGTTGACCGAGGTCAACAAAAGGGAGAAGTCGGTTGGTCTACGTGGACCAACCAGAAAAAATCCTTGGAAAAATAATCATAAATTCGATTAAAAATAATAAATGATTTTATTAATTTTAGGTTATAAAATGAAAAATATTTATTATTAACCGAATTATTTTATTATTATTTTTTATTTTTTTTGATGTTTAGATTTACAAGTTCTTTTTGAGGGTTATATATATGCATATTTATCTATGTTTTAATGTATTTTATTTTTATTTTGTATTTTTGATTTTCTAATTTAGTTTATTATTTTATATTTTTATAAACATAAATATATTTTTCTTTTATTTTTCTGATATATGATATACAATTAAATAAATAGGTATATGATCTATATAGGAATAGTGTAGGTGTTTTACCTATGTATTTTATACAAGTATTTTATTTTAATGTTTGCTTGATGTTTTTATTCTCGTTTTAATATGTACATATATTATAAATAATATTTACAAAATTATAAAAATATAAATTATAAAAATAAAGACTAATAAATAAAAAGAATATTTTAATCGGTATAGTTATACAATAGGGGTCCAAAACCTAACTTTCACACCATAACTCCAAAAAATATGAAAATTCCATCATTAAATAACTTATTAAAAGTTATATACAATTAAAGTTGATTTTGATATATTTTGAGTTTTTATTTGATAGATATAGGTCTAGGAAGTTGGGGCTTTGGAATTTTATTCAGACCATAACTTTTTATCTGTACATTATTTTTGTATGAAATAAATTTTGTATTTTTCTAAATTTTATTATCTACAACTACGATGAAACGCATAATTCACCTCTTTAATAAAGGGGAGTTGTAGCATAGGAGGAGAAAATCGGTCGATCAAAAACCACAATCCTTGAATGTTGTGGAGTATTTTTACTTGGCAAGCCTACCAAGGTCGAACACAGGGACATGAGCTACTCAATCTATTTATCGAATTTTTGTTTTTTTGGAATATGTGAATTATTTCTCAATCACAGGTCTCCATGCAGATGCACAAGTGAGCATGCAGATTATAATGCAATAAAAATGATACATGCATTTTTAGTTGATTTTTATGCAATTATAGGAAGTTGAATGAATAATAATGCAAGGTTAAATGTATGCTATGAGAATTCAAACAATTATGCTGAAGAAAGATTACATAAATGAGCAACAAAATATGTGTTGAAATTAGAGTCGAATTGATCATAAGAATAAGAGCAATCATCTACTCAGGGCACACATATACGGATCACAGAATCTCATCTAACAGAAAAAATTTCACTTCATTAAAAATGGTGGCAGATGAGAAAATAAACATGCCATGATGTATAGGAAGAAACAAGGATGAAAATGACACTAAAATCATGCAATTTGGACCTACGATGCTCAAGTTATGAAGAAAACAATGCAGGGGCATAATTGTAATAAAAATGCAATAGATAAAAAGATAAATATGACATTTAAGTCCCTGGAGGGACCTAAATGTAAATACCAAAAACACTTGGGCCCTGACGTAATTTTTCCATATACGCGGGGGCATTTCAGCAAATTCCAGAAGCTGTGAGGGCATCCCTGTAAATTACCCAGGCACGCACATGAGGCACGTACCTGGGGACCAATTTGCAAATAGCAAAAGTTCGGGGGTCTTTCGTGCAAATTACCATGGCCCTCACGTAGGGTGCACGTGAGGGGCCTAGGCTCGGGCCTAGCCGCTGGCACGGGACACGTGGCAGCACCTGGAGGCTTGGATCTTGGCTCGAGCCACCCGAGCCTATAGGTTTTGCATGGAGGCTTGGATGGTCAATGTGGCTTCATCATGGCCGTCTTATCGAAACGATCGGACGATATCTGTACCTTCTCCCTCCGTCGCGGGTCTACCGGAGGAGGCGGGGCTCCGACGTATTCTCTATAGCTCCTCCGTGCTCCAACGGCTAGTCTGAAGGTCGGTGAAGTTCGCTCGAAGTTTGGCGGAGGTCCTGGAGCCAATGCGAAGCTCCGTTGTTGTCTGAAGCTGCTTGACAGAGCATGGTCATCGGAGGAGAAGCTTGAGACCGGTGGGGAGGCGCAAGCTCCGACCATTGAAGATACCTGAAAGTTTAAGCATAGCCGAAGCGTGTCTGTGAATGTGTATGAGTGCTTTGTGATGTGAATCTGAGGCCCTGGAGTGACGGGAAGTGGAGGCCAACTTCTCCTTCTCCGGTGAAGTGGAGGAGGAGATGGGTCGATACGGGGGAGGTTCTGGGGAAGAGAAGGATGGTCAACGAAGGTCGTGGTTGTGAGGCAGAGCTTAATGGATGGTCAAGCGACGAAGGTGGCGAATGAGGAGAAAGAAAAATGATGTGGCGGGTATCTGGCAGGACTCAGGTGTTTGGCGGGGGAATTGGCCTATGGTTGAGCTCCATCGGAGCTCGGGTCGTCGCCCAGCATGCCCGACCGTTGCACGAAGCTCAGCGGTCACCAGAGGTGCTGCGACATGGCCTGGACGGCCATGGATCACACCGCGGTATCTCGACCGTCGTCACCTTGATATAAGGATCCTCTGCTATCTCCAGAGGGCCAGAAGCTAGGTCGAGGCCCCTTGAATGGTGGATGGGTTGCTCGGAGCGGAGGGGGTGGTATTAAAGAGGGGACGGCCGTGAGTTATGAGGTGGCGAGGCGTTTTCGAGAGAAGAGTGAAGGCGAGGGAGAGTAATGGAGGCAAGTTTGACGAGGTTCGCTAGGATGACGAAGAAGTAGGCGACGTGTAGGTGGCGTTACGACGAGGAGGGGAGGTCGGAAGTGCGGGCTAAAATTGGAAGGGGGCGTGGCTAGCGCGAGGTGAAACGGCTGGGAAGGGGGTAACGGAGGTAGGAGACGACCTCCCAGCCGTGGGATCTAGCGATCCGACGGCTAGGATGGGAGCGCAGGCAGACGACGATGATTAAATCCTTAGGATATGATCAGACGGCTGTGATCACGGTGTTGATGGATGGATAGATAGCGATCTGGAGGAAATCCAACAATGGGAAAGAGTAGGGTGATGTGGAGTGATGAGAGGTGTAGGATTAGGCACGATTGAGCGGCTTTGGGAAACAGGCGACATGGCACACAGGGAGCCGTAGGATAGGATTTAATTAGGCGGCTATGGTTAAGGCGCTAGGGGCGGTTGAGATTTGATCAGAAGCAGGATCGAATGGCTGACGGTGAAGCGGAGATGGACAGATGAGATCGAGGCAGTTAGAAGGAGATCTGACGGTGAGGAGTAGTGACGGGTGGCGGAAGAAGGTGTGGCCGCGTGGCGGCTCCAGAGAGCGTCACGCGGCTGCACTAGAAGATTCGAAAAAGTAAAAATAAATAAAAAAGAATTAGTTAGAAGCAAAATTAGGAAAAAGTCAAAACATGAAAGTTGTTCGTCTCGATGAGATCTACAAGTTTCATGTTGGGCAAAAAGTCAAAAGAGGTCATTTAAACAAAAAGTATTTTGGGGGGGGGGGTATTTTTAAGAGGGTAAAAACATCGATTTTTATCTTTTGAGTTGTTTTTATATTTTTAATCTTTCTAAGGGTTGGTGGTATTATAGACAATTGATCTACCTAATTAGGGGTTTTTGATAAGAAAATAACTACAAATAAAATAATGGTAATTAAATACAATTAATTGTGTTAAGTATACACAATATAATACAAGATGATAATAAAGAATTAATGGTGATTTTTATTGGATTGATTAAGCCAGGGATTTAATTAACGACTTTTAGCATGATGAATATGAGATTCATCAAACTGTCATGTACAAAGTTTCTTTATATGAGGTATAAAAGTAGAACTAAAAATAGGTCCAAAAATGAATAAAAAATGAATTAAATAAAATGGATTTTTATTGTATTTTGGACCCTTATCTCCCCCTACTTTATTCCTTGTCAACCTATTCATCAAGATGCCTAGGTCTCGGGGACTAGGGTCATAAAATATCTTCAATATTTTATTCTTTTTCTTTTCTTTTCTTTATTCTATAATTTTGGCATTAAAAACATTAATTTATACACTTTTTACACAACAATGCATGGATGCTAAATTGCCTAAATTAAGTTATTTACAAGCATTAACTAGGGTTTTAAGGTCAAAATGATAGAATAAAGTGATGAAATGGAGATTATCACCCACTATACTTGCCTTTGCTAGTCCCTAGCAAACACGTGTGCAATAAGTGCAGAAAATGAAAAACAAAGACAAGAAAAAGAAAGAAAATGGATTCATTTTAATTATCAAACTTGTCTTCTCAAAATCATAGTTTGGAGCTTAAGTCGGACTTTAAAATTTTAGTGCAGGCGTAACCTTAGTGGGAATCGGATTTGAAATCCAACAGCCTTCAAGAATCCCAAAAATCTGTTCAAGTCCCCTCAATAGCCAGGTCAGAATACTTCAATTCATACACAAACCCTTACGACTATGAATCTGACTCATACAGTGTAAGTGATAGTGGCTCTCCACAACTGAAATGACAAAGAGACTGACTTCTCCAGCATGATAACCCAGTAATTCCCAGTCTAGCAACTCCTTCCTCGAGGAGCAGGGTATTCCCTTCTAAGTTCAAGTGACAACCAGTTCAAGAGGAGGAGGTGAAGAGAAGAATGGATGGTAGCCAGTGTAGATACTGATCAGCGACGGATCAAATAGGGTTAAGTATGCAAATATGTCAATGGTCATTGTGACCCCAATTAATCGGCTAACTCAACGAGAAAAAATATTTGAAACCACTCAAAAAAATCAAACAATGAAATGTAACCAATGATGAAGGGAGGGAGGGTGGGATAGAATGGATGGTAGCCAGTGTAGAAGGGTATTCCCTTCTTAGTTCAAGTGACAACCAGTTCAAGAGGAGGAGGTGAAAAGAAGAATGGATGGTAGCCAGTGTAGATACTGATCAGCGACGGATCAAATAGGGTTAAGTATGCAAATATGTCAATGGTCGTTGCGACCCCAATTAATCGGCTAACTCAACGAGAAAAAATATTTGAAACCACTCAAAAAAATCAAACAATGAAATGTAACCAATGATGAAGGGAGGGAGGGTGGGATAGAAGAGAGTGAAAGAGACAAAAGGTGACTGCTAATGATCTAGAGAAGATAAGCGTAACCAACTCATACCAAAGACATCCAAACACAAAGTAAACCCTCAGTTCACCAACTTAACAACATTCTGACCTTGAGAGTTCGGTCTTTATCTTTACAAATTTAGAGTTAGGTGATCAAACAAAAGTTGTACAAATACTTAGAAGGCCTAATGGGATTTTGACACTACTCCTTAGTGTGTACGCGAGCAACTAAAAGTGAATACAATGAGTGGGTTGCTCTCCCAAAACAATGAAGTGTGTTGGTTACATTTTCATTTTAATAGTCAAGTTCAATTAGCAGTCCCGATTTTTTATTTTTATTTTTTTTATTTTTTTGGATATTTTCAATGAACATCTAACGTGATTTCTGATTTCCTTTATTCCTATATCCACAAAACAGAGGGGGAAAATGTAAAAGCCAATGCACGAGAAAATATGTATGCAAATGCTAGAGATAGAGGTGCGTACCTGACTCCAGCACTCTACATGCAATATGATCCGCACAGAAAATTAAACTACTCTATATGAATGCATTGCGAGAACCGTCCTAAACATAAACTTATATTATCGTGAAGCATAGATTTATTTTTCTAAGTCCAAGCGAGTTCTATAGGAACAGCTATTCTACTAGGGGCTTTGGACCTAATGCTACCTGGCTCAATCAAATAGAAACCTATATCTAGGGGTTCAAGCATAAAAATCCATGTGAAACAAAGAAAAAATAAAAGCGAGAAAACAAAATACAGAAAATAGAGGTGAGGTCCCCCAAGTGCACCGGCACTTGGCGAAACAGACCCTGAATAGTGTCCAAGTCTACAAGAGTTCAAGTTCTAAATTATAACAACAATGTTTAAATGTTCTCTAAAATATAATAATTGCTTCATGCTCTTCTTCTGCTTCTCCTCCTACACAAGTCCTCCAAAAAGAATCCAAGGACACTCCAAGTGGTTCTTTGCACAAAAATGAAAGCAGGCAATGGTCAGAAAACAATTATAATATTATAGAGACAAATAGAACAAAAGTGAAAAATGACTACAAAGCCGTGCTCCCCAGCAACGACGCCATTCTGTTGACATAAAAATCCAATGCGGTCGAGATGGGATAAATAAACAATGTCGTTGTTCTCAACCAATCGATTCGGTTAACTCAATGAGAAAAAATATTTTAAACTACTCAAAAGAAATCAAACAATGAAATGTAAGCGGTTTCGCTATTCAATTTACCTGGTATAGCGATCACGGTCGAACATAAGGAGCACGATTTAAAAACTAAGTAGTCAAATTTCCAAGATAAAATATTTACTGGTTTTTGCTTTTTCAATTTTTTTATTTTCAAATTAGGAACAATATGCATAAAGGGATAAAAACATACAACACCACACACTTTTTGTATTTTTCAGAATAGTTAAAATGATCGAAAAAGTTACAGAGAAAATGTTGTGTTTTATAGGTTTTAAAATGTTTTTGGTAATTTTTTAAATTTATCTGATGTTTTTGTGATTTATAAAAATCAAACAGTAGATAAAAAGGAAAACAATGCACAATCAAGAGTATTTTGCAACTTAAAAATACTTTAAGTGCCCAAAACTCCTAAAATTTATTTTTAAGCTAAAGTACAGACAATTATCTAACGACAAAGACTGAAATCACAATTTTTTAGATTTTTCAAGAATTTTTTACATTTTTAAGATTTTTAGTTTTTCGCAATTTTTTTTGTTTTTATAAATGATTAACACACAAAAATTAGATAGAAATTAAAAGACATTAAAATACGCCTTCAGTAATTTTTTCAGAATTTTTAGGCAAATTTTCGTATTTTTATGATTTTCTAAGGTCCAGGCAGACAAAAAGACACTGTTTTTTATTTTTTTTGAATAGCAAATAGGAACAAAATGCAACAAAAATTTTATGCAATGAAAAACACTAGAACAGGAACATTTACAATTTTTTGTCAAATTTTCAGATCAATAAAAAAAATTATTTCAATGACAAAAGCCTGCAAATAGAGTTTGGAAATTAGGGGGATTGAATAGCAATTATTTAGAGTTTCTGCATTAAAAGATAACAACAATAAAATACGGAGGAACAACCTTCAATTTACCCATTGTGCATGTGTAATGCACATGCTAGCTCTGGAGTGCAGGGTGGTCGTTGCTATTTTGAGAAACACCAGGGACTGAACTGCAATTTATCAATTTTTTATTATATTCCTAGGGTTCTTTCTTGTTTATGTCTCTTCGTTACTTTTCCCAAAACAAAAAGGGATGGGCACCGCTTGGGAGATCGACGGCTTAGATGTAGTTCTCGTGCACTGCTGTGTGAAGGAAGGAGGCGCGGGAGTCACTGTTGGGAGTGGCACGACACAGGCAGAGGGGGATGAACTTGCTGGAGAGGCCCGAAGGTGGTGTGGGCGATAGGCGTGGCAGGAGGGCGGCAGGGTGCGGCGAGCCGCGGCAGGGCCGCGCGTTGGGGCAGCATCCACGGGCGGAGGTGCCGGATCGGGAGACACCTAGAAGCGAGGCGGTGCTAAAATGGAGGTGGATCACGGCGTGACGGCCATAGGCGGAGGCCTCCAGGCAGTGCAGGGGTTGACGGAGGCATGGGAATGTCATGGTGGCGCGACGGAGTCGTGCGGGGCGTCGGGAGGGTATCGTGCGGTGTCGAATGACCTGGGGGTGCGCGGCGGTCCACGAGAGGTGTTGGGCTTTGGCAGAGGTTCTCGATGGTGGCGCTAGCTTGGCAGGATGTGGCGTGGTGCGGTGGTGCAGAGGAGCGGCCGACCTGCTGATTTTTTATGTTTTTTTATTTTTTTTCTTTATGTGTAAACATGAATAGACACAATTTTTTTAAATTTTTTGGAAAGGACCTGTAGACTGATAGAAATAATTTTTTTATTTTTTTAATTCTTTTAAAATGATCATGTAAAACAAATGTTAGACAAAAAGAAAGATATGTTTTATTTATTTATTTATAAACAAAATAGGATGTGAACGGGGATCCGTCGAAAATATGAGGAATGGATCCGAGCCTCTGGCCACTGTGCGTGGTCCGAGGTGCGTTGTTGCGTGAGATCGAACGTGAAATGGAGGGATCACGGGATGAGATGAGAAATCAGGTTTGGAGGTGGATCAAAGTGAGATGGATATTTTTAGGATTTTTAAGGATCTAAGAGCTTGACGAAAATAAAAACTATGCTATGGTTACACTAAAGAAACGATAGAAAAAATGGATCTCACCTTGAGGTTGGATACGCTGTAATGGCCTCGACGAGGGTCGGCGTGCTGTCACCGGACGGCTCGAAGGCTGGACACCCTTCTTCAACAAGATGGCTCTCGGAGATCGTGCTCCTCTCCACCAAAGATTGATCAACGAATAACGAAGGAGGAGCCCATTAAAAAGAAGACAAAAATGAAAATGGATAGTGTCTACAAATAAGGAAGGTTTTTATTGGTTAAAGAAATAAATTAATTAAATTAATAATTAAATTAATTATGAAATTTGTAATTAAATAAATTAAATAAAATAATTAATTAATAGAAATTAATTAGTCACCTCAATGGTTGCTATTAATGTATAGAATAATATCTTATATACAAGACATGCTTTTAAATCAAATAATGAATTAAATAATTAAATCTAAATACAAATTTCGTAATTAAATTAAATTTATTAATAAAGTTAGATATTTAAAGTTTTAGTGATTTTTATATAAGTAAATTAGTTTTATACAAATATTATATACATATACTACAATTTACATATGTACAAATAAGGAAATTATTTTGAAATAATAATTTTTAAAAATTTTATTATTTACATTTTTTATTTTATTTTTAATGAAAATAATATTTACAATTATGTACATTATATATAAAAATAAATATAAATAAATATATAAATATGTAAGTGGTAAAACTGCACAAAACACCACAGAAAACCAACTTTTAACCGTAACTCCAACAATTATAAAACCACAGCCATATGAAAGATAATTTAATTTTGAAGTATAATGGAAGTGAGTTTGATTCAATTTCAGTCCGTGTAGAGCCTGAATTGATCTTCAATTGTCATTTTACGACTTTTTCTGAGTGTGATTATTTGCAATCAGTACATTATTTTATTTTGTAATTATTTTTATTATTTACAACATATTTTTATTTACAACTTTTATTTACACAAATATTTGATTTGAGTTCAATTTATATACTAATAAAATAGTGTATGTTTTGTACAAATATAAAGAGAAAATATTTGCAAATTATTTTTGGATTTTTCAATTAAAGACCCTATCTCCCCCTACTTTATTCCTGGTCGATTAGGTCAAGTCTTGATCTTCTCTCAGGGTTTGGGTCAGTCTGCATTTATTCCATAAATACATCTTTTATTTTTCTTTTCTTTTTCTTTTCTTATTTATTCTTTTATTTGAGTGTTAAAAGTGCTAAAAATGCATATTTAACAAATGCATGCAAAATGGTAATTTCATGAAATTGGTGGGTAATTACAGGTGTTTGACTAAGGAAATGAAGCTAAAATAAAAGAATAAAGACCATGAATCATAGATTCTTCATTCCCCTATACTTTACCTTTGTTAGTCCCTTAGTAAACAATTATTTGGAAAATGAGTGAAAACAAAAATAAAGAAAAGAAAAAGGAAAGAAGTTAGAATAATGTTGACTTTAAACTTATCTTCATAAAATTGTAGTCTGGAGCTCTGTCGGACCTTTCGATTATTAATGTGTCGGATCCTTAATGGGAAATGGATTTAAAACCTAACATCCTCTATGTTCCACAAGACGCCTATTCAGGTCTCCTCAACAGTCAGATTAGAACAAGTCTACATACACAAATTCTTATGACTATAAATTATTACTTGTACGGTGTAAGTGAAATATAGCTCCTCATATCAAAAGTAGCAAACAAACAACCTCTCTCAACTAGGTAGCACTAATCCCCCAGTCTAGCAACTCTTCCTCGAGGAGCGGGGATATTCCCTTCTAAGTTCAAGTTCAACCAGCTCAAGAAGAGGGGTCAGAGAAGAGAATGGACAGTAACCAGTGTAGTTACCTATCCTTGGTTGCATGACCAGTGTAGCCAAGTCATCCGCCGCAAGCTTACAAACATTTGACTTTGAAGCTCTTATTCTTCTTTTCACTTGTATATACATTCCGACAGGCATTTTACTTTTCAATCAGGCATGTCCACTTTTGGAGATTCTATATTTTTTTCTCTTTTTTTTTGAAATATATACAAGGTACAACATGTACATAAGGAGTTTTTCCTCTTGAGCTAGTAGACTATCCCTCTTTTGAAGCATTATTGCAACTCCACAACATCCTGTCTTTAGACCTCAACATCGCCAAACCAGGTTGAGACGCACTTCCCTCCCTAGAGGAGGATGAGAGGTTCCTCCTAGATGTACTACCGTCGTATGCTACCCCAAGCCAAAAGATTCTGCCCCCTCACTACCTCCTCCATGAAGAGCTACGTGTAGAATGCTTGTCCAAGGTAAGCCACTGTCTGAAAGAATCATGCTTGTGTTGTTAAATATTCTGCTTAGACTAATCATGATTACATGTGAACATAGTCTTATGGACTCAAAGAATTAAGTCACTAGGACCTGAAAAGTCTTAATTCCAGTTCTTATAAGGTTCCTCTGAAATTAAGTGGATGAAGATCCAACTAAGCTCCATTCTTCAATTTTATTCCAAACTTAGTTTAAAAGTCGAAATTATCCTTAAAAAGACACATGAAAATGCAAGAAAATATGTACAATGCAAGGAAAAGAAAGTAAAATCTTTTTTGAAACAATTTTCTAATTTTGAACTTTTTAAAATTTTTGAAAAAAAATGATGCACATGCAAAAAGAGTTTTTTATGCATTTTTTAAAACAAACGGTTAGTAATATATACAAATATATATTTTTTTAATTAGTGTTAGGGATGAGGTACACATATTTACACAAGAGCGAGTCAATTATTTACAATAATCTGATGAAAGGATTTACAACTTGAGTAATTTATACAGGTATATACATACACTTAATTTTTTTTATCTCTTTTTTTATGTGATGCATATATTCCTCATACTTATTTGAAAATAATTTTACAAATAATTTTGAAAACTATAGTCCAAAATAATTTTTCCAAACAATTTTACGAACATTTGAAAACAATTTTACAAACATTTTCCAAATAGTATTTATAGATTTTAAAAATAATTTTTCAACCATTTTCTAAACATTTGCAAATAGTTTTTTTAAAAAAATTATTTCACACAAAGAATAGAAAAGTGTTTACAAGCCAAAATTTTTTTACAAAGGTTGAAAATATTTTTCAAACATTTTTCAAATAGTTTTAAAAAATTTTTCATATAGATTTTCAAACTACTTTTAAAATATTTTTTATAATATTTTAACACCTGACTTATTAATCAGTATATACAAAAAGAATTTTTTAGTAAATATCTGCATCTTTTTATTAGTTGTTTTTTTGAATTTTATAAGTATTTATACAATAACTTAGCCATATTAAAATATGAAAGTACGAGTTATGGCTAAAGTATATTTACAATATATACGACACCCCCTATACTTAGCTTGAACTATGTCCTCATAGTGATCAAAGAGCTGCAAAGGAAGACATAACTCGTGCTAAGTATAGAAAAGTGAAAATAATACTATAATACACGACAAATGAAAGAAGAAAAACAATAGAAGTCACTGATCCCCCTATACTTAGGATCAAATAATCCTAAGTATAAAAGACTGTAAACAAGGTGAAAATCGAGTGATAGGATGTACAGATACTACCTCCCTGAACTTAGGGTAAAATATACCTAAGTATAGGCAACAAAAAATAGGTAAAAAGAATCAAAAGAATAATCATAAGTCTGACACCCCCTATACTTAGTGTAAAGTACACCCTAATTATATCATTATCACAGGATGGAGATGGGGTGTTTGACAAAAGAATGTATGATATGGACAGAATGGATCTAAATAAGTAAAACAATGTTGAGGTGCCTCTCAACAAGCGCTTGAGTTTATGCCCCTAGCTGGGTGCAAATTCTAGGATAACACAGTATCGAGGTTCAGGACGGCATCTGTGATGAGAATATTGTACTGTTGTTGTCGTCTCGGTGTGAGAACAATAATGAACTCAATAGAGTAAATGATGACACCCTGGTAAATAATCAAGCAGGTGTCTGCTACCAGGTAAAGATATGGGAAGATGAAGTCAGGCTTCGGTAGCACAACAGAAATTATCGGCTCAAGGTCTGAATGGAGTGAAAGGGAAGAGCCGAAGAAGTCGAACATGGAGAAGGAAGGATCTATTAGGGAATTCTCCACGTCAATCACCGACTCAAATAGATAAGGAAGATCAAGAGCAGGAAACTTACTAAAAAGGATGATATCTGATGTATGTAATGTAGAGAAATGAGTAAAATCATCAAATACCTCAAAGATGGGGTCATCCTCGCAAGGGTCGTCGAGGAGAGAAAACTCGGACTCAAGATCACAAATATCTCGGTCTCATGATCCGACATGTCAGATGGACTCCCAAAAAGTGAAACTGGGTACACAGGGTCTGTGGCATCCTCCCACACACAACCCTCGTGGAGTAATGTTGAATCATCGAACTGGGGATCTATGCTGTGAAATATCAGGTCCTCCTAAAATTTATCGACCTCATCAAATGGGAGGACACAAGGCTCAAACATGAGACTATCTGTATCAGTCAAATCAAAAATAGGTCCCTCATCAAGCTCTCTATGCTGAGATGGATCCAAATGTGTATATGAATATGAGAAGATCTTCTGAAGACTGTATTCTGAATCAGGTGGACATGGATACTGAAAGGGTTGAGAGGACGGTTGAGATGTAGTGGAATCCGCATCCTAGGACTGGTGTGTGCTGTCTAAATAGGCATGAAGGGTCATACACTCAACTGGTCGTATCTTCCTCATTTGTTATCCCGAATAAATCATCTCGTGACTATGAAACATCTGAAAGTGTTCCTAAGTTGGTCTCAAATATATCCATGTCAAGACTGTGGTGTGAACCACCACACGGGGTCACTACCAATCCTATCTGCTCTGCGGTCATCCCCCTCATGGCGATCCGCACAAGGTCAGTCACCGAGATTCCATGATCTTGAATCTCCTCAATAGGTCAACAAATCTATTCCATGAATCTCTCAATGGCTCCTGGGTGTCTAAGGTAAAATCTCTAATAAAAGACCGCATCATATATGCTCTACGTTGGGGGTAAAATCTTTGCAAGAATAATGATCGTAAATCTCCTCACGTAGCGAACTTCCTTCCCAATCATCTGTGCCAACTCTTGGCTCTACCCTGAAGTGAAAATGGGAAGGTAATCAGCATCAACTCCTCAAAAGTGATATCAGGATATGATCATGATCAACAAAACTCCTCAAACTCATCGATATGCAAATAAGGCTCCTCGTGCACTTCCCTTGAAAATTTTGGTAGTAGATTAATGAACTCTAAATCTAGGATGAAGGGACTCAATGTAGAAGCATAATGCGCTCTTGATTTGGGTGCTCATCCATCATCCCAAGATATAAGTCATCTAAAACTCACAACTGCTCCATGTGATCGCCTATGGAATGCACTTTCATCTCAGCAAGGTAATCGCCCGGGTCTCTTATCTGGTCAATCTGGTCTCCTCTGCGGGTATCAAGCACATCATGTTACGAATGGGAAGGTGAGTAGTGAAAAGATGGTATGTCGGTCGGAGTTCCGACCTCCCAAGAGAGTGGGTGGTAATGATGGGCATGAAATGAGGATGCCGCAAAATCTTGTAGAAATGGAGAGTGGCCCATCATGATGAGAGGAAAGAATGATGACGAGGGGAGGGATGTAAAGTCATGAACTTGGCATCTCTCGGATCTTATATCATAAGATCCGACTCGTCAAGAGAAAACCTACGGAATTTGTTCCTTGTGAATCGAGCTTCGTTTCGATTTGTTATGATTTTCGAAAGAAAGAGAAGTAAGGAGGGTTAAGATGCCATTAACCCATAATGACTGTCATTAAGATTAATTAAGCATGATAAAAGAAACTAATGATGTATTGAAAACTGCTAATGATCATTAGCAAACACTAATCAATAGTTAGCAAAAGATAAGCGTAAACCGCAAAAGTTAAATCACAATTAATGAAAGTTAATCACGATCAGTGACAATTAAGCATCATTAGCAAATCTAGAATCCTTTGGAATGTTCTAACTTAAGCCCCAGGTTTGGGATATGTTTTGGTCAAAACCATGGGCCAAAACCATGGGCCGCTAAACCATGATTAAGGTCTAAACCATGGTTTTCTAACCATGGTTAGTGGTTTTCTGGAGCTTATAAATAGCCCTCCCACCCATTCATTCTCTATGATTTCCACTACCACCACCACCCCAAGGGCTAGGGTCGAGAGGTCGGGAGGAGGATTGGGAGGCGAGGAAGGAGCGCTAGCGAAGCGCTGCTAGGAGAACGAGGAGGAGGAAGGTACGATCCTCTCTTAGTTGCTTCGTAAGATAGGCTTTCAATTCATCCTCTTTTCTTCCAAGTTTTGTTCTTTATTCATCTTTCTTTCCGAGTCGTTTCTTGTTGTGGTTTGAGGAGAAATATGTGTAACACCCTACTTAGGTGCGGGCAACTGTGCACGTCAGTACACCCTGTGATTCATCACACATTCACTCACCTAAGACGCACGGTGTCTACCGATTCTCCATTACTTATTGTTCTTTCTTTTCCGCTTTTATAGTTATTTTGATGGAGAAATATGTGCAATACCCTACTTAGGTGCGGGCAGTTGTGCACGTCAGTGAATCCTGTGATTCGTCATACATTTACTCACCTAAGATGTGTGGTGTCTACCGATTCTCCATCGCTTGCAGTTTCATTATATTCTTTCAGTTTCACTGTTGTTTTCCTCTCAATTGATTTTATAGAGGAAATTTTTTCGTTTTTATTTTGTAATATGTCTCGATATAAGGGGAAACTCTGCCGAAATTTTTCGAGAAATATGTCCCTATATAAGGGGAAACTCTGCCGAAATTTTCCGAGAAATATGTCCCGATATAAGGGGAAACTCTGCCGAAATTTTCCTAGAAATATCACCCCATATAAGGGGAATCTCTGCCGAAATTTCAAGAGAAATATGTTCTTACCGTTCTTCGTGTTCTTCATTTGTTCTTCACGTTCTTGACACGTTCTTAGCGTTTTTGATACGAAAATGAAATTCGATCATTTCAGGAGCCTTAAATCATTCTTTCTGAAAACAAAACACGATAAAGCACTGCATACACGAGAGAGAGCTCGATTAGGTAACGAAATACTTCCTTTTGCTGTTGGGTTTTCATACGAGATTATTGAAATTCCTGATTTTATGTTCTTCGCTATAAAGAACCCTAATTTGGGTTTAAGCATCAAATTATTGCAGTGGCTTAGAAAGATAGGGTTTGGGAGTTAAAAGAGCGAAAATTGAGTATATAAATATATGAATTAATACATGTGTAAGTCTATACTCAGTATTTATGGTCACGCTAATCCACAACTTAACAGAGGAATTACATCATGGGAATTGATGCGTTTTAAGTTGGATCCTGAAAAGGGTCGTGAGTCACGTTAAGGATGACTGGGAGTAGAACTACAGGTCGGGCATGCAACTTGTAGGTTTGTCGGAAGGAACCTGTATTGGTGTTTCCCTACCTAGGTTGTACACGGTTGCCCTGTTATGATAAGTGTGCACGAAATGAATGATTTGCAACGCGTGGTACTGGGAGCCAATATATTCGGGTTAAACGACGGAAGACGTTGGTCGTGCCATGTGGAGGCACGAGTGGTTCAATAGCGACTGGGTCACGACAACATATATTTTAAAGCTACTACTTTATGTGATTAAAGGTTAGCCTGAGGATTTTAGCAATTGGGACATCGAGGATGGTGTGCTCTTTTGTGTTCCAGGCTAAGGGTTTGAGATCTTGATTAATAAAAGAAAAGGAAATTGTCAGGGTAGTATTGGAGGATTGGTTCAGGCGACGTGCGGCGGCATAAGCTTACCAAGATCATCACAATCTCCAATCCCAAAGGGTCCACAGCTTCGGAGTCCATGAATGGTGGGGTTCCCCTGGACTAATCCCTGACGTGGAATAGAAAGGAATATGACTTAAATTAATGAGAAGGAATGAAACTTTTTGTGATAACAAGTTTTGAAAAATTACACAATTTGTTTACTTTTTTCTTCTTCGTTACTTAGAATTCGCTAATTTTTATCCTATGATTTATGAAAAATCCAACAGGTGTCGGTGAGCCATCACAAGGACATTAGTAATCCAGCTAGCTTACATAGTAGACATCCAACCAACCAGATTAGCTTTACTTTCTAAGGTAGTTAGTAATCTTTCTGTGTATTTCCTTTTAGCTGATGTACATGTAAATGGTTGTAGTGGGACAATGGATCATGTAAACTTTATTTTGTGAATAGAAAAGTATTAGATACTTTTTTGAGTATTTTTATTTGCAATTTGTTTCTGAATGTTAGTTGTGATTGCTGGATAAATTATTGCTGAGTAACCAAATCCGGATATGGGAGGATCTGAAGGCCGGGAATCGGGGTCGCGACAAGGGAGGGTGGGATAGAAGAGAGTGAAAGAGATAGAAGGTGACTGCTAATGATCTAGAGAAAATAAACATAACCAACTCATACCAAGGACATCCAAACACAAAACAAACCCTCAGTTCACCAACTCAACAACATTCTGACCGTGAGAGTTTGGTCATTATGTTTTCAATTATAGAGTTAGGTGATCAAACAAAAGTTGTACAAACACTTAGGAGGCTTAATGGGAGTGGCACTACTCCTTAGTGTGTATGTGAGCAACTAAAAGTGAATACAATGAGGGGTTGCTCTCCCAAAACAATGAAGTGTATCGGTTACATTTCATTTTAATAGTCAGGTTCAATTAGCAGTCCCGATTTTTAATTTTTGATTTTTTATATTTTTGGATATTTTCAATGAACATCTAACGCGATTTCTGATTTCCTTTATTCCTATATCTACAAAACAGGGAGGGAAAACGGAAAAGCCAATGCATGAGAAAATATGTATGCAAATGCTAGAACATTGTTTTTTATTTTTTTTTAAATAGCAAATAGTAACAAAATGCAATGAAAATTTATGCAATGAAAAACACTACAGCAGGAACATTCACATTTTTTTGTCAAATTTTCAAATAAATAAAAACATTTATTTCAATGACAAAAGCCTGCAAATAGAGTCTGGAAATTAGGAGGACTGAATAGCAATTATTTAGAGTTTCTGCATTAAAAGATAACAGCAATAAAATACTGAGGAACAACCTTCAACTTACCCAATGTGCACGTGTAGTGCACGTGTTAGCTCTGGAGTGCAGGGTAGTCATTGCTATTTTGAGAAATGACAAGGAATGAACTGCAATTTTTCAAATTTTTTATTATATCCCTAGGGTTCTTTCTTGTTCCTATCTCTTCGTTGCTTTTCCCAAAACTAGAGGGATGAGCGTCGCTTGGGAGATCAGCAGCTTGGACATGGTGGTCGCGCACTGCTGTACAGAGGAAGGAGGAATGGGAGTCGCTGCTGGGAGTGGCACGACACAGGCGGAAGGGGATGCGCTTGCTGGAGAGGCCCGAAGGTGGTGCGGGCGATAGGTGCGGCAGGCGAGAAGCAGGGTGCGACGAGCCGCAGCGGGGCCGCGCGCTGGGCAGCGTCTGCGGGCAGAGTCATCGGATCGGGAGATGCTTGGAGGCGAGGCGGTGCTGACGCAGAGGTGGATCGCGGCGTGATGGTCGCCGGTGGAGGCCTCCGGGCAGCGCAGGTGAGGTGTAGTCGACGGAGGTGTAGAAATGTCACGGTGGTGCTACGGAGTCGCACGGGGCGCAGGTCATCGAGAGGGTGTCGCGCGCGGTGTCGCACGATCTGGAGATGTGCGGTGGTCCGCGGGAGGTGCTGGGCTTTGGCAGAGGTGCTCGATGGTGGCGTCAGCTTGACGAGAGGTGGCGTCACGCGGTGGTGTAGAGGAGCGGCCGACCTGCTGATTTTTTTTATTTTTTATTTTTTTCTTTATGTGTAAACAAGAATGGATAAAAATAATTTTTTTAATTCCTTTTGAAACTGGACCTGTAGATAGATAGAAATAATTTTTTTTAAATTTTTTCTAAATATTTTTAAGATGATACTGTAAAACAAATGTTAGAGAAAAAGAAAGATATGTTTTATTTATTTTATTTTTTTCTTTATAAAGAAAATAGGGCGTGAACGGGAATCCATCGAAAATATAAGGAATGGATCCGAGCCTCCGACCACCATGTGTGGTCCGAGGTGCGTGGTTGCGTGAGAAAGAACGTGAAATGGAGGGATCGTGAGATGAGATGAGAAATTTGGTTCGGAGGCGGATCAAAGTGAGATGGATATTTTTGGGATTTTTAAGGATCTAAGAGCTTGATGAAAATAAATACTATGACAGAATAATTGGATCTCACCTTGAGGTCGGATACGCTGTAATGGCCTTGACGAGGGCCGACGCGCTGTCACCGGAAGGCTCGGAGGCTGGGCACCCTTCTTCAACAAGATGGATCTCGGAGATCAGGCTCCTCTCCAGCAAAGATTGATCAACAAATAACGAAGCCTGAGGAGCCCATTAAAAAGAAGACGGAAATCAAAATGGAAAGTATCTACAAATAAGGAACGTTTTTATTGGTTAATTAAATATTTACATTAAATAAGTAATTAAGTCAATTAAATAATTAAAAAATTCAGAATTAAATAAATAAAATATTTAATTTATAGAATTAATTAGTCATCTTAATGGTAGCTATTAATGGTATAGAATAATATCTTATATACAAGGCATGTTTTTAAATCAAATAATGAATTAAATAATTAAATGTAAATACAAATTTCGTAATTAAATTAAATGAATTTATTAATATTATATATTTATTTTTTGATGATTTTTATATAAGGAAATTAGTTGTATACAAATATTATATACATGTACTACAATATACATATGTACAAATAAGGAAATTAATTTTAAATAATATTTTTTTAAAAAATTTATTATTTATATATTATTTTATTTTATTTTTAGTAAAAATAATATTTAAAATTATGTATATCATGTATAAAATAAATATGAATAAATATAGAAATATGTAAATGATAAAACTGCACAAAACACCACAGTAAATCAACTTTTTAAACGTAACTCCAACAATTATGAAGCCACCGCCATTTGAAAGATAATTTAATTTAGAGTATGATGAAAGTGAGTTTGAGTCAATTTGAGTCCGTATGGAGCCTGAATTGATCTCCAATTGTCGCTTTACGATTTTTTCTGAGTGTGATTATTTGCAAATAGTACATTATTTTATTTTGCACTTATTTTTATTATTTACAACATATTTTTATTTACAACTTTTGTTAACAAAAATATTTGATTTGAGGTCAATTTATATACAAATAAAATAGTGTAAGTTTTGTACATATATATAAAGAAAATATTTACAAATTATTTTTGGATTTTTCAATTAAAGACCCTATCTCCCCCTACTTTTTTACTTGTCGATCAGGTCAAGTCTTGACCTTCTCTCGGAGTTTGGGTCAATCTACATTTATTTCATAAATATGTCCTTTATTTTTCTTTTCTTTTTCTTTTCTTCTTTATTCTTTTATTTGAGTGTTAAAAAGTGTTAAAAATGCATATTTAACAAATGCATGCAAAATGGTAATTTCATGAAATTAGTGGGTATTTACAGGTGTTTGACTAAGGAAATGAAGCTAAAATAAAAGAATAAAGACGATGAATCACGGATTCATCAGCTACTTATCCTAGGATGCTAGACCATTGAAATCAAGTCATCCAGTTGTAGGCTCACATGATTTGACTTTGAAGCTCAAGCATGCTTATTGACTATACAAATATATACACTCCGGTAGGAATTTTATTTACAATCAAGTCTGTCCACTTTTTTGGAGTTTTTGCTTTTCTTTTCTTTTTTTTTTCTTTTTCCTTTTTTTGAATACTATATACAACAGCATATACATAGGGAGTTTTTCCTCTTGAGCCAGTAGGCTATCCCTCTTTTGAAGCATTATTGCAACTCAACTCTCATGTCTTCAAAATTCATCATCACTGGACGCGTTGGGGTGCACTTCCCTCCCTAGAGGAGGACAAACGTTTCCACTTGTATGTGTCTCATACCAGCAAATCCAATCCCCTAACCACTCCAAATGAGTTGAGCCAAGTGAAAGGTACAAGTGTCCAAGTTAGGTCAATATCAACAAGAGTTGTGTGTGTGCTCCGAAATACTCTACATAGGCAGTCAAGAATCCATTGAACCAAGTCTCACATATCTCAAAGAATTAAGTCAACTAGACCTGAAGTACCTCAATTCCAGCTCCTATAAGGTTCTTGTTATTTAGGTAGATTTAAGGTCCAACCAAGATCCATTCTTCGTATTTTACTTAGACTTGTTCAATTATCAAACTCAATCTAAAAAATGCTAATGCTATGCAAAGGCAAGGCAGAATGCAGAAAATATTTTTGTGATGCAACTTTCAAAGATTTTAAACTTTTTATGGATTTTGAAAAGGATGATGCATATGCATTTTTTGTATTTTTCAAGAAAATTTTGCAAATATTTTTGGTATTTTTTTAGTTTTGCAAATGTTTTTGTGATTTTTGAAAACAAAAGATTTTGGATAGGTACAAATGTTTACAAGGAGATGCATCTTATATTTACAAGAATTAGGTTTTAAGAATTTACAAGGGGTAAGTGGTCAATTTTATAGGTAAATATATACAGTTCAATAAAGAATTTTAGTGTGACACATATATTCCTCAAACTTATTTGAAAAAGGTTTTTCGAACACCTTTGTGAAAACTATAGTCCAAAATAATTTTTACAGACAATTTTACTAACATGTACAGACATTTGAAAATCATTTTTGCAATGGTTTTTCAAACATTATATATAGATTTTTCAAAATAATTTTGCAACTATTTTCCAAACCATTTGAACATCATTTTTCAAATATTTTATTTCATACAAGTAAAACAATTTTTACAATCAAAACAATTTTTACAAAGTTTGGTAATATTGAACAAAATGTTTTCCAAATAGTTTTCGAATGATTTTACAGAAGGATTTTCAAACTATTTTTCAAAAATTTTGCAAAAAAACATTTTCACCTGATTTATTAATCAATAGATACAAAAAGAATTTGACGAATAATAACATCTTTTTATTAAGTATTTTCAATGAGTTTAACAACATTATTTACCATAATTTCTAAAATACAAAGTACGAGTTATGGCTAAAGTATGTACGTAGCATATACGACCCCCCTATACTTAGCTTGTGTTATGTTCTCATAGATCAGAGAGAAAAAGAGAAGACATAACTCGTACTAAGTATAGAAAAGTCTAAAGAATAAAGAATGAAGAAGTGAATGAATGAATAGGAAGTTGACCGTCCCCCGTATACTTAGGATCAAATAGTTCCTAAGTTTAGCAGACTGTTCACAAAGTAGGGAGGGTCAAGGGTGGGAATGAACAGATCGTACTCAGACTGTCTCCCCCTATACTTAAGGTAAGATATCCCTACGTATATACAAGAAGAAAAGACAATGAAAAGAACTCGGGATGCACACCCCCTATACTTAGGACAAAGTACTCCATAAGTATAGAATACTGATGACCAGGGGAAACACTTTTTTTCTAGAAAAGAAAATAGAAAAGGAAAAGAAGAAAAGAGATTAGAAGATGGAAGAAGATAGAATAGTATGTACACATCACTTGCCCTATACTTAGGATAAAATAAGCCCTAAGTATAGTAAACACCAGGAGTAATGAAACGGAATGACGAATGAACACTCGGCTCATCCACTCCCCCCCATACTTAGGACAAAGTACGTCCTAAGCAAGGCACACACGAGAATGTGGTGGATGAGCAAAATGGGAGAGGGACGGAGATAAATGAGAGCGGATATACAATAGAGTGGATATACAAAGGGCAAGAAGGTTGTAAGGGAACCTTCTTGCGAGATCGCTGAGGAATAGATCTAGCATCGTGGAGGTCCATATCGGGGTCCACAGTGGTCGGAAGTCGATCAGGATCGACCTGGTGAAGATCCTCATTGGTCCTAGAGTGTGAAGGCACATACTGGTAAATGGAAGTAGTATGGCTAGGTCCGGCCTTGGGTGTCTCGCTGATATTGAAGTGAAAAGGGACAAACTCATCATCATTGGAAGAAGTGGAGTCAAAGTCATCCTATGAGGTGTCTCCAAAGTCAAGACCAAAAGGAACGAACTTGTCAGTGGAAGTAGTCGAATCATGTTCATCCTCTACAGTCTCAACCAAACCATCTTTCTCATAAAAAGACCCGAATTCCTGGACAAAAGCAACAAGATCAAATTCAGCCTTTTTCAGTCTCACCTGAATCTAAGTGAACAGGAAGGGACTCATCAGTGAAAGTAGTCAAGTCATGTCCATCCTGTCTAGTCTTTGATTTTGCCCTCCGCTCTAGGGTATCAATCGTGTAAATCATGTGGATGTCATCAACACACCACCAAACACTATAAGAAGGAACTCCAAGGTCCATGCTTTCTGAATCTTCCTCCACGGGGTGGAATTCTCGAGTCTCAGTAAAATCCAACATACAATAAAAATCTCTGATAGTCTCATTAAGGTCATAGTCCTCGGGGTCAGCTAAAATCGATGAGATCATATCAGGTGCAGGTCTCTAGTCAGTAGTGGGTGCAGTGATGATCACCTCGCTCTCGTCAATAGGATGGAAGCGAATCTCTCCTAATCCATAGTCAATAACGACCCTCGCAGAGGTGAGGAAAGGTCGTCCCATGATGATTGGAGAGTGCTCCCTTGTGGAGGTCTCCATGTGCAATATGACAAAATCAACATGGTAGCTCATGCCATGAATCGTAATGATGACGTTTTCTAGGATACCCTTCGGCCTCTTGATAGATCCATCAGCAAATTGAACGATCATCCTGGTCTTCTTGAGAGGCCCTAAGTGAAGAGAGTGTACCAGCGAGAAGGGTATGATGCTAATTGAAGCATCGCCGTCCAAGAGAGTGTGACTACATGTGTGGTCAGAGATGGTGCAACTAATCAAAGGTGTAGCATTATTCCTTTTTCTAGGCAGTTGACGGTGTGTGATGGCATGGGCAGTGGCCGTGGTCAGAATATGATCTCACATCTGCTCCTTCCTTTTCTCTTCTTGGTAAGAGGAACAGATAAATGGTTCAGGGCCTGCTGTAGTGGGGCCTAGATCATCTCATGAATGGTGGCCACCACTTCGGGTTTAGTCAATAATTTTTTTTTAATTTTGGACTTCCCCCATACAAGGGAGGAGATCAGAATCATCATATACACGAGGAATGCCAAGAGCAGTCTATACAGCGGCATCCTCAGGGTCAAAGGTGAGACAAGTGGTGAGTGAATGTGTGGGTGAAGGGTCTGGCAGTGGTACCTCTCCTCACAGTCTGGATCAACCAAAGGTCTCCTGAAATCTTTTTGGGTTTTTAATTTTTTCTCATTTTTTTTGTATTTTGGGTGATTGTAAGCTCTCATAGGAATCCTCGAGTGAACCCATATCATCAAATGGTGGAATGCCATCATGGTTCTTATTTATACTAGTGAGCTCATCAATCCTTTGTCTCATATGTTCCATCATCTGGGTCATGTGCTCGGGGGTGGACTCCATGAAAGGTGACTCCAGCAGGTCAGTCTCGGGTAGATGTGAAGGTAGAAAATGTGAAGGTGGATGTGATGGTGGGTGTGGATAAAAGTCCGAGTCCTGATACTGTGGCTGGGAGGATATATACAAAAGTCATGAGCAAAGTCCCCTTGGAAAAAGGGAGGTGGACTGACTTGAGTGTACGAAGGATCTGCAAAGTCTGGATAGAAATCGCTCTAGTCGGCTATCTCGAAGTCAAAAGGAAAAAGATCGGGAGAACACGATGGTCAAATCAAGAGAAGTGATGAAAAAGGCGCAAATGCGCAGAGCAATCTAAATACACACAAGAAAACACAAACAAATTCACACAAAACAAACCCCTTAATTCACCTACTCAACTCAGTGAAGATCGTAAAAATGTGGTCTTTTTATCTTGTCTGTTTTAGAGTTAGGCGAGAAGTCCAAATGTTGCGCAAACACTTAGGAGGCTGAATAGGATTTGGGCACTAATCCTTAGTGTGTGCGTGAGCAAATAAAAGCGAAGACAATGAAGGGATTACTCACCCCAAGAAAAGGATTTTTTTTCTTTTTAGTCTTTTTTAGGGTCAAGTAATATTAGCAGTCCTAATTGTATTGATTATCACTTTTTTGGATTTTTAATGAGAATGCATGTGCCTATCGAGGAGTCAATTCCTTTAAGCACCTAGGTTGTCAAAATCAGAGGTAGAGAGGTGGAAAAGCAATGCAAGCAGAAAAAAGATGATGAATGCCAAAGCATAAATGCTCACTTTGCCTCCAACACTCTACATGCAAAGATACTCAGCAGAATTGAAACCTATCTATATGTAATGCAAGCCGATGAAATCACCCTAAGTTCAGAAATTGTTATTAGCGTAAAGAACCAATGCTAATGACTAAGAATGGAACCGAAGTGTCCGGTCTTGGAGTGTCCTCAGTTCCCACAACAATGGGTCATGCAAGCGCTGTATGGAGAACTCTCACGGTGCGAGGGTTCCGAGACTAAGTGAGAAGTAATTCAAAATTTGACTAAGTCCAAACATCACTATAGGCACATGCAAAGGTTATTAAGTGTTTCGACCTAATACTATCGACCAGCAAGTCCTAAAGCTAAGGGCCCAATCATACAAATGAAATAAAACAAAATCGGGAAACAAATGAAAAAAATGCGAAGAAAAAATGAAAGACAGCGGTGAGCCCCCTAGTGCACAAACACTTGGAAATTGGGCCCTAATATCTAGAGTCCAGAGTACCTATATTATTACAATTCAAAGTCTCTCTCTCACTTAAAAATTACACAAATAAATAAATGCGCAAAATATGCTCAAAATGTGACTGTCTTCTCAAGTCCTCCAAGCCTCCTTTGATGCTAGGTCAGAATCTCCCACTGCCTTCTCGTGGGTGTTCAGGCGCCTTGGGTAGAGCGCCTCCCGCGATCCACGATACCTTGCACAAAGTCAACAAGAGAGGGTGATTAGATAAGTCAAACAATTATATCAAATAGAAGAGCAAATAAATAAAGCACAAAATGTACAAATAATCACAAACACAAGTAATCCCAATCTATGCGTTGTTGCTCTCTGACAACGGCGCCATTTGATAACTCGAGTTTTACGAGGGTCTAAAGTAGTCCACACAAGGCGTGACCACTATGTCGCTAAGGCGACCACTCATGAAACCCGGGTTAATCAACAATCAACCAACAATTCAGAATTAAGCAATGAAAATAAATGTGCAGAGTTAAAATTTATTATAACTCTACAATAAGGATGTGTATAGCTGCAAGTATGTGTAGAGTGTTGAACACAGGGAACAAGCAGGATAGATCGGGCAAAAAAGCTCAAAAATGTGAATGTGATGTATTTATCTATATATGTGCTCTTTTTGTGGGTTTTTATTTTTTTTAAAACTTTTTTATTTATAATTTTATAATTTTATATTTTGATTTTTAATTTTTTGGTTTTTTATTTTCTTTTTATATTTTATATTTTTTTGTATTTTATGTTTCTTTTAAAAAAGATAATAAAGTAATATATAAGATATATATAAAAGAAAAGACAATAATAGATATAATAGTTAATAAAAATAATCAAAATAAATAAAATAAAATATTTTTGGATTTTAGAAGAATTTTTACTGTTTTTGTGATTTTTTAGGATTTTTGCTAATTTTTTTATATTTTAAAATTCAAAAATATCCAAAATCAGGGTTTAAATATATAATCGAAATTAAAATAGAGGGGGAAAATACCAAATAGTATCAAAATTGCTCCAAATTAATTTTTATAATATAGAGAAAAATATAAAACAGAAAATAGAATTTTTGGGTTTTTTAAGAATTTGATGTATTTTTATAGAGGTTTTTAGGATTTTTCTAATTTTTTGAGTTTTCTTTTATATTTTTCAGTGATTTCTAGTTTAGAGATCAAACATAGAAAATTACATATAATATATTTTTTGGAGAATTTTTCAAAAAGGTTTTATAGTTTTTATGTATTTTCTTTTACAAAGAGGGATAAAAAGGCTCATTTTGTATTTTTTATAAATAATAAAATGCTTCAAAATACAAAATAAATATATGCACATGGAAGGACAATGCAATTGGAAGCTATGTCTATTTTTTAGGATTTTTAATAGTTAATTAGCTATTTAAAATAAATACAATTAACAAAGAGGTATACACTACTAGCAAGGGCATAACTATAGATAGTAAGAAATCCAAGGGCCAAAGTACAATTTTCACAATAATATTATAACACAATATTCAAATTCCTGGATCAATTACAAAATCCGAGACCCGGAAGGGCCTCGTTGCAAAGTTGCCAAGCTCACGTGCACAGTCACGTAAGCCACGCTGGTATGGACCTGAATGCAATTACCAAAACTTTGAGGGCTTGTTTGCAATTTTCCCAAAAATTTATAACTTAGCTAAAAAGTTTGTGGACTGAATCGAAATAACTAGGGGGCAGACGCAAATTATCACCTCACGTGAAGCGTCACGTGAGGTGATGTGGTTTGGACCAATCTGCAAATATGGAAAGTTTGGGGGGCATTCTATAAATATTACACAAATATTATAAGGGTAGAGGAGAGTTTCTAGGCTATCTAATAATTACTAAAAACTGCGGGGTAATATGTGCAAAACACCCATGCAGGGGCGGGCGCGAACGGCTGATCTTCAACCACTTTTACACGTTTAGCACTACCGTGGCTCGATGACGGTTGGACGTAGACGGGCAGGATTAGAAGATCACATCATGATGGGAGGCTCTGGCGCGTTTGATCCAATGCCTGCGGCTACGTGGGAGGAACAATGACAGATCGGATGGCTTGGAGACAATCTGCAAGAACAGGCTTGAGCACGGGCCTCCACGAGCTTCAATCTCCGATCTCCCGCAACTCCGCCAATGGCTCTCCTCGATAAGAGGTGCAAAAGAATCCTAGCGAGATTACATGGTTGATGGCACCAAAAAAATGGCACCTCGAGCGGCAAAAAGATCCATCAAGGTCTAGGAAGAAAGCACCCTCCAGGTACCTAGTGTCTGCACAAAAATCGACCCCGATGGGGGTCTAGAGCTCCAAGAACCTGCATAAGAAGTTAGCACGCACAAGAAGGGGGCTTTGGGGCTTCTACTAGTGGTGGAGTGAGTCGAGTGCGTCAGGTGGAGCGCCTCCGGTGAGGTGATGGAGGTGGAGGCGCTGATCGCCAGATCCAAGAAGGATCTGGGTGGATGGGCTGACGTGAACGCGTTGGGGAAATGAAGGGAAAAGATGTGAGTGCGGTGGTGGGTCGAGGACAGGTTAGGGCATGAAGGAAATGGCTCTCCAGAGACTAGCTCCGGTGAACCTCGAGAAGGCAGTCTAGGCTAACGCACGTGAAATCAGAAAATAAATATTGAGTTTACATCTAAGGCTAATCTAAGATAAGAACATGCAATAAAACAATAGCTTAAGGGCCTGGGAGACCCAGAAGAAGAACCTCAATGGCCAACCTTGGCCAGAGATGGTGGAAGAGCTCCTTAGCTCGCTTGAGCCCGCCCCCAAGGAGATGGAGATGATGCTGTCAACTAAGCCAATACAGATGACCCAGAAAGAGGACCAAAGCGAGGGCAAAGGAGATTCAAATGAGAGAGGGAAAGTCGGAGGGCATTTTGCACACGGTGGTGGACAAGGTGAGAAGGTCGAAGGAGATCGATCATATCACGGCTCCAATCTCCGAAGTAAGCCCTGGGCGTGCATGAAAGAGTATCGGGGAGCAAAGTCATGAAGAGTGCATCACGAAATGGTGAAAGGTGGAACCTCGAAAAAATCGAGAAGATGGTCGAAAACCAAGGTCATGACAAGATGTATACCTCAGTTAGAGAGTTGGCTGAGGCCAACAAAAGGGAGAAGCTGGTTGGTCTACGTGGACGAACCAGAAAAATCCTTAGAAAAATAATTATAAATTAGATTTAGAAATAATAAATGATTTTATTAATTTTAGGTTATAAAAGATGCATTAAGGACGAGGTAGGTCACGTGCTTGTTACTCAGAAGGATATAGAGACTAGATGGAAGCAGTATTTCCATAAACTTTTCATTGGAGAAAGAAATAGAGAGATCACTTTGGGTGATCTAGCTAGCAGTGAAAGTTACTTGAATCGTGCATGCTATAGACGAATACAAAGAAAAGAAGTAGAGGAGGCTTTGAAGGTTATGAGACCTGGGAAAGGTGTTGGACCGGATGACATCCCTGTAGAAGTATGGAAAGTTTTAGGTGAGCGTGGTTTGACTTGGCTTACGAATCTATTCAATGTTATTTGGCGAAGCAAGAAAATGCCTGAAGATTGGAGGAGGAGTATCGTGGTGCCTCTTTATAAGAACAAAGGAGACATTCAAAATTGTTCAAATTACAGAGGTATCAAGCTGATGAGTCACACTATGAAAATTTGGGAACGTGTGATCGAAAGAAGGTTGAGGCAGGTTTCCCAAGTAAAAGAAAATCAATTCGGATTCATGCCAGGTCGCTCAACTATTGAAGCCATCCATTTGCTGAGGAGAACAATGGAGATTTATAGAGCTAAAAGGAAGAATCTTCATATGATCTTTATTGATTTGGAGAAGGCTTATGATTCCGTCCCACGAGAGATACTGTGGAGAGTTTTGGAGAAGAGACAAGTACCTGTCCTATACATTAATCTTATAAAGGATATGTATGATAGGGCTTTATCTTGTGTAAGGACCCCGACGGGGAAGACTGACTATTTTGATATCAACATTGGTTTACATCAAGGTTCAGCTTTAAGTCCATTTCTTTTTACTTTGATTATGGACGAGTTGACAAGTCACATTCAGGATGAGTTACCTTGGTGTATGTTATTTTCTGATGATATTGTGCTTATTGACGAGACTAGAGATGGAGTAAATGAGAAGCTTGAGGTTTGGAGACATGCATTAGAGACTAAAGGTTTTCGTATAAGTAGGGCTAAGACGGAATATATGGAATGCACCTTTGATGGAAGCAATGGTGAAGGAATCGAGATTAAGATTGGTGACGATAACATTCAGAAGAGAGATTCTTTTAGATATCTGGGATCTATTTTGCAACATGATGGGGAAATTGATGGAGATATTACTAATAGAATAAATGCAGGCTGGCTAAAGTGGAGAGGAGCCTCCGCTGTTCTCTGTGATAAGAAAATTCCTTTAAAAATTAAAGGAAAGTTTTACAAAGCAGCCGTGAGACCTGCTATGCTTTATGGCTCTGAATGTTGGCCTGTGAACCATAGACATGTGCAGAGAATGGTTGTAGCAGAAATGAAAATGCTAAGATGGATGTGTGGACATACACGTAAAGATCGGATTCGGAATGATGCAATCAGAAAGAAAGTTGGTGTAGCTCCGATCGAGGATAAGATGCGAGAAAACCGCTTAAGATGGTTTGGTCATTTGCAAAGAAGGTCAACTGATGCACCGGTTAGGAGATGCGAGTGTTGGGATGTTGAGTCGGCTAAGAGAGGGCGAGGACGGCCCAAGAAGTGTTGGAAAGAGACTATACGAAGGGATCTTAGTTTTTTGGATATAAGTCCGAGATTGACCCAAGATAGATCTGAATGGAGGCGAAAAATCCATGTAGCCGACCCTACTTAATTGTGGGAAAAGGCTTTGTTGTTGTTGTTGTAGGTTATAAAATGAAAAATATTTATTATTTTCTCAACTATTTTATTATGATTTTTATTTATTTTTTTGAAGTTTAGAATTACAAGTCCCTTTTTGAGGGCTATGTATAGGTATATTTATTTATGTTTTAATGTATTTTATTTTTGTTTTGTATTTTTGATTTTATTAATTCAGTTTATAATTTTTTATATATTTATAACTTATTTTTATAAACTTAAATATATTTTTATTTTGTTTTTTTGATATATGATATACAATTAAATGAATATGTATATGATCTATATAGGTATAGTGTACGTGTTTTACCATTGTATTTTATACAAGTATTTTATTTTAATGTTTGCTTGATGTTTTTATTCCTGTTCTAATATGTACATATATTCTAAATAATATTTACAAATTTATAAAAATATTGAATACTAAATAAAATGAATATTTTAATTGGTATAGTTATACAATAGGGGTCCAAAACCTAACTTTCACACCGTAACTCAAAAAAATATGAAACCACCTTCATTAAAAAATTATTAAAAGTTATTTATAATTAAAGTGATTTTGATATATTTTGAGTTTTTATTTGAGAGATATGGGTCTGGGAAGTTGGGGTTTTGGAATTTTATTCAGACCATAACTTTTAATCTGTACATTAATTTTTTATGATATAAATTTTGTATTTTTCTATATTTTATTATCTACAACTCTCTTGTAGAAGTTTCTTTATTTGAGGTATAAAAAGTGTAACTAAAAATAGGTCCCAAAAATGAATAAAAATTGAATTAAATAAAGGAGATTTTTATTGTATTTTGGACCCTTATCTCCTCCTAGTTTATTTCGTGTCGTCCTACTCATCAAGATGCCTAGGTCTCAGGGTTTAGGGTCATAAAATATCTTCAATATTTTATTATTTTTTTCTTTTCTTTATTCTATAATTTTGGCATTGAAAACAAAATTTTATACAACATTTACAAAACAATGTATGAATGCTAAATTGCCTAAATTAAGAGTGTTTACAAGCATTTACGAGGGTTTTTAAGGCCAAAATGACGGAATAAAGGTGATGAAATGGAGATTCATCACCTAAGTCTGAGTTCTATCACTGGAGAAGATTTGAGATACGGGGAAGAAAATAAGCCATGCTCCAGATTGTACAGGAACCGCACAATCAACTTTAGATCGGACACACGTTAGCACGCCATGACATCATCGTCGAAGGATCGACCGTGGATCGCACGGACCTGAACGAGCTATGCGTCCGCACCAGAAGCCGCGTCGCCTCACCGCTAATACAAAGTCACGTATGAAGCACGTGACTTGCAAATTTTTTTGGAGTTTTACATCAAAGCCCTCATTCATTGTGAATTTTCTAAACAGGTCTTCCACAACTACGATCACGTGGGAAACCACGTGACTTTCTGTTGGTTTTGCATGTGAGACCATCGAACATTATTGTATTTTCAAACAGGTCCTGGGCTGGAAGCTGTATATGAATAGTCCCGTGCTTATTTGAAGATTGTGCACGAATACCCCGCAACTTTCTGACATTATCACGCACCCCATTTATTTCCAGTATAATACAAAAATACCCATATACAACGTATATAACTAATATAAATATTATATACATTATAAATAAAATACAAGTAGAAGTATAATAAAAATTCGTATAAATACTTAGTATTATTACTATATATTGTATTAAAATAGTTTTGAAAAATAAAATAATTCCTATTATAAATAAATCCTAGAAATACATAAAATTTAAAAATTCGTAAAAAATAGAAAACACCTCGAAAATATCTAAAAAAATTACCCACATTATACTACACTATATTTTACATATATCACAAAAATAAAATAAAACTTGAATATTAAAATCAATAAAAAAGCAAAACACATAAAAATTCCAAAAAAATTCATAACTAATTTAATAACAATCACAAAAATACGTACAATATCTCATTGGAAATGTATTTTTACCTTCTTTCCAAAAATTGTTTACTCTTTAAAAATAAAAATTAAATCCCTGCTTTCCTTAAAAACCTTGTTTTTTATTTAAAAATAAATGAAAAGGCCATAAAAATTGTAAAAACTATCTTAAATTTCACAAAAATAGGAAATAAACTAAAACATAAAAAGTACAAAATAAACACCAAATAAAAAATATAAACTCAATACCTATATTTCTCTACTTATAGCTATATAGAACTATAAAAAATATAAAATTCATAAAATCAAATAAGAATCCAGAAAGATTCCGAAAAAAATAAATATAAATCAGGTTACTCATTTACCTTAATCCTTCAATCTTTTAACCTTAGTTTTCACAGTTTGTCTCCCTAAGTTAGACACTCCCATATTTATTGCTATACACATTAGTTTATGGGTATAAATAAAAATAAATATCTTTTTCTGTAAATATCAACTGGGCACCACAATGATAGTTGTCTATCTTTAGATGATCTGACTGGTTGAATTTTTCAGAAAGTCAGTAATTGCGGCTTTTTAGGTTCATCATAATTATTTATTTATACATTAAATATTTTTTAATATTTTTTATAAATTAACATATATTATTATGAATAACTTTCTTGAAGAAAATATTTTGATTTGAAATTTTTTGAATGATAAATAAAATAGGTAAACATGTGTACAAGGTTAAAATTGTGTTTATGTACATTTATGATCTTTATTTTCTAACATTTTTATAAATTAGGACCCCCCCTACTTATTTATTTTGTCAACCACATCAATATCGACTTGGACTCAGGGTTAGGGTCAGTTTGTACTTATTTCATATATACATCCTTCTTCTTTTATATATGTTTTATCTTTATTATTTTATTTTGGATAAAATAAATGTTAATTATATAATATTAATAAATGTGGTTAGAATGTTAATTATTGGGAATGAGTGAATATTTACATGTATTTTACCAATGATTTTAGTCAAAATGAAAGGTTAAAGGTGGTAAATCATGGATTTTCACTAACGACCTGCACCAAAATAACACTGGCTCGAGTTGAAGCATCTCAGATAGCCAATGAAGCTGCTAAATGAAAGGAGGATGGAAATGGAAAAGCTCCAGCGACGGAGGAGTAGCTGAGCTTTGATTCGCCTAATCCGCGGAGGATCAGGAATGATTACAAGGGGGAAATGATGGAGAATATGAGGGGAACGATCAGATCACGATGATTTGGCTTGGAGCTCAAGCTCCAGGTCAAATTAGGGATTTTTAATTACTCCTAACAATGTAACTAAAACAGAAATGTAAAGAAATAATCGAAAAGAAGGATTAAGATTTACCTAAGAAGCAAGAAAAGAAGCCTCGACTTGGCCGGGTGGCCAAGGAAACAGAACCAGCTGGTGGCGCTCCAATGATGGATATGGATCACCTCCTCCTAGACTACAACTCACTGCAAATCCATCCAGCCTCTTGCTGTCACCCAGGATAAGAACTTCTAAGGGATCTGAGGGGTAAAGACTCCACAAAGAGGGATCAAACTTGAGATTGGGACAGCGGGGCTCATTTTATAGGCTATTAGAGGAGGAGATTTTTGATGGATCAAATGAAAAATTCGATGAAGATTGCAGATCCTTCTGGCCTTGGTGTGATTCAAGGAGGTTCAATCTCCACAAATCACGCGGCACACCAAGCACGATCATGATGGCCTGGAGTGTATAAATGGGAAAAGTTACATGTCTGACACATCCACGGCTCGAGAAAGAGAGAAGGGGGTCAGTTGACCCAAGGTCAACGGATAAAAGGATCTAGTTGGTCCACGTGGACCAACAAGATAAATCCAAGGTAAAAGTGTCTTGTAAAATCATAAATAAATAATAAACGAATCAATTAAATTTTTACTAAAACATGAAAATGTTTGTAATTTAATGTAGTATTTTATGCCTATATTTATTTAATTTTTTAAAGGTTTTTTATTATAGGTTAATATTTACAAGTATAAACATAGTTAAAAATACATGTATTTTAGTGTTTTTCTTTTTAGTTTATGTTTTACATTTTATTATTTTATACATGTATTTTATATATTTTTAATTTATTTAAATACATATTTAGGTATTTTTATTATATTTTTAAATTTATATGACACTTAAATAAATATGGGTGTTTCTTATTTATGTATATATATCATCTCTGTATGATAATAGACTTATTTATTTTGTTGTATTTTTTAATGGTTTTATTTTGTTTTAGTTATGTACACATGTGTTTAAATAATATTTACATTTTTCTAAAAATAAAATAAAAGCAAAAATATAAAGAGAAATATGTTGAATATAATGTACATGTATAGTGCACAATGAGGGCCCAAAACTTAATTTTTGCATAATAAATCCAAATTGAATGAAACCACATTCATTAAATAGTGAAAAACACAACCCAACCTACTATTCAAAAATAAGAATTGTGTCATTGTGTCGGTCGGGTATATTTTATCAGAAAATTTCTTTTTATTTTATTAATTATACTGCTAAACTCAAGTGTATAATGCTAAGTACGGGAGTGTTGAACTTAGGGAGGCAAACTGTTAGAATCTAGGATTAAATGGTAGAAATTCTAAGGTTTTGTGGGTTTTCAAATTTTTTTTTATTTTTAAGGATTTTTCTGAATTTTTGTTTAATTTTTGTGAATTTTAAATTGTTTTTATGATTAAAAAAGATTTTGTAATTTTTTATTTTAGAAAATGTTTTGGTGTTTTTATATAGTTTGATTTTATTATTTTTATGTTTTTATTTTTGTTTTCCTATTTTTATGAATTTTCTAGATGTTTTTAGGATTTTTATGAGTTTTGATTTTATAGGTTGAAAATTAGGTTTTTATTGAAATATGTGAAGTATATTCAATTTTTAAAATAATAGTTAGTAAGAATTTTTTTTCTTTTATTTTTATTGGAAATTACGTGAATTTATCTTTAAAATGATATGTTGTGCATATTTTTGTGAGTTTTATTGAATTAGTTATGAATTTTTGAATTTTTATGTATTTATGTAATTTTTATTGATTTTACTATTAAATTTTTATTTTGTTTTTAGTTTTATATGTATGGTAAAGTAAATTGTAGGTAATTTTTATGGATTTTAAAAGTCTTTTTTCTATTTTTTTATGTATTTTATGTGTTTTGTGTATCTTTTTGTATTTTTAAAGACTTATTAAAATGTAAAATCTTTTTTCAAACCTTACTTAATAATGTTTATTATATAATATATGTATCTATATGTAATTTTTATATTTTTATATTTTTATATTTTATATTTTTTAGTTATTATGGATTACGTATGCATAGTAAACGTATACTGTTACAGGGGTATATATTTAGTTATCTGGAAACTTAGGGATACGTGCAAAATCTGGAACTTCTAGGGTATATGGGTGTGAAAATCACCAATTGTCACGTGGCCTTCGTGTGCCCCCACCTTAAAGGACATGCTCGCAATATGAAAAAATTCTTAGGTTTGATTAGCAAAAATGTAGGGAAACACGTGTTGTGCACATGTTTGAACCGTTGCAAGACCTTTTGGTAAATTAGAAAAGATTCGAGGGTAATTGTACAAATTTTCCCAAAACATCGGGTCATGCATGTGCCGATCAATTTTTAAGAGGTAGGCGGTGGGCTCTTCCGGATGCTAACACGTGGAGATGCGGGGAGAGTTCGATCAAAAGGTGATCGAACGGTTGTCGTCATTCTGGAACGGGGACGTTATTTCTTCCCCTAATCTTCTACAGGAGACGATGATGTTCTTCACGCGTTCTCAAGTCAAAGATAGCCCATCGGTAGTCGTTCTCGATTCGATTCGTCTCCAATTTGCGACGTATGTTGGCAATGTGTCTCTATCAGATGATTGTTACAGGAACATAGATATCGATCTTCGGCGAAGGGATTCCAATCTCGCTTGAGGATAACAGCTTGCGGGCTTTAGGAATTGAATCGCTTTGATTTCCATATTAAGATAATATTCAGATGGATGCCTGGTCTCCGGCTATGGTGTTTCAAGGCATTTTCATTCTCCATGCTTCAAATGATGACAGTTGATTACAGGAGATGAGAGATATGCTCAAATCGATGATGGTTACCATTTTTAGTGCCTGATCAGTTGTATTCGGATATGTTGATGTAGGTTCGAGACCTACAAAGAGAGGTATGGCTCAAAGCACGAATCCCTCGGCCTAAGGTTATATAGACAAGGTAATAGATGGAGATCTCCAACGTATGTCGAGGATTGGAGATCAACAGTTATGTAAGAGTGCATATAAGCAAATTACTTGGGATGAACTAGAAGTGGATCGATGAAGTTTTTGCCTTGGAATTGGCAAGGGTTGAGGAATCAAATCAAAAGAAATTGAGAGGGATTGAGATGAGATCAAAGGAGATTAGGAAGAGAGAAGAGGAAATCCTAAGAACTGACGGAGAAAGAGGAAGAGGAGAAGAAGGCTAACATGGAATGGGGAAGGAACAGATTGTGTGCCTAGGGACCTGGAGGTGCGAACTCCAGAGGATCATAGCCTCGAGATGACGACAGAGATCGTGGAAGTTGAATGTGCAATGGAGCTGTGCTTCGACCCCGACGAATAATCTCGCCCCTCCTCCTCCTCGCTCTACGAAGGGGGCGATGGAGGCTGTCACCCTCAACAACTGGCTCTCGAAGCTCTGGAAGATAGAGACTGAAAATGGCAGATCTGCTAGAGACGAAGGGGGTCTAGGGCTATAAATAGGGAGAGGTGTCTGGAGAGTAAGCGAGCAGGTTTGATCATCGATGGTGAGTTCGGTGCCATGGTTGTCGGAGAAACGACCGGCCGTTGGGAGTGTTGGAAGAGGAAGAGGGGAAGAAAAAGGACGGGTGGCGTCAGGAGTAGGATGAAGAAGGTGACGGGGGAGAAGGGGAGAGAGAGGAGATAGAAAGGAATAAAAAATTAAAAAAATTAATTAATTAGATAAATCAATTATTATATTAATTTAAAAGATAATTAGACAGGTTAATTACATAATTAGTAATTAAATAATAAAATAGATATAATTAATGAATTTAATAAATAACTAATGAAGAATTAAATAATAATTAATAATTAAATAATATATAAGTAAATTAATTAATTAATTAATAATTAAATAGTTATAATTTAATTCAATTTAATATTAAAGTATTAATAAAGTATATAAATAGCATATATTAAATAATAATAAATTATGATACATTGTACAATATATACCAATATGGTCCTGAAACCCATATTTTACACATTAGCACTGATTTTAGCAAAATCAGTGTCATTGGGTAGATAATTAAATAGAACGAACCTCAACACTTTGTTTGCCCAATTCGGAGTCCATATGACCGGGTTACGAGGTCCGCAAAATTTAGGTAGCAGCTTCGTGGCTTCAGGTTCTATTAGTATTTTGTCTTAAGTTATATTTTTATATTTTTATATTGATTTTTAGAAGTACGTTTGAAAAGAAATTAAGTCAAACGGAGTTACGGTTAATTAATTAAAATTTTGGAAGTTTATACATATAGTATGTATAGACAATGGGGCCCAAATGCCAAAAATCGCTCGTTTTATTCGAATATTTTTTTGATATTTTAGTAAATAATATTAGGTATAAAACAATTTAAAAGTGAGTTTGGTTGATTTGGAGTTTTCTATAAATAGTTAGGAACCTCGGAAGTCGGCTTTTAAAACCTTTTCGGTTCATTGTAATTAATTATTTTTATATTGAATAATTTTTCTGATATTTTTATACAAAAAATATTTTTATAAATAGCTTTTTTAAAGAAAGTATTTTGATGTGGAATTTTCTTATTGAAAAAAAAATTAGGTGAAATATTAACGAGGTGGAAAATGTGTCTATGTACAATTTATGATCTAAATTCTGTGTTATTTTTACTTAGGATCATTATCTCCCCCTACTTATTTATTTTGTCAACCAAGTCAATATTCTCCCAGTCACGGGGTTAGGATCAGTCTTATTTTTTATACATCCTTGTTTTTCTTTTATTTTTCTTTTTCTCTTTATTATTTTATTTTGGATAAAATAAGTGTTAAATATATAATATTAACAATTATTGTTAGAATGTTAATTACTGGAAATTAATGAATATTTGCAAGTATTTTACCAAGAATTTTAGCCAAAATGAAAGAATAAAAGTGATGAATCATAGATTCATCATTCCCCTATACTTTACATTTGCTAGTCCCTTAGCAAACACTTATTCTATAAATAAGTGCAAGCAAAAAGAAAAGGAAAAGGAAAATAAAAGAACTTAGAACATGTTTGTTTTTTTAAATTAAAATCTCACTTCACCCAAAATTTAGAACTCGAATTAGTTATTTGGATTAATAGTTTGTCGGGACTCTATTCAAATTAGGATTTAAGCCTCAACAACCCTGAAGTTCAACAAATCCTTATCCAGGTTCACCTCAATAGCAGCTCAGATCCACCCATTCATCACGCAAGCTTTTCGACTTTGAAAGCAATATGTACTGCGTGTGAAGGGTTTTAGCACTTTCTGCTTTAGAGAAGCGAAGAAACTTCCTATCCTAGTAATACACTCCCACTGGGCCCTTATCCGGCTTCTTGATCCTCGAGGAGGGGGGTATTTCCTTCTATGGTCAGGTCGCATTGTGTCCACAATCGAGTATCGAAAGAAGAAGAAGAATGAGAAGAGAACTGAAGTGTGATCAGTGTAATCGCATCTACTTGTGAAGCCTGGAAAGTTTATCCAAGTCTCCACTAAGATAATGCATGCTTTTTGAAGCTTGGACTGTTGTGGTCAAATTTGTATTTGGTGTATTTGGATTCTTTTTGGTAGAAATGATTGTTGCTCTGCATAGATCTTTTATGCCTTGAAGGATACAACATCTTTTCTCTCCGTCCATTTTTTGGGGTCTTGGAAAAATTGTACCAGAAGATCCTTCCGTCATCCGAAGCATAATTTCAACCCCAATCTCTCCCATCTTTATTCATCAGCGCCACATGACAAGGATGGAAATGCACCTCCAAAATGGATTTCCCTTCGCAGCCCCATGCAAGTTGAGCTAAGTGTATAGTGCATGAGTTCAAAATTGGTTCAAATAGAGAAGACTTAAATGGATGGCACCTGGTGTCCTACTTAGGCACATTCAAGTTGAAATCCGAACATGGTCTCATGGAACCCAAAGAATTGTGTCTAAAAGACCTGAAGAGTCTTAAATCTAGTTCCTAATATAGTCCATTTTAAATTAAGTGGATTAAGGCCGAAACCAAGCTCCATCTCTCAGACTTAGATCCATTTGGTTCAGAATCAGACTTGTTCTGGAAAATACGAATGAATGCAACAAATTTTTTATAAAGTAGATTTTTTGGTTTAAGCTTTTTAAGTGATTTTTAAACAATTTTGAAAACTTTTATTGAATTTAAAACTTTTTAAGTGTTTTTTAAAGAATTTTGCAAGTTTAGAGAAGAATATCAACAGATGAAGGACAAGCAAGAGAACATACGATACAAAATTGAAGATGATCAAAAGTCGAGATGAGCAATATTCCCCCCCCCATACTTATGGTAAAGCACACCCTATGTATAAGCAACAACATGGTTAATAAAACATAACGATTTGATCAACACAATGTCTATAACCCTCTATACTTGGGATAAAGCACATCTTAAGTATAGCAAAAATCCTATGCAAAATTTGGGGGTGTAAGATAAAAAGAAGAAAGAAATAATAAATGGAAAATATATACAAAGTGATCTTGAAAACTAGGTATGAGATGAAAAGTACAAAGAGTGAAGAGCACATCTTATACAAAGTGAATGGGACAACCTCAATGGTAGGTGGTTCATGATCAAGAAAAGGTTTCAAACGCTGACCATTGACTCGAAAGGTGGACTCATAAGACAACTCAGATATGTCGATGCTACCATTATCGTACACCTTTCGTACAAGATACAAGCCTTTCCATTTACTCTGAAGTTTCCCTGGAAATAATTTTAGTCTCGTATCGAATAGAGAAACTTTCTGATTCATCTCAAATTGATTGTGGCTGATGTGAGCATCATGCCACTCTTTCATCCGCTCCTTATAATGCAGGCTACTCGAGAAGGCATCGTTTCTCAATTCCTCCAGGGTTGTTAATTCGGTTTGCCTCTGATCCCCCGGATCATCTATAGGCCAAAGATAACCTCTTTCACTACTCACCAAGATTTGTGCTTAATCTCAACAGGTAAGTGACATGGATTTCCATAAACGAGTTGAAAGGGAGATGTAGCCAATGGAGTCTTGAAGGATTTTCCATAGGCCCAAATAACCGAGTTAAAAAGCTGCGACCAATCATTTCAGTTCGGGTGAACAACCTTCTACAAGATCGTCTTAACCTCCCTATTTGAGACTTCAGCTAGACCATTCGTATGATGATAATACGAAGTAGCAACCTGATGATCTATGTTGAACTCGTTCGAAAGTGATCTTACCTTATCATTGATGAAGTGTCTACCCCTGTCTAATATCAGAATAACTTGAGGGACCCCGAACCGCAAAATGACATGCTTTCTCGGGAACTTGCAAACCGTGTTCGCATCAACAGCTTGGGCAGTAATAGCCTCTACCGAATGACTCACATAATCTACATCTAAAAGAATATACTCAAATCCCTTAATATTAGGGAATGGGCCCAGAAAGTCGATACCCATGCATCAAACACTTCATAGAAGTGAATAGGATACATTGACATCATGTCTCTATGTCCACAAGTACCCATTCTGTGATAGTCAGTACACCTTTTTACGAATGCATGGGCATCCGCAATGAGCGTAGGCCACCAAAGACTGGATCGAAGCACCTTTGGTGCCCTCTTCCCTGAATGGTATACTCCAGATTCTAATCTAAGGCAATACATGAGGAAACTCCGGTGTTCCTCCTGAGGAATACACCAACGGCAGACAAAGTCCTCTCCTTCATGATAAAGGATCATATCCTCCCAATGGTAAGACTTGGCTTTCGCGAGGAAAGTCTCAAGTCTCTGCCTAGACCAACCTTGTGGGACTTTCTTAGCAACAAGAAAGTTCACAATGTCAGCATACCATGGGAGCGGGGCGACAATAAGAATCACCTCGCTGGGGAAGTTCTTGGCGGTTGGTGCATCGAACTCAGAAGTCTCGATTGATTCTAGTCGGGAGAGGTGATCCACCACCACATTCTTGACTCTAGGATTATCCTTGATTACAATATCGAACTCCTAGAGTAGAAGGATACATTTGCTCAGATGCGGTTTGGAATCCTTCTTATCCATTAAGTGCATGATAGTGAAGATGGTTACTCTTGACCCTATGATGTGGGATCTAAATTTATCTAAGGCAAATACAACGGCTAGCATTTCTTTCTCTGTAACCATGTAATTCCGATGAGTTGAATCCAAAGTCTTGCTAGCATAGTGTATGGCATAAGGTAGGTCATCCCTCCTCTGTCCCAACACAACCCCAATGGTGAAATTGGAGGCGTCCATCATGAACTCGAATGGGAGAGACCAATCGGTTGGCTAAGGGACCGGAGCCTTTATAACCATGTTCTTGAGATTCTCAAAAGCCAAATGACACTTATCATCTATGATAAACTCAGTGTCTTTAGTTAGAAGGTCAGATAAAAGTCGGGAAATTTTGCTGAAATCTTGAATGAAATGTCAGTAGAAATCAACATGCCCAAGACTGTAACTACTTCAAATTGGATAGAGGGTTGAGTTTCTTTATGATATCCATCTTTGTCGGATCTACCTCCATGCCCCTGTTGGAGATAATGTGACCAAGGACCGTCCCCTGAGTCATCATGAAATGACTCTTCTCCCAAGAAAGAACAAGGTTAACCTCTGTGCACCTCTGAAGCACGCGGTCTAGGCTAGAAAGACAGGAATCAAAATCATTATCATAGACCGAAAAATCATCCATGAAGACCTCTAAAAAGTCACCCACAATGTCCACAATAATCGAAATCATGCACCTCTGGAATGTACCTGGAGCATTACATAATCCAAAGGGCATCCATTTGAAAGCATACATTCTGAACGGACATGTGAATCTCGTCTTTTCTCGATCTTCAGGTGCTATGGCTTCCTGATTATACCCCGAGTACCCATCAAGGTAGTAATAATGGCTCTTCTGAGCTAACCTCTTGATGAATTGATCTATGAATGCTAGCAGGAAGTGATCCTTCTTGGTCGCCTGATTCAAACGTCTGTAGTCCATACAGACACACCAAGAAATCGGTACTCAGGTAGTGATCTTCTCTCCATCCTTATTTATCACTATAGTGATACTGGTGTTCTTGGGTACCACATGTAAAGGACTAATCCATTTGGAGTCAGAGATGGGATAGATAAAATCGGCGCTCCACCACTTGGATATTTCCTTCATAACCACCTCTTGAAGATTCGGGTTCAGCCTACGGTGAAACTCATGACATGGTTTGGCATCATCCTCGAGAAAGATGTGGTGGGAGCACAGAGCTGGACTAATCCCATTGAGATCAGTTACTAACCACCCGATTGCTTTGTGGTTCTTTTCAAGAATCACTATCAGACAAGATTCTTAATCTTCGGTCAGATTGGAAGCGATGATGACTAGAAACATTTTAGGCTTTCTAGCAAGGAAACGATATTTCATTCTCTGAGGTAAAGGTTTCAGCTCAAGGGGAGAAGGAACATGGAGATCTGGTCTGACTAGGGTTTGGGTATAGGCTACTAGGTCGGTATGCGTAAGCTCAGCGTGCTCTTACTCAGAAAGATCTGGAGACTGCTTATCTAATATATGGATATTCTGAACTACCTTGGTCTCCAGGTTGGTTGTAGTCTCTTCTGACGAAGTCTGAAGTGATAGGAATTTCGTGAAACACTGCCAATCAGCATCTTCTAAATCTGACTGATCTAGAGGTGATTGACAGAAATGATTGTCCACTTCAGACTCAAAGGGATCATGAGTACCAAAGTGATCTGAAAAAGTTCCAAAATCATCTCCATCACCCTTGTCATTAATCAGCTCCAAGACTACGCTCTCCAATCTCCCATAATCTGATATCCAAATCTCATACACTACTGAATGGGTGATAAAAGACTGTGTACTCAGTTCAAGCCAAACTGCCTCATCGTCGGTCTGTACAAAATCACATTCTTGATGACTATGGGGCTCTTCATTAGATGCTCTCTCTGACTCTTCTGATTTATCTTTGTCATCCTGGATCGTCTCTATATGTATACTCTCTCCGTGGACACTAAAGTACACCTTCCCAGTACCATAGTTGGAAACGACCTTAGCTGTCACCAGAAAAGGTTGTCCCAATATGATCAGGGTATCAGTCACACGTTCAAGGACCACCATGTCCAACATGACGAAGTCCACAAGGAATTGCAAACCTTGAATTGTGATGATAATGTCCTCGATTAATCTCTTGGGCCTCTTGACGGATCTGTCGGCAAATTGTATGCTTAGTCAAAGAGGCCCGACCTCAAACTTGTCGAGTAAGGAAGAAGGAAGGAGATTGATCGATGATCTGCTATGTAAGAGGGTATGATCAAAAGTCTGATCTAAAATTTCACATCTGACATACAGTGCTCTCGTATCTGATCGCTTGGATGGAAGATGGTTCTGAATGGCATGGCATGATTCCTTGGTTAACACATGGATCTCAAAGAAGTGATTACGCTGCCTCTTCTTTCTTCAGACCGTAGTTCGCTTTTTGAGACCTTTCTACAGAAAAGGGATGTGTGCCAAGGCTTCCGAATAAGTGAGCTGGATCGTGAATTTGTCTAACATCTCTTTCATCAGATCATTGATCTGAATCTTTTTGGTATTTTATTTTTTCTCTCCTTTTTTCCATACGGAATGCTTGGGGAAAAGGTATTTGTACATCCTCCTTATCATTTTATACAATAGGAGGATCAGAGGAAGAAGGAGAAAGTATTATTGTAAAACGGGGACTTGTGCCTAGTAAATCAACAACCGAAGACTCATTAGATCTAGATTGATCAACTGCCTTTTATTTATTTCTTTTTGTGGTTCTTCTCTTTTGTACATTTTTTGTATTTTTCGATCATCATTACTGTACAAAAAAAAAAGGTGAAGTGGTTGCAGCTGCATCAAAATCTGGTTGCTTCTCTTCGTGTTTGGTGGCATCAGCACCACCATCGATGTCCTCAAAGGGATATGTATCTTCAGCACCATGGTCAACATACTCAATAGGCTCGCTTGTATCATCAATTATTTCTTCTTCGTGCCTAATTGAGCCTCCACCTGTTGGAATCCTACCGCTCCCAAGAGAAATGAAACGAGCTTCATCACAATAAAGAGAGTCATATGAAAATACCTTTGATTGGAGGATCGGTTCTGTCAAGTGTTTCTGCTCTGACTTCCTCTTTAGAGTGTTCGGATTTGGTTAAATCTGAGCAGGAATAGAAGATTTCTCTTTGACTAAGTCAGTGACATGAGTCTTAAACTCATCCATCTCTCGCCTAAATGCGACATGCTGGTCGACTATCAGATTGTCGAGTTGTTCAAGTGTCGGGTTATCATGGAAGGGACCATGAAATCTAGATGAGTTGCCTCGATGAAATTGAGGTTGTTGCGGAGCTGACTGCTATGGTGGAGGATAAGATTGCTAATACTGAGAAGGATATGAATTCCGCCTCTACTGAGTGTGCTGGTAAGGATGAGGACCTAAATGTTGTTGTGGTTCTCTGTTATGCCCCATCTGTGGCTGGCGTGGCTGCCGGGAAGTGGCACCTCCTAAAGACCAGCAGAAACCAGGATGATCATGATGGATCTCTGGTTGTTGCTGCTAGTTGTACCATGCCCATTGACCTCAGTTAATGGCTCAGGCATCTCAGAGTAAGCAGGGGGCATAGATGCTAGCAGTTGATCACTCTGATATACCACCATCTGAGTGTCATATGATGGTGTTTGCAGGATTTCCAGATAATGTGGAGACTGATGTGTCGGCTCAGAATGCACATGGTAAACGTGTTGAACTAGTGGTCGCGGAAGTCCTGAACTTATGAAGTCTCATTTCTGTAGTGGACCAATTCGTTAACATACCACCGAGACATTTTTGAATAACATAATGACACCGAGCCCTTCTTGCAGCTGGTGCTACTGAAGGATACAGGAGGATCCTTAAGTGCATCACGTAAGCACGATGATCATATCATATACGATCAAGAGCGACTATTCATACTAGTTGCTCGGTGCAACGGAATTTCAAAAAAATAAATCATAAGATAAAACCACTTGATCAAAGAACATTTCTTGGATCGTTTCATCTAACCACAAAGTATTAGAAATACCTCTTGAAGCGTGGTTGCGATCACTTGATCACTAAAGCAAGAGATCCTCCTGGATCAAGTTCGATCCACGAAGATGGCACTTGCGGGTGCGATGATGAGATGTGTACTTCCCACAATCCAAGATGAAGATCCAATCCTTGAATCTCCTGATTTTGTCCAACGAAATCTGATGTTTTCTACTTGTGCAAGAAGTACCAAGGAAGACGGAGATTCGACAGCACGACGATGTAGCGACGACTGTAGTTCTCTCAAATAACTCAGAGTGGACGTGCACTCTTAGAGAGAGAGATGAGGCATGATAATGGGAGAAGGAGAGAGAGAAACTTCATGCGTGTCTCAGAAGGGCTAGGGTTGCCCCTTCTCAAATAGTAGTCTGGGAGTCCATGGATCACAATCCATGGACACACAAAATCAACGGTTAGGTTGATTTATGTTTTTAATCAATGGCCATGATCATTTGTTGTGTAATAACGCAACAACTATTGATTTATATTAAACTAAATATATGTTGCATTATCATCAATAAATTTAACTTAATAAAATTAATCAACAAAGGATAATAAAGGAGACAATGATTATCTCCTAAAGGGGTGGCGTCACCCTTGAAAAAATCAAGGGTGACATCACCTCTTAAGGTGATTATCATCTCATTATCCTTTTTATTATTTGCAACAATATTTATTGCAAATATATTAACTAAATTAATTCCAAATTAATTAGTGAATATTTTAATCATGCCATTGAAAAATTGTGAATCATATTCAGAACCCAAAACAAAATGTAAATTACATTTTCAATTAATTGTCCAATGTGAATCCAATTCTCAACAACAATCAATCAGTAAATATTATTTACAAAAGTGCTCTCTCCGATATATTATAAATCATATTTATAATATACATTGATATTATGGATAGCATGGATAGTACTATCCATATTCTGCATTTCCTTTATAATTAAATCTCATGTAATTATCTTGGATAATCATTCTCATAATATGAATCTCATTCATATTATTCTTGATAATTAAATCTCATTTAATCGTTAATATCATGTTGCTTGGATACATAATTCATCAAAGGAGTTATTCTTGAACTCCTTCAAGAATAGTGTGCTTTCTCCGTAGATACTTGGAGATAAGGACAGGGTTATTCTATTGTTCCGCGTATAGTGACTTGGACATTGAGATCATATCTCAAATACAGATCTTACGGACCTCCCATAGATGCGTGATTAAATCAAGTCCGTAAACTTAATCTTCTAATTGCATCTGATTCTCATTCAGATCAATGTCCAACACTTGGACTAAGATCAAATTACTTCTCTACTGATAGGAGTCACTAAAAACCATACATGTTTCATCACTCCCTCGGAATGGAAGCATCAGGTTATACAATCGTTTATGATCACATCACCCTCAGGTATACCCAATACCTATACATTCTGCATACTGGAAGACCTTGTATAAACCCGAAGTTATAGATCTCTTTTAGACTGTCACCTTCCGGGTTTTATCATTAAGATTCTCATTTGATCATTGGGATTTGGTATCGATCATATGCTTTCCAAAGTCATATATCATACCTATAAATTATCCCAAGCTTCATAAGCGAGATGACCGTTCATGGAATTTATCGATCCCAATATCTCATGAGAGAGCTCATGTCTTCCGGTTCAGAAGTGAACTTGTATGATCCCTTTGAGAGATCGTATTACTCATATGCCCTTATATGCAAACCAGCTCGCCGGTATATAGACCTCGGTTAGGTCATCAACCTTTTGCTCTACCAAATATACATACTCAAACATATAGTAACACATCTGTCTCTGGTCAAAGGATGTGTGCCTATATCGCGACAGCATATGATGTAGGACTTTGGTTATCTAGATCTCGTTGAGCCAACTCTTTGAGCTAACTAATCTGACACCTACGAATCTCTATTCCCATGCAGAGGACCTGCATCAAGAGGTCAGTCATATATCAGACAAATGAGAAAGGATTGCCATCTCCTACTCAGGCTGGAGATCATCTCTTAACAATCATTTGATGGTGTTTGATGAGTCCTCGATCTAACTCCTTAGATATTCATCCAAACACCAGCCTCTATGATTCCATTACAGAATCAACAGTTGTATGATTATTAAGATGGCCGTGGTACATAACCCTAATTGTACAGAGGAACCTATTATGTAAATTATTTATTCTTCATTTCAGATCAGGGAATGATGTCCGCAATAACATTTATTGCATAATGGCTCGTCGTGGGCTCGCATGTCGAACAATCTCCCACTAGCCCAAAGAGCCAATAATGGGATAATCATTTAAATCCACGCTCATGTGACAATCATAGGCTATTTAAAAAATAGCTAGGTAAGTTGATCAGTCACTATGTTCCCGATAAACTATGCCAAGTCTTTTTACGGCACTTGCATATCCCCTAGTAACAGTGCTCGCATCTAATGCGAATGTCCTTGACACTACAGCTTAATAATTATTATAAACAGTATTTCCATAATCCTTATCAGAATACCCTCATTCCTGGAGATCTCTATCTCCTAAGATATCCATAGTTAAGACCTTTTAGATCACTATCTATAAAGTCTTAAGTTTTTGGTGATAAGTCTTTTGAGATCAAAAATCTTTTCATCTGTGAAGATATTGTTATCACTGCAATCAAGTGTTTTATCTCCTTAGTAGGATTAGTAACATTTACTACTCCCACTGCATGACACATATATCACTTTTGTATACATCTAGCATACACTCAGCTACTCCTAACTAATGCACAAGGGCAAGTAGTTCTAGCATTCACTTCCTCGTCTCTTTGAGGTTCTATCCCTTTAGATAGGTCAGTACCATATCTTAAGGGAAGGAAGCCTTTGTTGGAATTTTCTAGAAAATGAAACATGTCCAAGGTGTAATTCTAATGTGACGGTCCCAATACTCTCTTCTATTTGCTTCTGAACATCTTCAGAACTAAAACCTAAGAGGTATCCTTGAGATCATATCTCAAGGTATGGAATAGCCAGTCTACAAAACACTTATTATTATCCTTATATCATTCCAAATGATTAGAGTATCATCTACATATAGCATGATGAACACAATGGCACTCCCACTAAGCTTCACGTGGTACATCAAGATTCTATCTGAAATCATAACATTTATGATTTCATCAAATCTTATGTTCCAACTACAAGAAGCTTATTTGAGTCAATAGATGGAGTTTCTTTAGCTTGCACCTTGCTTTCCTAAACCATGAAGCCCCGGGGCTACTTCATGTGAATATCCTCGGAGAGATATTCGTGGAGGAATGCAATCTTGACTTCCATCTTGAAGATGTCAAGTCAATTTGTGTAGCTACAATTAGCAATAATATGATGAGTTTAAGCATGGTCACTGGAGAGCAAGTCTCATTTCAAGAGATATATTCTATTCAGTGTGCAGCTCGTGGTTACGAGACGTGCTTTGAAGGTATGTACCTTCTCATTAGGTTCCCTCTTTGTCTTGAAGATCCATTTACACCTTAATGGGTCTTACCGATATAGGTAGATCCTCGAGGGTCCATATACAACATTTGCATATGAAGTCTACTTTACACTTTGTTGCTAACATCTATCATTCCATGTCATGATCTTCATAAGCTTCATCATATGAAGTTAGATCATGTCGGATTTAACTGACACATGGAATCCATCCTCAAACTCATTTGAAGAGGTATTAGTGTTTCATCTTTAACTGTCCTTTTAGTTTCCGATTTCAGGAGCCTCATTAGTTTCTCAATATTAAATGAGTTCCTTTCACTTCATTTTCATCTTGATTCTCAAGAGTCTCAATCTCGAAGAATCACATTCTTGGATATGAAATCTTTCAAGAATCTCAAGGTCATAAAGTAGGTATCCAATACCATGCTTTATTTTCCTAATGAAGTAGCACTCCTAGGTGCTAAATTCCAACTTACTTGCTTGGAACCTTATAAGGATATATATTGTAGTCTCTACTAAATATATACCTTGGAAACTAATAGGTAATTATGCTAATATAAATCATTGATCAAACCATGTCACACATGATCAGTTGTATCTCCATATAACTCTATTAAGTTTAGGTGCATTAGGAGGATTGAGATGGGATTGAAAGTCATATCTCCATATTATTTGAATTCATCTAACAGATACTTGCTGCCTACGTTAGATCAAATTCATTTTCATCTTTCTTCAAACTTTGGTTCTAAACCAAAATTGTGAAATCTTCTAATATTTAAAAACTTTCTATCAAGAAGGAAAGAAATTTCATATCACAAATGATCCTCAAAGGATATCACATATCATTAATATTCATTATGATATAGATGATCCACATACATCAATATGTATGAGATCTTAAATACCTCGACATCTAACACCAATCCCAGATAAGGGTGCATTGGACATTTTTACTTTGAATACAATATTCAAAAGTATGTAAGATTTGAGATTTTAGACATTTTAAAGTTCATCTCTTACTAGTCTATTGATCAAATCAACAGACATATGTCCAAGGTTTGATGCCAGATCATTGTCAAATGATCTTCATCCTCCTACTGACCTTTTAAGGTTTAATTTTCAGTATTAGAAATGCTAATGAACCATTCATTGATTTCTAGTTTCGTAGAGTCCTCCAGATTTCAAAATACTATCTGAAATATATACATCATAACTTTTATGATATGTCTATTCCAGAAATCATGTCTATTTCCAACATTTAGAAATAAACTATGAGTGCTTTCTAATATCTAGGTAGTAGAGACATTCTCTATGACTAAGGGCTCTCCCACTGAAAATATGAAGTCTATCTATCCAACAAAGATTGTTGCAACAATTGCATCAATACCCATGTGGATGACTATTAAACCTTAAGAACCAATTTTCTAGTCTTCTAAAACATATGCAACCAATTGCAAGTGTTATTAGAAGAATGAGATATAATTATTAGACTTTTATCTTATACAATAAGAAAGTCAATTTCAATGATTATATATAGATGTAGATTATTCCGATGCACTATCTGGGTCCTTCTCTAAGGACCTAGATAGACTTGATAGTCATACTATCAACACATCAGCTCATTGCAGTATTGGCATTCATCTAAGTCTTTGGATGTCATATGTGGGGAAACCATGGAAGTACAGTCAACTCATTGACTTTCCTTCTAATCTAGGTCCGACCCATGTTTCCGCTACACTCCTTTCATCTCTAAACAACCATTGCTTAACAAAAAGGATCTTTTAAGTTGAATTCAAAAGATTTCAATATAAGAGTATTTTGACATTTATATATGCTTCATTTAATTCATACAATATGAACATTATGATGTTTCATGAATGACTAGAGTATAGATAGTAAGATAATGACACTCATCATATCTACATACATCTTAAAGTCTTAAAGACTTAGGTTCTGGTAGGTACTCAAATATTTTGAGTACATCATCTCGTATTGTGCCGCCATTCTGCATAATGCAGTGAACCATGTCATTCATGATTAAATGTCAAGAGCACATATGTATGCCAGAACATTTTCTTAGAATTTTATAAGAATTATTTGACAATCACGATCATCATCGACATGTCACTTCCAAAGTACATTCGATGAGAGATCAAGACTATAGAGACATACAAACCCTAGGTTGTTGTCTTATTGTCTATTTAATTGTCATTCCTCATTATTATGAGAAAATTTGCACATTGTAACCACATACAATATGTGTCCAACTGCAAGTACAATATCTTGATCATGGATCTAATCCATGATATTCTACTGGTTATTATTGAGTATAGTATTGAGTGAGTTTAATGAATGATTATCTGAAATAAGAAATTTGCATATATATATATATAAACACATTTTACTTTGATTTAGGAATTTTTATATCAAAATTGTCTTGCCTTGTCAACACTGAAAGTTCATTCCCTTAAACACTTTCAATGTAAGAGATATTCTTACCAATATATCTCTAGCAAGATTTGGGATCTCCTTTCTATCTTTGTTACATCCCAATAATATGAGAACTTGTAACTCAGATAAAAAGAAGCGGGAACATATTCTGCCTTGCAAATCCAACTTGGATTCCCAATTCGGTCTTTAACACCCTAGCCCACCGCCCCTAAGGTTGATGTTGACCCATTGTTAATTGAACCAACCATCAACGGGATTAGCACTCGCTATGCACAATCCAATATCGTGCCAATAATATGAGGACTCGATAATGGGGTCACTACACATATGGCCTTACTCTTTAGAGAAGCAAAGAGCCCGATCCAGATGCGCTTGTATACAGGAGCTGTCACTACGGACAGACGTCTCCTACATACAATCCCTGGCGACGGAAACCCTTTGCCTTGACGAGAGACCATGGATGTCACTTATGTGATCCTCCACCTTTTATTTAAATTCAATTAATTATCATGAATCACATTCATGCAATTAATTCTTCCAAGGGAAATACACGTCTATTCATAATAGAGTGTTTCAATTGCATATAATTAATCTAATCTCATTAAATCAATTATCAATCCAATTCAAACATCAAACTTGATTATTACTTGAATTAGTGGTATTATGTCAAAGTACGTATTATTAGAATTTTAATAATTAAAAAAAATACATCATGATCTCTCAGGCATCATCTGTTCGCTACCCTCTATCATGGCCAGTACCAACGGGAGTGGGACAGACCGCACACGGTGCAACCTGTTACCCCAACGCTCCCTGACAAGACACCATATCCGCCTCGAGAAAAAATAATATCGAGCCAATCACTTTGTACTTGAGATGATCATCGGTCTTTCAGCCGAAATTATACCATATAGTAATAATTAAAACCATTTTGATTATAAGGAAATTTGCTAGACAAATTCCCAAAACCTATTCAAGTAATAAGTTTGTTGAAAGTGTATCAAGTAACCAATTGGTGATCTAGATCTAATCTAATCATTCAATGGTTGAGGTAATGTCATTTAAGGGAATAATTATTGTTCTAATATTTCTCAAATATTATCCATAATTATTCTAGGAAATTAACCATTAATTTCACAAGATTCTTAAATGACAATCACAAAGTTTTGGATAAACATGCAATTTCCAACAGTGACCCTCACTAACTAAAATTAGCATATCTCATTCATTTTAAATCCAAATTAAGCATAATCAATTTTCAGAGATTGATAATTTGATGTAAAATAGAAACCATATGATAAACATATGTTTCCAGGCATTTTAAAACAATAATTAACATATTAATTACGTCTCTAACCGTCATCCCCAACACAGTGGACATATGGTCATTAAAACGGTCATATCTTGAGCAAACGGAATCCAAATTACGCAAACTCCAATTCCACATTTTCCTTATTTAATGGAGAACATTATCTAAGTGACAAATTTATGTTTAAACATTTTAAAAAGGGTTGAAAAAATATCACAAGACAGTGCTGCGAAAATTGAAATGCTAAAATCTTCACGAACCCAAACGAGCCCAAATCTTCGTAGGTTCAAGGATCATATCCAAAACCTCCGTAAACATGGCTCTAATACCACTTGAAGGATATGGGAGGATCCTTAAGCGCATCACGGATGTGTGATGATCGTATCATATACGATCAAGAGCGATTAGTCATACTAGTTGCTCGGTGCAGCAGAATTTAAAAAAAATAAATCATAAGATGAAATCACATGATCCAAGAACATTTCTTGGATCATTTCATCTAAGCACAAAGTATTAGAAATACCTCTTGAAGCGTGGTTGCGATCACTTGATCTCTAAAGCAAGAGATCCTCCTGACTCAAGTCCAATCCGCGAAGATGGCACTTGTGTGTGCGATGATGAGACGTGTACTTCCCACAATCCAAGATGAAGATTCCAGCCTTGAATCTCCTGATTTCATCCAACGAAATCCGATGTCTTCTACTTGTGCGAGAAGCACCAAGGAAGAGAGAGATTCAACAGCACGACGGCGTAGCGATGATTGTAGTTCTCTCAAGAACTCAGAGTGGGCATGCACTCTTAGAGAGAGACATGGGGTGTGAGAATGAAAGAAGGAGAGAGAGCAGCTTCATGCATGTCTTAGAAGGGCTAGGGTTGCCCTTTCTCAAATAGTAGTTTGGGAGTCCATGGATCACAATCCATGGACATACAAAATAAACGGTTAGGTTGATTTGTTTTTTTAATCAATGGCCATGATCATTTGTTGTTTAAAAAAGCAATAACTATTGATTTATATTAAATTAAATATATGTTTCATTATCATCAACATAATTTAACTTAATAAAATTAAACAACAAAGGATAATAAAGGAGATAATGATTATCTCCTAAAGCGGTGGCATCACCCTTGAAAAAGTCAAGGGTGACCTCACCTCTTAAGGTGATTATCATCTCATTATCATTTTTATTATCTGCAACAACATTTATTGCAAATATATTCATTAAATTAATTCCGAGTTAATTAGTGAATATTTAAATCATGCCATTGAAAAATTGTGAATCATATTCACAATCCAAAACAAAATGTAAGTTACATTTCCAATTAATTGTCCAATGTGAATCCAATTCTCATCAACAATAAATCAGTAAATATTTTTTTTACAAAAGTGCTCTTTTCAATATATTATAAATCATATTTATAATATACATTGATATTATGGATAGCATGGATAGTACTATCCATATTCTGCATTTCCTTGATAATTAAATCTCATTTAATTAACTTGGATAATCATTCTCATAATATGAATCTCATTCATATTATTCTTAATAATTAAATCTCATTTAAACATCAATATCATGTTGCATGGATACATAATTCATCAAAGGAATTATTCTTGAACTCCTTTAAGAATAGTGTGCTTTCTCCGTAGATACTTGGAGATAAGGATATGGCGATTCTATTGTTCCACGTATAGTGACTTGGACATTGAGATCATATCTCAAATCCAGATCTTACGAACCTCTCATGGATGCTTGATTAAATCAAGTCTGTAAACTTAATCTTCTCATTGCATCTGATTCTCATTCAAATCAATGTCCAACACTTGGACTAAGATCAAACTACTTCTCTACTGATAGGAGTCACTAAAATCCAGACATGTTTAATCACTCCCTCAGAATGGAAGCGTCAGGTTATACAATCGTTTATGATCACATCACCTTCAGGTATACCCAATATCTATACATCCTGCATACTGGAAGACCTTTTATAAACCCGAAGTTATAGATCTCTTTTAGATTGTCACCTTCAGGGTTTTATCATTAAGATTCTCATTTGATCATTGGGATTTGGTATCGATCATATCCTTTCCAAAAGCATATATCACACCTCTAAATTCTGTCAAGCTTCTTAAGCGAGACGACCATGCATGGAATTTATCGATCCCAATATCTCTTGAGAGAGCTCATGTCTTCCGGTTCAGAAGTGAACCTGTATGATCCCTTTGAGAGATCGTATTACTCATATGCCCTTATATACACACCAGCTCTCCGGTATATAGACCTTGGTTAGGTCATCAACCTTTTGGTCTACCAAATGTACATACTCATACATATAGTAACACATCTGTCTCTGGTCAGAGGATGTGTGCCTATATCGCGACAGCATACGATGTGGGACTTTGGTTATATCGACCTTGCTAAGTCAACTCTTTGACCTAACTAATCTAACACCTTCAAAATCTCTATTCCCATGCAGAGGACCTACATCAAGAGGTCAGTCAGATATCTACCAAATGAGAAAGGACTGCCATCTCCTACTCAGGCTGGAGATCATCTCTTAACAATCTTTTGACGGTGTTTGATGAGTCCTCAATCTTACTCCTTAGATATTCATCCAAACACCAGCCTCTATGATTCCATTACTGAATCAGCAGTTGTATGATTATTAAGATGGCCATGGTATATAACCATAATTGTACAGAGGGACCTATTATGCAAATAATTTATTCCTCATTTCAGATGAGGGAATGATGTTAGCAATAACATTTATTGCATAATGGCTCACCGTGGGCTCGCATGTCCAACAATCTCCCACTAGCTCAAAGAGACATTAATGGGCTAATCATTTAAATCCACACTCATGTGACAATCATAGGCTATTTATAATAATAGCTAGGTAAGTTGATCAGTCGCTCTGTTCTCGAGAAACTATGCCAAGTCCTTTTACGACACTTGCATATCCCCCAGTAACAATGCTCACATCCAATGCGAATGTTGCATCTTATGCAACCAATACTCAATTTTATCAGTTATAGTGTCCTTGACACTACAGCTTAATAATTATTACAACCAGTATTTCCATAATCCTTATCAGAATACCTTTGTTCCTGGAGATCTCTATCTCCTAAGGTATCCATAGTTAAGACCTTTTAGATCACTATCTGTAAAGTCTTAAGTTTTTGGAGATAAGACTTTTGAGATGAAAAATCTTTTCATATTTGAAGATATTGTTATCACTGTAATCAAGTGTTTTATCTCCTTAGAAGGATTAGTAACACTTACTACTCCCACTGCCTGGCAGATATCTAACTTGTGTACACATCTAGCATACACTCAGATTCTCATAACTAATGCGCAAGGGTAAGTAGTTCTAGCATTCACTTCCTCAGCTCTTTGAGGTGCTATCCCTTTAGATAGGTCGGTACCATATCTTAAGGGAAGGAATCCTTTCTTGGAATTTTCCAGAAAATGCAACATGTCCAAGGTGTAATACTAATGTGACGGTCCCAATACTCTCTTCTATTTGCTTCTGAACATCTTCAGAACTAAGATCTAAGAGGTATCCTTGAGATCATATCTCAACGTATGGAATAGCTAGTCTATAAAACACTTATTATTATCCTTATATCATTCCAAATGATTAGAGTATCATCTACATATAGCATGCTGAACACAATGGCACTCCCACTAAGTTTCACGTGGTACATCAAGATTCAATCTGAAATCATAACATTTATGATTTCATCAAATCTTATGATCCAACTACAAGAAGCTTATTGGAGTCCATAGATGGAGTTTCTTTAGCTTGTACACCTTGCTTTCCTAAACCATGAAGCCCCGGGGCTACTTCATGTGAATATCCTCGGAGAGATATTCGTGGAGGAATGCAATCTTGACTTCCATCTTGAAGATGTCAAAGTCAAGTTGTGTAGCTACAGTTAGCAATAATCTGACGAGTTTAAGCATGGTCACTGGAGAGCAAGTGTCATAGCAAGCGATGTCTTCTATCCAGTGTTCTGTTCGTGGCTACGAGCTGTGCTTTGAAGGTCTGTACCTTCTCATCAGGTTCCCTCTTTCTCTTGAAGATCCATTTACACCTTAATGGGTCTTACCCATATAGGTGGATCCTCGAGGGTCCATATACAACATTTGCATATGAAGTCTACTTTAGACTTTATTGCTAACATCCATCTTTCCATGCCATGATCTTCAGAAGCTTCATCATATGAAGTTAGATCATGTCAGATTTAACTGATACATGGAATCCATCCCCCAACTCATTTGAAGAGGTATTAGTGTCTCATCTTTAATTATCCTTTTAGTTTCCGATTTCAGGAGCTTGATTATATTCTCAAGATTAAATGAGTTCCTTTCACTTCATTTTCATCTTGATTCTCAAGAGTCTCAATCTCTAAGAATCACGTTCTCAGATATGAAATCTTTTAAGAATCTCAAGGTCATAAAGTAGGTATCTAATACCATGCTTTATTTTCCTAATGAAGTAGCACTCTTAGGTGCTTAATTCCAGCTTACTTGCTTGGAACCCTATAAGGATATATATTGTAGTCTCTACTAAATATATACCTTGGAAACTAAGAGGTAATTGTGCTAATATTAATCATTGATCAAATCATGTCACACATGATCAGTTGTATCTCCATATATCAATTTTAGGTGCATTAGGAGGATTGAGATAGGATTGAAATTCATATCTCCATATTATTTGAATTCATCTAGCAGATACTTGCCACCTAGGTTAGATGAAATTCATTTTCATTTTGCTTCAAACTTTGATTCTAAACCAAAATTGCGAAATCTTCGAACATTTCAAAGCTTTCTATCAAGGAGGAAAGAAATCTCATATCACAAATAATCATCAAATGATATCACATATCATTAATGTTGTTAGATATAGATGATCCACATACATCAATATGTATGAGATCTTGAATACCTCGACATCTAACACCAATCCCAGATAAGGGTGCATCGGACATTTTTACTTTGAATACAATATTCAAAAGTATGTAAGATTTGAGATTTTAGGCATTCTAAAGTTCATCTCTTACTAGTCTATCGATCACATCAACAGACATATGTCCAAGGTTTGATGCTGATCATTATTAAATGATCTTCATCGTCCTATTGATCTTTTAAGGTTTAATTTTCAGTATTAGAAATGCTAATGAACCATTCATTAATTTCTAGTTTCGTGGAGTCCTCCAGATATCAAAATACTATCCGAAATATATCAATCATAACTTTTAAGATATGTCTATTCCAGAAATCATGTCTATTTCCAACATTTAGAAATAAACTATGAGTGTTTTCTAATATCTAGGTAGTAGAGACATTCTCGAAGACTAAGGGATCTTCCACTGAAAATATGAAGTCTATCTATCCAACAGAGATTGTTGCAACAATTGCATCAATACCCATGTGGATGACTATTAAATCTTAAAATCAAATTTTCTACTCTATTAAAACATATGCAACCAATTGCAAGTGTTATTGGAAGAATGAGACACAATTACTAGACTTTTATCTTATCCAATAAGAAAGTCAATTTCAATGATTATATGTAGATGTAGATTATTCCGATGCACTATCTGGGTCCTTCTCTAAGGATCTAGATTGACTTGATAGTCATACTATCAACACATCAGCTCATTGCAGTATTGGCATTCATCCAAGTCTTTGGATGTCATATTTGTGGAAACCTTAGAAGTACATTCAACTCTGTGAATTTCCTTCTAACCTAGGTCCGACCCAAGCTTCCACTGCACTCCTTTCATCTCTAAACAACCATTGCTTAAGAAAAAGGATCTCTTATGTTGAATTCAAAAGATTTCAATATAAGAGTATTTTGACATTTATATATGCTTCATTTAATTCATACAATATGAACATTATGAAGTTTCATGAATGAATGGAATATAGATAGTAGGATGATGACACTCATCATATCGACATACATCTTAAAATCTTAAAAACTTAGGTCCAGGTTAGTACTCAAATATTTGAGTACATCATCTCGTATTGAGCCACCATTCTGCATAATGCAGTGAACCATGTCGTTCATGATTAAATGTCAAGAGCACATATGTATGCCAGAACATCTTCTTAGAATTTTGTAAGGATTATTTGACAATTGCGATCATCATAGACATGTCACTTCCAAAGTACATTCGATGATAGATCAAGACTATAGGGACATGCAAACCCTAGATTGTTGTCTTATTGTCTATTTAATTGGCATTCCTCATTATTATGAGGAAATTTGCACATTGTAACCACATACAATATGTGTCCAACTGCAAGTACAATATCTTGATCATGGATCTAATCCATGATATTTTACGGGTTATTATTGAGTATAGTATTGAGTGGGTTTAATGAAGAATTATCTGAAATAAGAAATTTGCATAAATATATATAAATATATACACATTTTCTTTTGATTTAGGAATTTTTATATCAAAGTTGTCTTGCCTTTTCAACACTGAAAGTTCATTCCCTTAATCACTTTCAATGTAAAAGATATTCTTACCAATATATCTCGCAAGATCTAGGATCTCCTTTTTATCTTTGTTACATCCCAATAATATGAGAACCTGTAACTCGGATAAAAAGAAGCGGGAACATATTCCGCCATGCAAGTCCAAATTGCATTCCTAATTCGGTCTTTAACACCTGGGTCCACCACCCCTAAGGTGATGTTGACCGGTTGTTAATTGAACCAACTATCAACAGGATGAGAACTCGCTATGCGAAATCCAATATCGCCCCAATTATATGAGTAGTCGATATTGGGGTCACTACGCATACGGCCTTACTCTTTCGAGAATCAAAGAGCCCGATCCAGATACGCTTGTATGTAGAAGCTGTCACTACGGACAGGCATCTCCAACATACAATCCCTGGTGACAGAAACCCTTCACCTTGACTGGAGACCATAGATGTCACTTATGTGATCCTCCACCTCTTATTCAAATTCAATTAATTATCATGAATCACAATCATGCAATTAATTCTTCCAAGGGAAATACACATCTATTCATAACAGAGTGTTTCAATTGGATATAATTAATCTAATCTCATTAAATCATTTATCAATCCAATTCAATCATCAAACTTGATTGTCACTTGAATTAGTGGTATTATCTCAAAGTACGTCTTATTCAAATTTTAATAATTAAAAAAATACATCATGATCTCTCAGGCATCATCCGTTCCCTAACCGTTGTCATGGCCAGTACCGATGGGAGTGGGACATACCGCACACGGTGCAACCTGCTACCCCAACGCTCCCTGACTAGACACCATATCCACCTCGGGAAAAAATAATGTCGAGCCAATCACTTTGTACTTGAGATGATCATCGGTATTTCAACTGAAATTATACCATATAGTAATAACTAAAACCATTTTGATTATAAGGAAATTTGCTAGACAAATTCCCAAAACCTATTCAATTAACAAGTTTGTTGAAAGTGTATCAAGTAACCAATTGGTGATCTAGATCTAATCTAATCATTCATTGGTTGAGGCAATGTCATTTAAGGGAATAATTATTGTTCTAATATTTTCCAAATATTATCCATAATTATTCCAGGAAATTAACCATTAATTTCACAAGATTCTAAAATGACAATCACAAGGTTTTGGATAAACATGCAATTTCCAGCAGTGACCCTCACTAAATAAAATTAGCATATCTCATTCATGTTAAATCCAAATTAAACAAAATCAATTTCCAGAGATTGATAATTTGATTTAAAACAGAAATCATATGATAAACACGCATTTCCAGGCATTATAAATAGTAATTAACATCTTAATTACGTCTCTAACTGCCATCCTCGAAACAATGGACATATGGTCATTAAAACGATCATATCTTGAGCAAACGGAATCCAAATTACACAAACTCAAATTCCACATTTTCCTTATCTAATGAGGAATATTATCAATGTGATAAATTCATGTCTAAACATTTAAACAGTGTAGAAAAAATATCAAAAGATAGGTCTGCAAAAATTGAAATGCTAAAATCTTCACAAACCCAAACGAGCCCAAATCTTTGTAGGTTCATGGATCATATCCAAAACCTCCTTAAATCTAGCTCTTATACCACTTGAAGGATACGGGAGGATCCTTAAGCGCATCACGGAAGCATGATGATCGTATCATATACGATCAAGAGCGACCATTCATACTACTTGCTTGGTGCAGCGGAATTTTAAACAAAATTAAATCATAAGATGAAACCACATGATCCAAGAACATTTCTTGGACTGTTTCATCTAACCACAAAGTATTAGAAATGCCTTTTGAAGCATGCTTGCGATCACGTGATCTCTAAAGCATGAGATACTCCTGACTCAAGTCTGATCCACGAAGATGGTACTTGCGGGTACGATGATGAGACGTGTGCTTCCCACAATCCAAGATGAAGATCCAAGCCTCTCCTGATTCCATCCAACGAAATCCAACATCTTCTACTTGTGCAAGAAGCACCAAGGAAGACGGAGACTCGACAACACGATGACGTAGCGACGACTGTAGTTCTCTCAAGAACTCAGAGTGGACGTGCACTCTGAGAGAGAGAGAGATTTGGCATGACAATGGGAGAAGTAGAGAGAGCAACTTCATGCATGTCTCAAAAGGGCTAGGGTTGCCCCTTCTCAAATAGTAGTTTGGGAGTCCATGGATCACAATCCATGGACACACAAAATCAACGGTCAGGTTGATTTATGTTTTTAATCAATGGCCATGATCATTTGTTGTTTAATAAAGAAACAACTATTGATTTATATTAAATTAAATATATGTTACATTATCATCAACATAATTTAACTTAATAAAAAATAATCAACAAAGGAAAATAAAGGAGATAATGATTATCTCCTACAGGGGTGGCGTCACCCTTGAAAAAGTCAAGGGTGACGTCACCTCTTAAGGTGATTATCATCTCATTATCCTTTTTATTATTTGCAACAATATTTATTGCAAATATATTCACTAAATTAATTTAAATTAATTAGTGAATATTTTAATCATGCCATTGAAAAATTATGAATCATATTCCCAACCCAAAACAAAATGTAAATTATATTTCCAATTAATTGTCCAATGTGAATCAAACTCTCATCAACAATCAATCAATAAATATTATTTACAAAAGTGCTCTCTCCAATATATTATAAATCATATTTATAATATATATTGATATTAGGATAACATGGATAGTACTATCCATATTCTGCATTTTCTTGATAATTAAATCTCATTTAATTATCTTGTATAATCATTCTCATAATATGAATCTCATTCATATTATTCTTGATAATAAAATCTCATTTAATCATCGATATCATGTTGCTTGGATACAAAATTTATCAAAGGAATTATTCTTGAACTCCTTCAAGAATAGTGTGCTTTCTCCGTAGATAATTGGAGATAAGGACATGGCGATTCTATTGTTCCACGTATAGTGACTTGGACATTGAGATCATGTCACAAATCATGATCTTACGAACCTCCCATAGATACTTGATTAAATCATGTCTGTAAACTTAATCTTCTCATCACATCTGATTTTCATTCAGATCAATGTACAACACTTGGACTAAGATCAAATTACTTCTCTATTGAGAGGAGTCACTAAAATTCAGACCTGTTTCATCACTCCCTCAGAATGGAAGTGTCATGGTTATACAATCATTTATGATCACATCACCCTTAGGTATTCCCAATACCTATACATCCTGCATACTGGAAGACCATGTATAACCCGAAGTTATAGATCTATTTAAGACTGTCACCTTCAGGTTTTTATCATTATGATTCTCATTTGATCATTGGGATTTGGTATCGATCATATGCTTTCCATAAGCATATCTCATACCTCTAAATTGTGTCAAGCTTCATAAGCGAGATGACCATGCATGGAATTTATTGATCCCAATATCTCATGAGTGAGCTCATGTCTTCCAGTTCAGAAGAGAACCTGTATGATCCCTTTGAGAGATCGTATTACTCATATGCCCTTATATGCACACCAGCTCACCGGTATATAGACCTTGGTTAGGTCATCAACCTTTTGGTCTACCAAATGTACATACACAAACATATAGGAACACATCTGTCTGCGATCAGAGGATGTGTGCCTATATCACGACAACGTATGATGTAGGACTTTGGTTATCTCGATCTCGTTAAGTCAACTCTTTGACCTAACTAATCTGACACCTCCGAATCTCTATTCTTATGCAGAAGACCTGCATTAAGAGTTCAATCAGATATCAGCCAAATGAGAAAGGATTGACATCTCCTACTCAGGCTGGAGATAATCTCTTAACAATCATTTGATGATGTTTGATGAGTCATCAATCTAACTCCTTAGATATTCATCCAAACACCAGTCTCTATGATTCCATTACTGAATCAACAGCTATATGATTATCAAGATGGCCATGGTACATAACCCTAACTGTATAGAGGGACCTATTATGCAAATTATTTATTCTTCATTTCAGATCAGGGAATGATGTTTGTAATAACATTTATTGCATAATGGCTCGCCGTGGGCTCGCATGTCTAGCAGCTACTAAGTCAGCAACTTGATTTTTGGTACCAACTATGAATAAATGTTTTCCATCTCTGATGTCAGTCGTCCCATCGTTTGCCTCTGCGTGAACTCGACGTGTGAGGGGGACTCTATTCCTGGGGAAATCTAATGAGTAACCTATCGTGCATGCCTAAGCCCAGCTGCATCCGGGACTAAAGACATTGAGAAGAGTGAATTAGGATGGGAAATCCCCGATATTAATCACTCTGATTTCTGAGATTTGCCGGTTCGGGAAGAGGAGACCGCATTCCTATAATGAAATTTCTTGTTGGACCCTCTGAGGGGAAATCTCTATTTTATGAAGCTGAGGGGAAAGCCTCGGTCTCGGCTTCCTGAATTGGCATGTGATCTAGAAGACTTGTTGGAATTAGAATCTATTTCTTGAAGGTACAAGATTTGTGTCTTTAGATCACTAAGGCGTCTCTCAAGTCCGTCAATTTTATCGAGCTTGTCCAAATTCTGCAACTTCTTTTCTATTATTTCCATACAATCCAACTTCTGGCAGATAATCCTCATATTAGCTGAGATTCAGCATGTGTAGAAATGACAGAAGGAGTTCCTTCGATTTGTGCCATGCAAGAGTGCTGGTGGTAAGTAGGTGGCTTAGTATGAGTATAGAACCAAGTCTAGGACATAGTGGTATAGTTTTTAGCCATCTCCTCATAAATGGCACAAACTTGGTCCTCATGTTTGGAGAAATATGAACCATCGCATGATGCGTTCACTACTCCCTGGAGTTCTGGTGTTAGCGAACAAAAGAAGCTCTGAACTAGGTTCGACTTCGAGATATCATGGTGGAGACACCTATCAATGAGCTCTATGAGTCGGTCCCATGCCTCATGGAACTGATCATTCCCGATCATAGTGAAGTTACTGATCATAGCTTGTGCAACATTCATGCAACCGAGTGGGTAGTACTTGTTCAGATATTTAGTTATCAACAGTTCCCATGTCAACAACTATCTCCCTAGATGCTTCAGCCAATAGGTTGCTCTGTCCATGAAGGAAAATGTAAACGTGATAAACTTGATCGTGTCCTCGTTCACATCATGATCGTGCATCGTACTATAGATCAACTTGAATTCATGCAGGTGCAGATGCGACTCCTCTGTAGATAGCTGTGAAACTTGGGCAACAACTGGATAGTCTATCGACGAAGCTCGAAATTGACACGAATGACAAGGAGACGGATCCACTGATGTGTAGTCATAGCTCCAGGGTTGTAGAGTTTCTTCATCATGCGATTTAGATCTAGTGAAGGTCTCTATGCTCCATTCTGTTCACCAGCTTCAGCTCCTGGGATTTCAGCATCAGGAGTCTCTCTTTGGGATCTCAGTTGCGTAGCTCTGCTTGGACATCATTCATTAGTCATCCCTGCTCCCTTATTTGGTTCTGCATATGCTGAAGGGACGCTAGAAGAACGTTGTTGATGGCTTCCTGATCGATCACTACTGTGATAGTCTGTTGTTGCTATGGTCCTTTTCCAGTCATGTCTTTTGGAAAGGAGAAAGAGTCTAGATTAGGTTTGGCCAGGTCAATATGTAGATGCGGCTGTAGAAGAGGTTTCTCTCAAACCGAAGGTGATGATGATAATGATTGAGAAAAAGATGTAGAGGGAAGAGAGTTTCCATGTTTGAAGTCATGACTGGAAGAAGAGATACGATGAAGTTTCAGTTTGGGAAGAGGAACATCCCGAACCAACCTAGATGGCTGGGTAGGAACTCGAGAGAGCGGATCGGTTAGAGTCGACCTAATTGACCATCATCTTGATAAGACAAATGATTAATTGATATAGATCTCTGAAAGATGGGACTCACAACCCAAAATCAAATGCAAAGCAAACCCAAGATTCACCAACTCAACCCGGTGATGAACGTAAAAGTTCGGTCGTTAATCTTTTTAGTTTTACAGTTAATTGGCAATACAAGTCCTCTCACAGATTACACAAGATGATAGGTGCTCAAAACTTCCTCGGAAGACTAGCACGAGTTCTTACAGAGAATCACCTATTCTCAGCCAGTATGGGAGTAAGTACGGACCGTTTCCAACAATTTGTGTTACTTGAGGACGGATCCTTACACAGAGTCCTCTAAACCTCCAACTCTGCTAAGGAAACTCATATCATTTTCGACTACCTGAGAGTCCCCATTGAAGAGTAAGTGATTAACTATAAGAAATCAGTAGTATTTCAAAAGAAATCCGAGCTCTGGCTCTAGCCTTGTTGGTCATCTCTCACACACAAATCTGGAGAGTACATGTCAGACATTCGTTGGGGATTGCTCTCCCAAAACAAGTGGACTACGTTACGTTTATTTTATGCTCAAATATATTTAGCAGTCCCTGTTTTAATTTTATGGTTATCACTTTTTTTTGGATAATTTCAAAAAAAACGTCTAACAAATTTTGTCTTTTTGTTTTTCTCCTAGGTGATAAAACAAGCATCTAGGTTGCACGTCCTAAGTCTATCTACGGAGGCGCATCAAAGAAAAAATGATAAAACCCTAAGCAAGCACCTAACCTCGAAAAAGTCACGGAAATCATCGGGAAAATCATGATGCGAGAAAAGTCGTGGTGGATGCCCTACTCCCCCAAGTGCACAACATTTGGTGAAACCGACCCTCAGATGAAAGAGGGAGGTACAAGTCGAGATATCCTTATGGGGCCCCTTCTAGAAAACAGAGAAAGGAGCAAGTGCCCTTAGTTTCTTTTACGAGAGAAAAAAAGTTCGTCTCTCTGGTTCTCAACTATGCAGCTCAACATGTGTTGCACAAATCAGAAACAAAAAACCATGAAGTTAGAAAAATAAGATGGCTAAAAAGGAAAAAAAAACCCTAAACCTAAGGTCCTACGATCTTCCCTAGCGCTGCCTCCTCGGCAATGACATCATATGAAAAACACAACCCAACCTCCTATTCTAAAATAAGAATAGTGTTGATGTGTCTGTCGGGTAAATTTTACCCAAAAAAATTGTTTTTATCTTATTATTTATACTCCAAAACTCAAGTGTATAGCATTAAGTACATAAGTATCGAACTCAGGGAGGCAAACTATTGGAAACTAGGGTTAAACGGTAGAAATTCTAAGGTTTTATGGTTTTCCTAATTTTTATTTTATTTTCAAGGATTTTTCTGAATTTTTATTTAATATTTGTGAATTTTATATTTTTTATGATTTTAAGTATTTTGTAATTTTTATTTTAGAAAATGTTTTATAATTTTTATTTGGATTTTATTTTATTTTTTTATGCTTTTTATTTTTATTTCCTGTTTTTAAGAATTTCTAAAAGTTTTTAGGATTTTTATGAGTTTTGATTTATTTTTAAGGTTGAAAATTAGGTTTTTATTGAAATTTGTGAAGTATTTTCAATTTTAAAAATAGTAATCTATACGACTTATTTTATTTTTATTGGAAAGTATGTGAAATTATCTTTAAAATGATATGTTGTTGCATATTTTTGTGTATTTGTTTGATTTAGTTGTGAATTTTTTAATTTTTTATGTATTTTGTATTTTTTTATTGATTTTATTATTCAATTTTTATTTTGTTTTTTAATTTCTAGGTAAAATATTGTAAAGTAAACTGTAGGCAATTTTTGTAGATTTCTAAAACTATTTTCCTATTTTTTATGTATTTTATGAGTTTGTGTATCTTTTTGTATTTTTAAAGATTTATTAAAAATATAAAATCTTTATATTTTTCAAATCTTATTTAATATTGTATATAGTATAGTATATGGTATTTATATGTATTTTTTATATTTTTATATTTTGTATTTTTTAGTTATTATGGATTACGTATGTATAGTATAAGTATACTGTTATAGGGGAATATATTTAGTTATCTGGAAACTTAGTGATACGCGTAAAATATGGAACTTCTGGGTTGTATGTGTGTAAAAATTCCCAGTTGTCACGTGGCCTTCACATGCCCACCACATGGGAGGACCTGCTCGCAATATGCAAAAATTCTGAGGTTTGATCAAAAGATACAAGGGTATTTGTGCAAATTCGCCCAAAAATCGGGTCGTGTGCATCGCTCAATTTTTAAGCAATAGGCGGTGGGTTCTTCCGGATGCTAACACATGGTGAAGCGCATTCTGGATCAGGGATGTTACTTCTTCCCCTAGTCCTCTACAGGAGATGGCGATGTACTTCACGTGTTCTCGAGGTAGAGGCAGCCCAGCAGCAGTCGTTCTCGATTCGATTCGTCTTAAATTCATGACGTACGTCAGCGATGAGTCCTGATTAGATGAGCTCTCAAAAGTTCGTCTCCACCAGATGATGGTTTTAGGAACATAGATCTCAGTCTCCAGTGAAAGGATTTGAATCTCGCTTGAGGATATCAGCTTGCGGGCTTTAGGAGTCGAATCGCTTCGATTTCCAGATAAAGATAATATTCAGATTGATGCTTGTCTCCGACTATGGTGTTTCGAGGCAGTATCATTCTCCATGCTCCATGTGATGACGGTTGATTACATGAGATGCGAGAGATGCTTAGATCGGTGGTGGTTTTGATTTTTAGTGCATGATGGTTGTATTCGGATATGTTGCTGCAGGTTCGAGACCTACAAAGAGAGGTATTGGCTTGAAGCACAAATCCCTCTACCAAAGGTTAGATGCACATGGTAATAGATGGAGATCTCCAGCGTATGTGGAGGATTGGAGATCAATAGTTATGTAAGAGTGTGGAGAAAGTGGATTACTTGGGATGAACTGGAAGTGGATCGACAAAGTTTTTGCCTTGGAATTTGCATAGGTTTAGGAATCAAATCACAAGAAAATGAGAGGGATTGAGAGGAGATAAAAGGATATTAGGAAGAGAGAAGAGGAAATCCTAAGAACTGGTGGAGAAAGAGGAAGAGGAGAAGAATGCTAACCTGGAATGGGGAAGGAACGGATTGTGTGCCTGGGGATTTGGAGGTGCGAATTCAAGAGGATCACAACCTTTACACTATGGCGGAGATCGTGGAGGTTGAATGCGCAGTGGAGCTGTGCTTCGACACTAGGGGATGATCTCGCCGCTCCTCCTCCTCGATCGAAGAAGGGGTCGATGGAGGTTGCCAGCCCCAACAACTGGCTCTCAGAGCTCTAGAAGGTAGAGACTGAAAATGGCAGATCTGTCGAAGACAAAAGGGGACTAGGTCTATAAATATGGAGATGTACTTGGAGATCAAGCAAGCGGGTTCTGTCACTGGCGGCGAGTCTGGTGACCACAGTTGTTGGAGAAACGGTCGGCCAACAACCAATCGTTGGGAGCGTTTAAAGAGGAAGAGGGGACGAAGGAGGACAGGTGGCATTGGGAGTAGGAGGAAGAAGGTGACGGCGGAGAAGGGGAGAGAGAGGATAGAGAAAGGAATAAAAATTAAATAAAAATTAACTAATTAATTAATTAGATAATTTAATTCTTATATTAATTCAAAAGATAATTAGAGGGCTAATTACATAATTTGAAAATAAGTAACTAATTAAATATAATTAATGAATTTATTAAACAACATAATGAATAATTAAATAATAATTAATAACTAAATAATAAATAAGTAAATTAATTAATAAATAAATTTATAAATGAATTATTAAATATTTCTATTTTAATTTAATTTAATATTACGTATTAATAAAGTATATAAATAACATATATAAAGTAATAATAAATTACGATACATTGTACGACATAAAGCAATATCGTCCCGAAACCCACATTTTACATATTAACTCCGATTTTAGCAAAATCAATGTCATTGGGTAGATAATAAAATAAAATGAACTTAAAACTGAGTTTGCCCAATTCAGAGTCCATATGGTCAGGTTATGATGTCCGGAAAATCTAGGTAGTGATGAATCCGTGATTCATCGTCTTTTTTTTATTTTGGCTAAAATCCTTGGTACACATGTAAATAATCACTAATTCCAATCAATTATCATTCTAAATCCAAATATTAATATTATATATTTAACACTTACTTTACCCAAAATAAAAGAATAAAGAGAAAAAGGAAAATAAAAAGGAAAGAAGGATGGACATAATTATGTACGGATTGATTCTAACCTAAAGACCAGGCCAATATTGACTTGGTCGACAACATAAATAAGTAGGGGGAGATAAGGATCCTAACATATAAAAATATATAGAAATCAAGACGAAAAATATAATTAAACACATTTTTTACCTTATAAATATTTCACCTATTTTATTATCACTTAGAAAATTCCAAATCAAAACACTTACAAAAGTTGTTGACAAAAATATATATTATTTTATAAAAGTATCAGAAAAACAAGTCAACACAAAAATAAAATATTACAATGAACCGAAAAAGATGTAAAAGCCAACTTTCGAGGTTCATAACTACTTATAGAAAACTCCAAACAGACTAAATTCACTTTTAAACTTCATTTTATACTTAATACTATGTATTAAAATTATCAAAAAATATTAGAATAAAACAGGTGAGTTTTGGCGTTTGATTCCTATTGTATATATGTACTTTATGAAGAAACTTCACATATTTTAAATTAATTAACCGTAAATCTGATTAACTTGATTTCTTTTTTAAAGTCCTTCTAAAAATCAATATAAAAATATAATTAAATCAAAATACCAATAAAATCCGAAGCCACAAATCCGACCTAAATTTTTTGTGCCTTATAACTCGATCGTACGAACCCAAAATTGGGCGAACTCGGTCTTAAAATCTGTATTATTTAATTATCTACAAAATAACACTGATTTCGCTAAAATCGGAGTTAGAAAAAAATTGTGGGTTTCAAGACCGCATTGGTATGTATATGTTGTACAATGTACTGTAGTTTATTAATATTTAATTTATTATGTATACTTTAGTAATATTTTATTAAAATAAAATTTTTTATTCATTTACTTATTTATTATTTAATTAATTATTAATCATTAATTAATTTATTTGCTTTTTTATTTAATGAATTAATTACTTACTTAATTATTTAACCATATATTTAATCATTTCTTAATTAATTTATTTTATTTAATTATAATTTATTTAATTAATTAATAATACCTTTTTTTGTTACGCGCGTGGATCACACACCTCATTCACTTCCCTTTTCACCTTCTTCATCGCAGACCTACCGCCGCCCTATTCTTCCACCCATATCCGCCTTCTCCTCCCTTTCTTATCCTCCACCACCAGCTAACGGCTAGTTGTTGGTGTCGTTAGTCCAACAGCCTGCCGGTGACGCCATCGTCACTAGTGACCACACTCACCTCGCCTATATATAGGATCCCAGACCTGCCAGCGATTTGCATCTGCCACTTTTGCTGCTTCTCCTTCCAGAGAGAGAGAGAGACGTTGAGCGAGGGTGACAACCTTGGCTCATCTCCCTCGGCAAGATCACCCCCGACATCGAGCATTGCCTCCGCCACATCAAGCCTGCGGTTGCCTACCATCGAGGCGAGAACTTCTTGGAGCCGTTGTTCCAGGAACCACCGGCGTTCATCCATCCATTGTGCTTTGTCCTCACCAGGAAACATCAAGCGCACTGTCCAGGTTAGGTCTCTTACATTGAGCATCTCTTTCTCCTCTCTTCACTTCTCAATCTGTCCCTTCTATTCTCGATTCAATTTCGATCTCATGGATTTCACCTAGAAAATTCACGTCTGATCGTTATTTCCATCATCAAAACTATTCTTATTTGTGTTTTCCCTTACACACATGTTGACCTCCAGCCACACGCGGTGGCTGGATACTGAAAATTTTATCATTGGTTGTCTCTAGTCTTCTGTCCCCCCCCCCCCCGCGCCTTTTCATTTTGGATCTAGGCTTTTGCTTTGAATCAAGCTTCGATTTGTAGGAATTAGGGATGAAGATTGAGTATTTGCACATACGAGATCCGCCTACTGCATCCAAACACCAAGCAACATCGTCATCGAGATTATTCTTTTATCGAGGCACGGGAGCGATTCGAGAACCGTTTGAGATCCCGCATCACTGCCTCAAATCAAACTACCGTTGTTAGTGACCAACACCGAAGATCGAGATCTTCAACCTGTGAAGAAGAACCACTGCACCTAGAGATCAGCATCAAAGAGCTTCGCCCTCCATACCACAACATCGAGCATCGCTGCCGCTCCATTACAAATAGTCGCCGCTTCAGAAAGAGGGAAGACCAAAGCAAGTTTTCCATATTGATTCTCAACTGCCTGATCAGATTTGATCGGATGGTCCAACCATAGACACTCAGATAGCCTCATTGTCTATCGCTTAAAGACTTACGTGTGTGGCACGTGAGGTTGGGATATATTTTGGGACACTTGCAACGAAACCCCAAAACTCTATGATATTTCTTATAGGAACCTAATTGATTGCTACACGTGATGGTGCATGCGTATGCCTAAATATCTGGGTATTTTATAGGGATACCCCTAAGCCTTCTGCAAATTGCATATAGATCTAGCAACCCGCATATCATGTGAAGATCACGAGCTCTTTGGGATTTTTGGAGTGAGCCACCCACACGCTTCTGTTATCAAAAACAAATCCTCACAATTCCAGCACATGCGTGGACACGTGCTTCCCTGGGCAATTGCGTTGAACCCCTCCGCTTCTGTAGATTTACGCGTACAGCCCATATTTTCCGGATTATTGCAATAATATCCTTATATAGTATATATAATACAATACATATGATAATACATAATAAATATAATATAATATATAAAAATATAATAAAAATACAGATAAATACCTTGTAATACCGCATATACTGTAATAAATAAGTTTTGCATTTTCTTTTTTTAATAAATCATTTAAAAATACAAAAAACATATATAACAAACTTTAAAAATCATAAAAAATATAAAAACCTACTTAAAAATCCTACAAAAATTATATAAACGAAAAACAAAATAAAAATCAAATAATAAAACAAATAAAAATAGAAAATACACCAAAAATCAAAAATTCACAACCACTTCAATAAAAATCACACAAAAACAATAAATCATTTTGAAGATGATTTCATCTACTTTCTACTAAAAATAAAACAAAAATATTTTACTATTGTTTACTCTTTTAAAAATCAAAAATACAAATCTGTTTTCAATATTCATATTGTTTTCAACATTAAAACTACAACAAGAACTCATAAAAATCCTAAAACCCCTTAAAAAGTCATAGAAATATAAAAATAAAAATAAAAAATAAAAAACAACAAAATAAAAATCTAGTAAAAATTATAAATCATTGTATAAAACAATAAAAAATTACAAAATACTTAAAATTCACAAAACAATATAAAATTCATAAAAAACAAATTAAGATTCAGGAAATATTTAAAAATTAAAATAAAAATTAGGAACCCTTTTACCTTAGGATTTCTATGGTTTAACCCCAGTTTTCCAACAGTTTGCATCCCTGAGTTCGACATTCCCGTACTTTATCGCTATATACATCAAAGTTTAGGAGTATAAATATAGAAATAAAAAGATAACTAAAAATTATCTTTTTTTCTGCAATAATTTCACGAGATCGATTCAACGACACTGTTCCTCTTTTATAACAGTAGATTGGGTGGTTTTTCAGATGGCACCATTGCCAGGGAGGCAGTGCTAGGGTAGATCATAGACCTAGGGTTTCGGATTTTCTCTTCGTCATTTATTTTCTAACCTCATGGTTTATTGTTTTTGAATTGTGTAGCAAAAGTCAAGACGCACAACTGAGAACTGAGAAACCACATTTTTTACTTTCTTGTAATCTCTTGTAAAAAATATAGAAAATCTAGGGCACTTGCCCGTTTTTCTGTTTTCTTAGAAGGGGCCATGTAAGGGCATCCCGACTTGTACCTTCCGCCCTCTCTTTATAGGGGTCAGTTTCACCAAGTGTCGTGCACTTGGGGGAGTAGAGCACCCACCGCGGTTTTCTCGCTTCGCGTTTTTCTCGACGGTTTTCCGCAGATTTTTCGAGGTTAGGTGCTTACTTAGGATTTTTTTCAATTTTTCCCTGCTTGCACCTTCGTAGCTAGTTTTAGGACTCTTAACCTAGGTGTTTGCTGATCTGGGACAAAAATAAAAAGAAAAAAATCGTTATATGTTTGAAAATATCCAAAAAAATAGATAACCAAAACTAAAACAGGGACTGCTAATATATTTGACCTAAAATTAAATGTAAGGATTCATTGTTTTGGTAGAGCAATCCCCAACACATGAATTGCAGGTACTCTCTAGATTTGTGAGTAAGAGACGAACCTTAAGGTAGAGCATGGGTCTGGATTTCTTTCAAAGTACTACTTAGTTCATATATTTAATCACTTAATCTTCAGTGGGGACTCCTGGGTAGCCGGAAACGGTCCGATTTTCCTTAGCAGAGTGGGAGGCTTAGAGGACATCGCAATAGCACGGTCCTCAAGTAACACGGGTAGCCAGAAATAGTCCGTACTTACTCCCATACTGGATGAGAATAGGTGATTCCTTTTAAGAACTCGGGACAGTATTTCAGGGAAGTTTCGAGCACCTAACAGCTCACGCTAATCTGTGAGAAGACTTGTCTGTCAAATAATCCTGAAATTGGCACGATAAACGATCGAACTTTTACGGTCATCACCAGGTTAAGTTGGTGAATTCGGGGTTTGCTTTGTGTTTGACTTTATGGTGTGAGTCCTTTATTTCAGAGATCTTGATCGATTATAATATATGAAGATGATAGGTAGGCGATCACTTCGGTCGACTCTGACCGATCTACTCTCTCGCGTACATGTCCGTTCATTTAGATTGGTTCAAAATGTCTCTCTTCCCTAACCCAAAGATAATCGAGTTTATTCTTCCAGGCGTGACTCTGACCCTGGAAGCTCTCCTCTGATTTCTTCTTCTTCTCATTCGCCCTCATCATCATCTTCGATCCAAAGAAACTCTCAGTAGTTACTTGTTGACCTAGCTGAGCCTGATCTAGACTCTTTCTCTTTTTCTAGAAGACATGGCTGGAAAAGGACCACATACTACATCAGTTGTGATAGATCAGGATACGATCAATAGCAGTCTACTTGCATCCCTAGAGATGATGCAGAACCAGATTCAGGAGAAAGGTAGATTGATGAATGATGTCAGAGCCGAGCCGACTCAGCTGCGAGCCCAACGAGATAATCTAGATGCTGAAAATCAAGGAGGTGAGGAACTTGAGCAACCTGATGGAGTAGAGAGACCACCGCATGGTCCAAACAGAACGATGCAACAGCTCTACAACCCTAAAGCTACTACTGCTCATAGGTGGATCCGTCTCCCTGTCATTCACGACAACTTTGAGCTTAGACCTCAGACGATCCAACTGCTGCCCATGTTCTAGGGGCTTTCTACTGAGGAGCCACATCTGCACCTCTAGGAATTTGAGCTTATTTGCAGTACGGTGCATGATGCGCACGTAAACGAGGACACGATCAAATGGATCGCCTTTCCTTTCTCCCTTGTAGATCGAGCAACCTACTGGCTGAAACACTTAGGGAGGTACGTTTCAACGTGGGAGCAATGCATCTAAACAAGTACTACCCACTTAGTCGAACGAATGTTTCCAGAGCCATGATCAGTAATTTTACCATGACTAGGAATGAGCAGTTCCATGAGGCATGGGACAGATTTAGAGAGCTCATTAATCGGCGTCCCCATGAAATTTCAAAGCCAACTCTTAGGGAAGGTCGTTGCTTAGGATCTTGTTCCCCCGGTCTGAAAGCAGTTGGTTCCGTAATTTGAGAATCCTATCGATTCCAAGTACTCCATCTCTATCATTGCATATAGGAATATAATAAGTCAAGTGTACGAGGCATGTCCAGAAGAATTGTGTGAAATATGTGAATTTATCCAGTTGAGGCATTATTTATTCATTAGAAATTCTTCCCTCCAGACAGAAAGAGAATCCTTCCTATACGAGTTTTCTTGAACTATAGAGAGTTGTGGCCAGTTGTTGACTGACGAAAAGCATGGGAGAAAGAAAGATAATCTCCAAGATCAAGACAAGCTTCTCATTCAATTTTTTCTATTGGATTGACTTGCTCGCCATTGAACTATAGAGAGATGTGGTTGGTTGTTGATCGCTTGTGGAAAATTGGAGTGCATAGAGTTTCTTTAGTTGGCTGACACCAGAATACACAGACTAGTGAACGCATCTTGTGGTGGATCTTATTTTTTGATGCATGAGGACCAGGTCTGGGCCATTTATGAGAAAATGGCAGAGAAATACACCACGATGTCCCAGACTCGTGTCTATACTCAGATGAAGCCACCTACATATCACCAGTACTCCCAAGTGGCACAAATTGAATGGAATCCTTCTTCTGTTGTTTCGACACATATCAAATCCTCATCAGCTGATATGGGGATTATTTGTTAGAAGTAGGATCGTATGGAAATCATAGAGAAGAAGTGCCAAAATCCGGACAAGCTCGACGAGCTTGAGAAATTCCTTAGTGATCTGAAGACACAGATTATGTGCCTTCAAGAGATACAAGCAGATTCCAACAAGTCTTCTAGATCACAGACCGATTCAGGAAACTGAGACCGATGTATACTTCCGTGGCCTCCAGTTCAGCTACCATGTGCACTCTGAGCCGACTCGCCAGTCTTCGGTGTACCTGCAACACCAGCAGACACCATCATCTGACACTCAGATGATGGTGTATTAGAGCGATCAACCATTAGCATCGATGCCTCCAGTTTACTCTGAGATGCCTGAGCCATTGATCAAGGTCAATGGGATATGGTACAACCGCCGCATCAACCAGGGATCTGTCGCGATCATCCTGGTTTCCGTTGGTCTTCTGGAGGTGCCTCTTCCCAGCAGCCACCGCCTGCACCGATGCGGTGGAACAGAGAACCACAATAGCATTCTGGTCCTCGCCAGTACCAGCAACCTTAGTGGAGGTAGAGTTCATACCATTCTCAGTATCAGCAGACTTATCCTCTACATTAGCAGTCAGCTCAGCAGTAGCCTAAGTATCATCGAGGCGACTCATCCGGGTCTCATGGTCCCTTCCATGATAGCACAATATTAGAATATCTCGTCGATCTGATCACCGACCAGAAGGTTGCTTTTAGGCGAAAAATGGATGAGTTCAGAACTCATATCATGGATTTAGTAAAAGGGAAGTCTGCCTTTCGTGCTTAGATAAAACTAAATCAGAACAATCTGAAATGAAAGTCAGAGCAGGTAGATTTGACCGAGCCCACCCTCCACTCACAGGTATTTCCAGATGACTATCTTTTATGTGATAACATTGATTTCATTTCTCTTAAGAGCGATACTATGCCGGTAGGAGGAGACTCAACTAGGCTCGATGGAGATACAACTGATGATACAAGCGAGCCCGTTGAGGACGTTGATGGTGGTGCTGAAGCCGCCTCTCCCTTTGATGATATGGATGATGGTGCTGAAGCCACCAAGTCTGAAGAGCAGCAGCCAAAGCTGAACGTCGATACAACCGCTTTACCTTTCTTCGTGTAAAGTGATGATAAGGGAAAATCACAAAAAAATGTACAAAAGAGAAAAACTAGAAAGTGATATAAAAAGATAGACGATCAGTCTCAATCATTCTTTGTTGGTTTGCAAAGAGCAAGTCCCCATTTTGCAAAAACATTTTCTTCTTCTTATGGTCCTCCTATTATATAGACTAACCAGGAGGATGTACAGATTTCGTTTCCCAAAACACTCTGCTTAGGAAAAGGCGATAAAAAAGAAAATATCAAAAAGAATCAATTGAATGATCTAACGAAGGAGATGATTGAGAAGTTCACAATCCAACTCACTCTTTTGGAAGCCTTGGCACACATCCCTCTTCTGCAGAAAGTCTTAAAAGAGCGAACCATGGTCCGCAGAAAGAAGAAGCAGCACAACCATTGTTCAGAGATCTACGTGTTGACCATTGTGACATGTCACGCTATTCAGAACCGTTTCCTAGTCAAGAGATCAGATACGAGAGCATCGTATGTCAAATGCGAGATCCTCAATCAAACTTTTGATCGTACTCTATTAGATAATGGATCTTCGATTAATCTACTTCCTTCTTCCTTACTCAACAATTCCGAGTTCGGGCCTCTTCGACCAAGCCGAACGGTATTGCAGTTTGCTGATAGATTGGTCAAGAGGCCTACGGGATTAATCGAGGACATTATCGTCAACATTCAGGGTTTGTAATTCCCCGTGGACTTCGTCATGTTGGAGATGGCGGTCCCTGAATGTATGATCGATACCCTAATCATATTAGGATGATATTTTATGGCAACAGTAAAGGCCGTTTCTGACTATGGTACCGGGAAGGTGTACTTTTACGTCTAGGGCGAAAGTATACATATAGAGACGATCCAAGACCTCCAATCCAGATCAACTGAATCAAAGTGAGCATCTGATGACGAACCCTATAGTCATCACGATTACGATTTCATACAAATAGATGATGAGGTCCTCTGGGCTGAACCTAGTACCCAATCTTTCATCACACCTTCAGTAGAGGTCGAGATTTAAATATCAGATGATGGGAGGATGGAGAACACAAACCTGAAGCCGATTAGTGAAAATCTTGATGGAGACGATTCTGAGACTTTTTTCAGATCGTAATGACATTCTTAATCCCTCTGAGTCCGAATTAAATAATTATAGATGTTACCTACCCTTAGATCAGTCAGATTTAGACGATGTCAACTGGCAGTGTTTCGCTGAATTCCTATCACTTCAGACTTCATCAGAGGATCCTACAACTAGCCTGGAGACTGAGCCAGTTTAGAATGTTCAGCTATCAGAGAAGGAGTCTCCAGATCTTTCTGAGTCAGAGTAGGCTGAGCATACACAGACCGACCTAGTAGCTTATACCCTCGTTTCTGTAGTGGACCAATTCGTTAACATACCACCGAGCTATTTTCTATTAACATAAAGACACCGAGCCCTTCTTCTAGCTGACGCTACTACGTCAACTGCTTTATTTTTGGTACCAACTATTAAAAAATGTTTTCCTCTACTTGGCACATCAAAAACTAAATCACGAGCTTCTAATAAAAAATGAGCAATTCACCCAAGAAAAAGAGACCATACGTGAATAATGAAGAACCATAAGACTGAATTACATGAGACGCCTGTGCCCATAAGAAATCTCGAAGCCAACCATTAGTAGTAATGGAATTCTATGCAAAGTTTCCTCTCGGAAGCCCCGATGAACAGCAGCCATAACTATAATGATCCTAAGGTAGTGAAATTCCTTGTCAGGTAAGTTCCGACCCACACAAAAGGCGTAATGATATGGGCACCATCTCGGAGAGAGGCTCGGTGAAATAGACATGTCTGTGAAGATGTGAACTACCTGCACCTGGATAGAAAGACCCTATTTGGCTTTACTACTCCCTGGGACTTGTCCCTAGTCAGACCAGCTCTTCCTTTTCCTTCTCCCCCTGAGCTCAAACTGTTACCTCAGAGCATGAAATACCGATTCCTTTCTGGACAACTGAAAATGTTTGCGGTCATCATCTCTTTCGATCTGACCGATGAACAAGAATCCCCTCTGATGGAGATTCTTGAAAAGAACCACAAGGCGGTCAGGTGGCCAGTAGCTCATATCCATGGGATTATTCCATTTATGTACTCCTACCACATCTTTCTCGAGATTGACACCAAACCATCTCGTGAGTTTTAGTGCAGGCTGAATCCGAATCTTCGAGAGGTGGTTATGAAGAAATATCCAAGTGGTGGAGCGCCGATTTTATCTACCCATCTCCTACTCGAAATGGGTTAGTACTTTACATGTGGTACCCAAGAAGATGTGTCTCACTACAGTGATAAATGAGATGGAGAGGAGATCACTACCCGAGTATCGACTTCTTGGCGCATTTGTGTGGACTACAGACGTTTGAAGCAGGCGACCAAGAAGGATCACTTTCCATTAGCGTTCATTGATCAGATCATCGAACGATTAGCTGGGAAGACCCATTATTGCTTTCTCAATGGGTACTCGGTATATAATCAAGTATCCATTGCTCCTGAAGAATAAGAAAAGACAACATACACCTGTCCGTTCGGAATGTATGTTTTAAAATGGATGCCCTTTGGAATATGTAATGCTCCAGTTACATTACAGAGGTGCATGCTTAATATTGTTTACGGCCATGGTGGGAGATATCTTGGAGGTCTTCATGGATGATTTCTCGGTCTATGGCGACGATTTTGATTCCTTCCTTTCTAGCCTAGACCGCATACTTCAGAGGTGCACGACGGTTAACCTCATTCTTTCTTGAGAGAAGAGTCATTTTATGATGACTGGTCACATTATCTCCAACAAGGGCATGGAGGTGGACCCAACTAAGGTGGATATCATAAAGAAACTCAATCCACCATCCAATCTGAAGCAGTATGGTCTTTCCTCGGGCATGTTTGTTTCTACTGACATTTCATACGAGACTTCGGCAAAATTGCTCGACCATTGTCTGATCTTCTCATGAAAGACACTGAGTTTATTGTCGATGATAAGTGTCTTTCGGCTTTTGAAACTCCCAAGAGCATGGTTGTAAAGGCTCTTGTTTTTCAGCCATCCAACCGTTGGGGCTGTGTTGGGACAGAATAGGGATGACCTTACACATGCCATACACTATGCTAGCAAGACTTTAGATTCCGTCCAACAGAATTACATGGTTATAGAGAAAAAATGCTAGCCGTAGTATTTGCCTTAGATAAATTTAGGTCCCAAATTTTAGGATACAAGGCGACCATCTTCACTGACCACACCACCATCAAATACTTAATGGAAAAGAAGGATTCAAAGCCGCATCTAACCAGATGGATCCTTCTACTCTAGGAATTTGATATTGTAATCAAGGATAAGCCTTGAGTCAAGAATGTGGTGGCGGATAACCTCTCCCATTTAGAAACACCCGAGACTACTGACTTTGATGCACTAATTACCGAGACCTTCCCTGACGAGGCAATTCTTGCTGTCGCCTCGCTGCCATGGTATGTCGACATTGTAAACTTTCTTGTTGCTAAGAAAGTCCCACAAGGTTGGTCCAGACAGAGACTTGAGACTTTCCTCGCAAAAGCCAAGTCTTACCATTGGGCGGATTCGATACTTTATCATGAAGGAGCAGATTCCGTCTGGCATCGGTGTATTCCTTAGGATGAATACTAGAGTGTCCTCATATATTTCCATAGATTAGGAGCTAGAGGACACCATTCAGGGAAGAGGACATCACAGAAGGTGCTCCAATCCAGCCTTTGGTGGCCTACGCTCGTTGCGGATGCCCACGCATTCGTAAAAATATGTACTGACTGTCAGAGAATGGGCACTTGTGGACACAGAGACATGATGTTGATGAAGCCGATTCACTTATGTGAAGTATTTTATGCATGGGGTATCGAATTTATGGGGCCATTCTCGAAAATTCAAGGATTTGAGTATATTGTTCTAGTTGTAGATTATGTGAGTCGTTAGGTGGAGGCTATTCCTACATGAGCTGTTGATGCAAACACGGCTTGTAAGTTCATGAGAAAGCATATCATTACGCGGTTTGGGGCCCTTGAGTTTTGATATCAGATGGGGGTAGCCAATTCATCAATGACAAGGTAAGAGCACTTGCTAACGAGTTCGACATATACCATCGGGTTGCTACTCCGTATCATCCTCAGACGAACGGTCTAGACAAGGTCTCAAATAGGGAGATGAAGATGATTCTGTAGAAGGTTGTTCGCCTAGACCGAAAGGATTAGTCATAGCTTTTGGACTCGGTTCTTTGGGCTTATAGAACATCCTTCAAAACTCCATTGGGTACATCTCCCTTTCGACTTGTTTATGGCAATCCATGTCGCTTACATTTTGAGATCAAGCACCGATCTTTGTGGGCAGTGAAAGAAGTAATCTTTGGCCTAGATGATGCAGGAGATCAGAGGCAAGTGGAATTGGCAGCCCTGGAAGAATTGAGATGAAGCCTTCTCGAGTAGCCTCCATTATAAGGAGCGGGTGAAAGAGTGGCATGATGCTCACATTAGCCACAAGCAGTTTGAGCCCGATCAGAAAGTCTGACTATTCGATGCAAGACTAAAGCTATTTTCAGGGAAACTTCAGAGCAATTGGAAAGGCCCATATCTTGTGCGAAAGGTGTATGACAATGGTAGAATTGATATATCAGAGTTGTCATCTGATTCCACCTTTGGAGTTAATGGTCAGCAGTTGAAACCTTTTCTCGATCATGAACCGCTAACCACTGAGGTTGCCCCTATCTATTTTGTATGAGATGCTCTCTTTACTCTTACACTCTACATCCCAAACCTGATTTTCCATATCACTTTGTATATACTTTTGATTTTATTCTTTCTTCCTTCTGTTTGTCTTACACCCTTAGGTATCATCTAGAATTTCTGTTATACTTAGGATGTGCTTTATCCTAAGTATAGGGGGTTTAAACACCGTGTTGTTCATTTGTTTTGTTCTATTACCCCTGTTGTTGCTTATATTTAGGGTGCACTTCACTACAAGTATATGGGTGGTAATATCGCTCATATTCGCTTTTGATCGTTTCTGGTTTTTGTATCATATATGCTCTCGCTTATCCTTCATCTTTTATTATTTGTCTCTATACTTAGGGATATTTTACCCTATGTATAGGGGGAATAGGCTGAGCCATTGAGTGAGTACAATCTCTTGACCTCGATCATCTTCAGTTTTTAGTCTGCTATTCTTAGGATTACTTGATCCTAAGTATAGAGGAGATGATTGACTTCTATTCTTTATTAGTTATTATTTGATTCATTGTACTATAGGATTCCTTTCATCGATCTATACTTAGCCCGAGTTATGTCTTCCTTTGTCGCTTCTTTGATCACTATGAGGACATAGTTCACGTTAAGTATAGGGGGTGTCGTTTATATATGCTATATATACTTTAGAAGCCATAACTCGTACTTTATTGTATTTTTAATAATATGACTCTCTAAAAGTATGGGTGTGAATTTTGGGTTTTTAAAAGCCACAAGAAAAACGTAAATATAACTTTTAAAAAATTGCTTAAATTTTGTATTAAAAAAAGGGTGTTGTAAAATTCTTGGATAAAATCCTCAATTATTTAAAACTTAAAAAATCTTTGTAAATTTTCTAAAAAAGCCGTATAATCTTGTGTATATAAAAGTTGTATAAAATCCTTTGTAAAATATACATAATTCATGTAAAACTTGTATAAATTTAATTAATCCACTAACTCTTTCAAAAAGGCCTTAAAATTTTGAAAATATTTAAAACTCAATAAAAATTTACAAAGTTCTTTAAAAATCACTTAAAAAGTAGAAATCAAAAAATGTACCTCATAAAAAATTGGTGCATTCATTCACATTTTTCAGAACAAGTTTGATTCTTGAACCGAATGGATCTAAGTCTGAGAGATGGAGCTTGGTTTAGGCCTTAATCCACTTAATTCGAAAGGAACTTTATTAGGAACGGGAATTGAGACTCTTCAAGTCTTTTAGAAGTAATTCTTTGAGTTCCATGAGATCATGTTCGGATTAAACTTGAATGTGTCTAAGTAGGACACATGATGTCATCCGTTTAACTCTTATGCATTTGAACCAATTTTGAACTCATGCACTCTGCACTTAGCCTGACTTACATGGCACTGCGAAGGGAAATCCTTTTCGGTGGTGCGTTTCCATCCTTGTCTAGTGGCGCCGATGTCTAAAGACAAGAGGGATTAGAGTTGAAATAAAGCTTCGAATAAGGGAAAGATCTGCTGGAACAATTTTTCCAAAATCCCAAAAAATGGACGGAATGAAAAGATGCTTTATCCGCCGGGGCATAAAAGATCTATGCAGTTCCACAATCATTTCTACCAAAAAGAAGCCAATTACACCAAAGACCAAAATGACCACAATGGTCCAAGCTTTAGAAATCCTGCATTATCTTAGTGGACACTTGGCTAAACTGGCCAGACTTCATAGGAGATGTGATTACACTTATCACACTCCAATTCTCTTCTCATTCTTCTATCTTCTATCTATACTCGATTGTGGATACAACACGACCTAACCTTAGAAGGAAATACCCCCTTCCTCGAGGATCGAGTAGTTGGATGAGGGTCCAATGGGAGTGTATTCTGGGATGGGCAGTTTCTTCGCTTCTCTAGAGTGGGAATAGCTAAAACCTTTCACACACAGTACAAATTGCTTTCAAAGTTGAAAAGTTTGCGTGATGAATAGTTGGATCTAAGATGGTTGTTGAGGTGAACCTGGATAAGGATTTTTGGAACTTTAGGACTATCGAGGCTTAAATCCTAATTCTAATAGAGTCCCAACACACTATTAATCCAAAGTTCTAAATCCAAGTTCGAAATTTTGGGTGAAGTGAGATTCGGTTTATAGAAACAAGCATGTTCTAAGTTCTTTTATTTTCCATTTTTATTTATCTTTTTTCTTGCACTTATTTATAGAATAAATGTTTGCTAAGGGACTATCAAAGGTAAAGTATAGGGGAATGATGAATTCGTGATTCGTCACCTTTATTCTTTCATTTTGGCTAAAGTTCTTGGGAAAACATGTAAAGAATCACTAATTCCAATCAATTATCATTCTAACCACAAATATTAATATTATATATTTAACATTTGTTTTACCCAAAATAAAAGAATAAAGAGAAAAAGGAAAATAAAAAGAAAAGAAGGACGAACATAATTATGTACAGACTGATCCTAACCCCGAGATCTGGTCAATATTGACTTGGTCGACAAAATAAATAAGTAGGGGGAGATAAGGATCCTAACATATAAAAATATCTAGAAAATCAAGACCAAAAATATAATTAAACACATTTTTTACCTTGTAAATATTTCATCTATTTTATTTATCACTTAAAAAATTCCAAATCAAAACACTTCTTTTACAAAAGTTATTCACAAAAATATATATTATTTCATAAAAATATCAGAAAAATAATTCAATACAAAAATAAAATATTACAATGAACCGAAAAAGCCGTAAAAGCCGACTTCCAAGTTCGTAACTATTTATATAAAACTCCATACTGACCAAACTCGCTTTTAAACTTTGTTTTATACTTATACTTAATACTATATATTAAAAATATAAAAAAACATTAGAATAAAATGTGTGAATTTTGGCGTTTAATTCCAGTTGTATATTTGTACCATATAAAGAAACTTCCTGTATTTTTAATTAATTAACCGTAAATTTGATTAACTTGGTTTCTTTTCTAAAATCCTTCTAAAAATAAATATAAAAATATAATTAAATCAAAATACCAATAAAACCCGAAGCCCCGAAGCTATTACCTAAATTTTTTGGACATCATAAATCAGTCGCACTAACTCCGAATTGAGAAAACTCAGTCTTAGAATTCGTATTATTTATTTATCTACAAAATGACATTGATTTTGCTAAAATCGGAGTTAGTATGAAAAATGTAGATTTCATGGTTGTATTGGTATGTATATGTTGTATAATGTACCGTAATTAATTATTATTAATTTAATATATCTATATACTTTATTAATATTTTATTAAAATCAAATAAAAATTATGTATTTATTTATCTATTATTTAGTTAATTATTAATCATTAATTAATTTAGTTAATTATTTATTTAATGACTTAATTGCTTAATTATTTAAGCATATACTTAATCATTTCTTAATTAAATTCATTTAATTATAATTATAATTAATTAATTTATTAATTTTTTAATGTGCGTTCATCACATGCCTCATCCCCTTCCCATTTCACCTTCTTCCTCACAGACCTGTCACGGCCATATTCTTCCACCCATCTCCACCTTCTCCCTTTCTTCTCTGGCATTGGGCAACGATCGGTTGTTGGTGACGTTATTCCAACAGCCCACCGGTGACATCATCATAACTGGGGAACCACAATCCACCTCACCTATATATAGGATCCTAGACCTGCCGATCATTTGCATCCGCCATTTTTGCTACTTCTCCTTCTAGAGCTGAGCGAGAGAGAGAGAGAGAGAGATGCTGAGCGAGGGTGACAGCCTTGGCTCATCTCTCTCGGCAAGATGACCCCCAACGTCGAGCATCACCTCTGCCGCATCAAGCCTCCGGTTGCCGACCATTAAGGCGAGAACTTCCTGGAGATGTTGTTCCAGGAACCGCCGGCGTTCATCCATCCATCGTGCTTCGTCCTCACCAAGCAACATCAATCGCACTGTTCAGGTTAGGTCTCTTACATAGAGCTTCTCTTTCTTCTCTCTTTACTTCTCATTCTCTCTCTTCTCTTCTCAATTTGTCCCTTCTATTCTCGATTCAATTTTGATCTCATCGATTTCACCTAGAAATTTCACGTCCGATCGTCATTTCCATCATCGAACCTCTTCCTATTCCCGTTTTCCTTTACACACATTTTGATCTCCAGCCACACGTGGTGGCTGGATACTGAGAATTTTATCATTCATTGTCGCTAGATCTTCTGTTCACCCTCCCGCCATTTCATTTTGGATCGAGGCTTTTGCTTCGAATCGAGCTTCGATTTGCAAGAATTAGGGACGAAGATTGGGTGTTTGCACATACAAGATCTGTCTGCTGCATCTGAACACCAAGCAACATCGTCATCGAGATTATTCTTTCATTGAGGCCCAAGAGCAATTAGAGAACCACCTAAGATCCTGCATCTCTGCCTCAAATCAAAACATCACCGTTAGGGACCATCACCGAAGATCGAGATCTTCGACCTATGAAGAAGCACCGCCGTACTTGGAGATCTGCATTAAAGAGCTTCGCCCTCGATACCACCTCATCGAGCATCGCTGCCGCTCTGTTGGAAATCGCCACCGCTTCTAGGGGTGTAAGAAAATTCTCAAGTTCGATATTCGCTCAAGTTCGGCTCGCTAAAATTTCGATTCAGATTCGGTTCGGAAATAAACGAACCGAACCTGAACACAAGTTTAGGCTCGATTAAATAAATGAACCGAACCTAAAAATCATAGGTTCGCTCTGGTTCGGTTCGTTAAAAGCTCGATAAACATATACATATACATATTTACAAATCCTTATCCGAAGAAGTGGACTTATTTCGAGATGAGTGATTTTTATCCCATGGTAAGTGAATTTGTCTAGAGGTAACTAGATATTTACGGGATAACTAGGTTTTATCTCGGTATAAACTATCCAAAAATAAATAGTCACATCATATTTACAACATCTATCATCTATGGTCTAGTACTTTTCCCTTCTTTATCTTCAAATCAACAGAACAAGTACAAACATTACTTATCGAATATCTCTACATTATTCTTATTCCTTATCCCCATCTGAATAGATATAAAATATATTATAATTATACTTTTTTCAAAGACGAATCCTTATTAGTCTATTTTTTTTCAAAAGATAAAGATGAGTTAGATAAAGAAAAAACTAAATGAATATTTATTCTAACTGTAAATACACATATATGTTTCCATTTCTCTTCTTTTCACTCCCTCTTATTAGAGAATTCTTAAGTTCGATATTCGCTTAGGTTCGATTCGTTTAAAAAAAGGTTCGATTCGGATTCGGTTCGAAAATAAACGAACCGACCCTGAACACAAGTTTAGGCTCGATTAAATAAACGAACCGAACCTAAAAAACATAGGTTCGCTCAGATTCGATCCGTTTACACCCCTAACCGCTTCAGAAAAGGGAGAGAACAAAGCAGGTTTTCCAGATCAATGCTCAATTGTCCGATCAGATTCAATCGGACGGTCCAGCCAAAGACACTCAGACCGCCTTGCTGCACACCACTTAAAGACTCATGTGCATGGAACGTGAGGTTGGGATATATTTTGGGACACTTGCAATGAAACCCCAAAATATTATCATATTGTTTAAAGGTCCCTAATTGAGTTGTTGCACGTGATCGCGCATGCGCAGGACTAAATATCTCAACATTTTACAGGGATACCTCTGAACCTTCTACAAATTGCATACAGATCCAACAACTAACAGATCACGTGAAGATTGTGAGCTCCTTGGGATATTTGCGGTGAGCCACCCACACGCTTCTGCTATAAAAAAGGATCCTCGTGCAGTTCTAACATGTGTGCGGACACGTGCTTCCTTAGGCAATTGTATTGAACCCCTTCGCTTCAACAAATTTACGCATACACCCCATATTTTCCAAATTATTGCAATAATACTTTTATACAGTATATATAATATTGTATATATTATAATACATAATAAATAAAATAGAGAATATAAAAATATAATAAAAGTACGTATAAATACCTAGTAATACCCTATATACGGTATTTAATCAGTTTTGCAAAATGAAAAGATTTTCTATTTTTAATAAGTAATTTAAAAAAACAAAAAAATATATAACAAACTTCAAACAAATCATAAAAAATATAAAAACCAATTTAAAAATCCTACAAAATTATGTACAATTTATATTACTATATCTTACATTTTAAATCAAAAACAAAATAAAAATTAAATAGTAAAACAAATAAAAAAAGAAATTACACCAAACTTCAAAAATTCACAACTAATTCAATAAAAATCTCACAAAAACGTACGATATATCATTTTAAAGATAATTTCATCTATTTTCTTAAAAAAAATATTTTACTATCGTTTACAATTTTAAAAATCAAAAATACAAATCTGTTTTCAATAATCATATTGCTTTCAACATTAAAACTACAACAAGAACTCATAAAAATCCGAAAAACGCCTTAAAAAGTCATAGAATCAAAAAAATAAAAATAAAAACATAAAAAAATAAAATAAAAATCAAATAAAAATTACAAATCATTGTCTAAAATAATAAAAAAATACAAATACATAAAATTCACATAAACAATATAAAATTCATAAAAATCAAATAATAATCAGGAAAATATTTAAAAAGTAAAATAAAAATTAGAAACCCTTTTACCTTAGGATTTCTATACTTAAACCCTAGTTTTCCAACAGTTTACCTCTTTGAGTTCGACACTCATGTATTTTATCGCTATATAAATCAAAGTCTAGGAGTATAAAAAAATAATAAAAAGATAATTAAAAATTATATTTTTCTGAAAAAATTTCACCCGATCGATTCAACGACACTGTTCCACTTTTAGAACAATAGATTGGTTAGTTTTTCAGGAAGCAGCTTCGTGGCTTCAGGTTTTATTGGCATTTTATCTTAAGTTATATTTTTATGTTTTTATATTAGTTTTTAGAAGTACGTTAGAAAACAAATTAAGTTAAACAAAGTTATGGTTAATTAATTAAAAAATTAAGAAGTTTCTACATATAGTACATATAGACAATGGGGCTCAAACGCCAAAACTCACCCATTTTATGTGAATATTTTTTTGATATTTATAATAAATAATATTAATTAGAAAACGAAGTTTAAAAGTGAGTTTGGTTGATTTGGAGTTTTCTATAAAACGAAGTTGAAAAGTGAGTTCTTTTCGGTTCATTGCAATTAATGATTTTTATATTGAATGATTCTCTTATATTTTTATAAAATAATATATATTTTTATAAACAACTTTTGTAACGAAAGTACTTTGATTTGGAACTTTCTTAGTGATAAATAAATTAGGTGAAATATATACAAGGTGGAAAATGTGTTTATGTACAATTTATGATCTAAGTTTCTGGTATTTTTATACTTAGGATCCTTATCTCCCCCTACTTATTTATTTTGTCGACCAAGTCAATATTGACCCAGTCTCGGGGTTAGGCTCAGTTTGTATATTTTATATAGATCCTTATTTTTCTTTTATTTCCTTTTTCTCTTTATTTTGGATAAAATAAGTGTTAACTATATAATATTAACAATTGTTCTTAAAATGTTAATTAGTGGAAATTAACGAGTATTTACATGTATTTTACTAAGGACTTTAGCCAAAATGAAAGAATAAAGGCGATGAATGATAGATTCATTAAATAGTTTATTAAACTTTATATACAATTAAATGTGTTTAGTCAATTTTCATACAGTATGGAGAAGGCATAGATCTGCAAAGTTTTTTTTGGCTTTTTAGTTCTTTTGTCCCGGACAATCTGTGTATTTTTTTCAATGAATCAATTTTATATTTTTACTAATATTTTTATCTACAATATCCATGTTGAGGGTTTTGTTTGAGGCGTAAAAATAATAAAGTAAAATAGATCCCAAAATACAATTATTGACGAATTGCAAACTAGGCTTTTGTGTATTTTCTGTACAATTCATCTGCCCTAACTCCCCTATTTTATTCCTTGCCGATCAAGTCATCGTGATTACTGGGCCTCAGGGACTAGGGCCATTTAGTACCTTTGGTATATCATTTCTTTTCTTCCTTTATTCTATTATTTTGGAACTAAATACATTAATAAAATTACGCAGTTTTTATGCAGTATTTTGTACAATTTATAGAGTGTTTATTTTGAAAAATTAATGAAATATACATGCATTTAGCTATGGGTTTAAGACCAAAATGAAAGAATAAAGGTGATGAAATAAGGATTCATCACTCCCCTACTTTATTCCTTATCGACCAAGTCATTATGATGACTAGATTTTGGGGTCTAGGGTCACTGAGTGTCTTTGACACTTCATTATTTTTCTTTTATTTCATTTATTCTTATATTTTGGTATTAAATAAAGTATATTATGCAGTATTTTACACTGTATTTTATGTGATTTCTTGAGTGTTATTTTTTTTACAAATTAATGATATACATGCATTTAGCTAGGGATTTAAGGCCAAAATGAAATAATAATGGTGATGAAATGGAGATTCATCACCTCCATTTGTGAAGCGTTACATATTATCGCAGTCGTCGACGCTTAAGTGACGCAATGCGAAGCCTATCCCACCATGTATCAGTGCCTCGACGGTATATTGCATATTTAATCTCCCAATTGTATTTAATGTCTAGTATTTAATATTTCATTTCCCAGTGAATTATTTAATATCTAGTAGTGTGAAATTATTTGTAATGTTTGTAGTAAGAACCCTGAACTCCTATTATTTATTTTTTATTCCAATGATAGGTCATCTCACGTGTCCATATATGTAAGGCACTGATAATTTTGCATTGGATCCCTCTGGGTTTTAGTATTTATATTTGGTCCCTATTTTGTAAAATCATTGTTAAACATTTTAGATATATTGCATGCTTGGATCTGTCATTTCTTTTATTTGAATTTATACCCCTACTAAGGGGATTTGGAATTTTAATTTAAAATATTGTATGTGTGTCCCTGGACATTATAAATATATTATTAAATGCTATGTAACTTCTTAGAAATTACAATTATGTCCCTATGATGTTGATTTAATTTTGTGTTTCTATTTTAATTATAAAAAACATCATTTTACATCTAAAAATTATAGGAAAATTATCTTAAGTGCCTGGAATCATAACTTATTGTATATATATTTTTCACAAGGTAATTAAAATTATTGTCCTACTTATAAAAAAATACAAAACATTGCTTTTTGTATTATTTAACATTTGAAAATTTGTAAAAATTACAAAATATTTTGAAAAATTCCAAAAAAACTTTTAGGTTTAATTAGTTATAATTCATCTTCTTGTCAAATGTTTTTAAAAAATCAAAAACCTTAAAAAATGTAAAATACAAAAAACATTTTAAAAATTCTATAAAATCATAAAAATATGTTTTAAGTTCCTGAATTTTTCTCGTATTTCTTAGTATCTAGGAAAATTAATTTGCAGCACAATATAACTTGAGAGATATTTATTAGGCCCATTTCAATCTCTTGAATTTACTCTTTGTTTTATATTAGGCATTTCTTTATTTAAAAAATCATAAAAATTCTCATAGATACCCCAAAAATCATTAAAAATAGATAAAAATAATTGAAACTAAAAACATTTTACTTCAGAAATTTTGAGTTTCTTTGTAATATTTTAAAATTTAAAAAATATCTCTTATTTAAACATTACCTATATAGTATCTTTATTATATTTATTTTTATTTTATTATTTTCAAAATTTAAAAGTAAAAAATTACAAAAATTAAAAAAATAAAAAAATTATAAAAAGTAAAATTGTTAAAAAATACATAAATTAAAACCCATAAAACATTTCAAAAATCAAAAGACAAAAAAATCCTAAGTTATCTATTCCACATTCCTCTATTTTGTGTGCTCTCTGTGGTTCGACACTCTACATACTTGCCTATATACACATTCTATTAGAGTTATGATAAAATTTATCTCACATTCACATTTATTCATTTATCATATACATTTGTGGGCTACCTGTTGTTGAGATTTGCTTGGATTGGGTACCGTGCGCTGTGAGAGTAGTCGATACAACAATTGCAAAATCCGATTCGTCGGACACCGCAGGACCTCCAAGATCGGACCGTGGTACCTCAATCTTAAATAGCTTAACAAGCCTCAAAGACCAGATCTTGTTACCTGATGAATCCATGATTCTCACTCTTTATTCTTTTATTTTAGTTATTTGTCTTAGCAAAACATCATGTAAATACTTTTAAAAACAATAAATTAGCATTCAGCTTGCATTTGTTAATACAACATAATTAGCCTATTTTTATGCAAAAATAAAAGATTAAAGGAAAAGAAAAAGGAAGGAGGTATTTAGAATAAATACGGAGTGACCTGAACCCCAAGAGAATGTCAAGCCATGACCTGATCGCAAAATAAAATAATTAGAGAAAGATAGGGTCTACATTATGTTGTACGTATTACCTATATGTGTAAATAATTATTTTTGATGAAATAAAATTAAATTGTTATTTTTACCACTTGTATGTATTTAAAGAAATAATATAAAAATAAAATAAAAATCATTAAATAAAAATAAAACTGAAAATAAAATCCTCCCTGTATTGTACAAAACACATGTATATGTATTGCATCCTCTATTTATTATATAACTGTAATTAGTTCATAAAAATAAAACAAAAATTATTTTGTACTCCTAAAAATATGTTGAAAATAACTAAAATATAAAATTAGGGAATCTATGTAAAAATAACAAGACAAAAATACTTGCGCATAATACATAGGTATATTATACCTGTATATACTACTATTTGTATGAGGATGGGGAGCTTGCACAAAGGTGCATGTAACTTTACATGAACCGGCGCTTATATCTTTCACATTTTTTTACTTTTTTGAAAAATACCACCATGTATATTCATCCATATATCCCTCCAATATGTCATTCGAATTTCATCAGAAATAAAGACTCCTATGACCTCCATCCAGAACAGGTAATTTTAACGGTCTTAGAATTGCTGTAATCGACTTGTTCTGGATGGAGGTCATAGGAGTCTCTATTTCTGACAAAATTCGAATGACATATTGGAATATATGGATGAATATACATGTTGGTATTTTTCAAAAAAGTAAAAAAATGTGGAAGATATAAGCGTCGGTGCATGTAAAGTTACATGCACCTTGGTACAAGCTCCCCATCCTCATATTGTATATACACTAATTTTTTTTTCATAAAAAAAATTAAAAATCACAAAAAAAATATTTGAAAAACAATAAACACTTTTTATTTTATACACTTTTTAATTTAAATTCATTTATTATTTTTAATTCATTTATCTTTATTTTTCTAACAGTTTTTGTCTTGTAGCCTATTTTGGTCGTATCCTAGACCGCCTCTGATTGGGTCAGCGCGGATTCACTGACCTCGGTCAAATGGTCCCCGCCAGCCCTCTTTCACCCGAGTCAGGTTTGGCCTGATTTTCACCGATTTTTTGTGACCTAACCGTGGCGTCTTCTCCTCCGATTCCAAGCTCCGATTGCGAGGCGCGGATCCCTAATCCATGCCCTATTTTCCCTAGCTCGATGCTCGCATCGGTTCAGCGGGTCGCACCCCCATCTTCTCAGACTTGAATACCTATATAGCCTACGCCTCCCCCTCCCTTTTTCACTACCTTTGGTTGCGCCACCACCTCCTGTGGACCGTCCTTCCTTTTCCAAAGTGACAACACGAGAGGGAGAGGGCACCTTTTGGAGCACGAGAACCAACAGGTCCGACGAGGATTCCCTCAGCTCCGCCGTGAGGAGCATAGCCTTTGACAGTGTCGACCATTGAGGCCATTACCCCTGTGGATCGTCATCCGCAGCCCCAGGCGTACTCCAATCATCCTTAGGTACTCCATTTCCCTATTTATTTCATGTTGAATCGATCATTTGTCCGTCGCACATCGCATCTCTGACCACCTTATCTCGTTCACATCTCCTCCTTGTTCCAACGGTTAACCCGCACTCATCAGACCTCCTTTCGCTTTTCCATATGCTCCGCAACCTACCCCCAAACTCCAGCCATCAGGTTGGAGCCATCTGCAGGTCGAATCCTCCACATCGCCGGAGACCTAATTCATTCGCCATCCACCCTCTGTTCTTGATGTTAGTAGTGCTCTATCCCTCGCCGGAGCCACCTCTCCAAGCACCACCTCTTTTCTGCAGGAAAGAAGCACGAGAAGGCCTCATCTGGAGGTAAAGGATATACCCAGAAAGCTCCAGGTCTGACATGCCCCATGAGGATCCTCTCCTTGGTCCATGCGCCTTCTGAGCTCACCCATAGCTGCAGAACACCTTTGCCGATGATTCCCTCATCTCAGCAGCTTCTGGCGACGTCAGAAACATGCTCCATCGTTGATAGAAACTCGTCGGAGGCGAGTTCAACCCTGTTCAGCCAGATAGACTCGCAGCCGTCAGATCAGGCGTCTCTCCTAGTTCTGTTCTTCACCGTCCATCATCGGGAGGCTCGTGACCATCAGATCCATCTGAGGATCTCTTCCCCGCCATTCATTGCCGAAGGAGTACCAACGCATCTCGACCGTTCATCCATAAGAGGACCGCCTTTAGTCGTTGGATCGCTCCTTAATAAAGGGTAATTCGTACTTAGGCCTTTTCTTGTTTTGATTTTATTTCCTAGTCCTGTAAATATTTGTTGCAGTTAATTTATTTTGGGCATTTTGCAGTTAGACCCTTATTGTTTTCAGTATTTGCATTTTAGTCCAGCATGTGTGAACTAGCATGATCACGTGCTTTTCTGGTATATTTGCATGATCTGCCCTGGACTTGTATATGTTATGTTTTGAATGAAAATTTTCTGATATTTGCAGTTATACCCTTGTGTGTGGTTTATTGTGCATGTGTGTAAATTTACTGGGCATTTTGAATCTTTAGCCCTAAGCTTTTCATCTGTATTATTATTTGGCCCTTATAATTATTATAATTACAACAAGGTCCTTGTGAACTGTATGTCTTGTTTCTAGTTAAATAAGTACCCAAAAAATCTATAAAAATTATTGTTAGCTCATGCTAACACGATAATATTTATGGTAATTTTTGTGGATCAATTTAGTATTGTTTATTGTTTTCTAAAAATTCAAAAACCTTAAAAAAGTATTCTGTCTATTTTAGAAAATACATAAAAATTCGAAAAGTCCCTTTAAAAATTCTATAAAAATTCCTGATTGTGTGTTTTTGTATGCTTTGCCTTCAATAGTAATTTCATTTAAAAACCCTAATAAAAACCCTGAAAATCTCAAAATCCTCAAAAACTTAAAAAAATCATATAAAATTCTAAAAATTCAAAAAATTACAATTTCAGTTCCTGTTTGTAGCTCTTTTATTTAGTTTATCATAAAATTCATAACCAGAACGTTAGGGCATTTTAGCTATTTTTAACTTGCATTATTGTCTTGGTTGTGCACTATTTTTATTTTTAGCCTTTGTTTGATTTTTATAAAATCATAAAAACACCAGAAAAATCCCAGAAAATTACCAAAAATAATTTAAAATATCAGAAACCCAAAAATATTTTTATTCAATTTTTGAGCATTTTTAGCCTTAAATAAAAATTCAAAAAGTTTGTTGTTTGCTTTATTGTCTAATTTGCATGATTTTATTCCTTAATTAAAAATCATAAAAATTTTTGCAAAATTAAAAACCACAAAAATATTTTGGCTATATTCTGAAACTCGATTATTCGTACATTTCTATGATCCTTGTGTTCGATCCTGGTTGTTATACCAGGTTAAAATAAATAGCTGAGACTGCTTACATTATTTTATGTTCTTTGATTGATTTATCCTTTGATTGTGTGGTTCACTCTCTCATTTTCTTGTTGATTGTGCATTGTGATCTAGGTCGCAACGACCTTTGGTTATTGATTTCCTAACCCGTATCACTCGGACACGTCATCAGAATGGCGTCGTTGCCGGGGAGCACGGCTTAGTAGTCGCTTTTCAGCTTTTTGTTTAGTTTTTTCTCTATTTGGTATAACTGTTTTTTGACCTATCTCTATTTCACTTTTTATACGAGGAACCACCCAAGGACACTTTGGAGGAGACCCGCACCGGAGGAGGAGAAAGGAGAAGAGCAGGAATTAGTTATATTAGATAGAGTAGAGTAATTAGTTTACTTTTCAGCAAAACATTTATGTTGTAATATTTGAGACACTTAGACTCTTCATAGACACTTGAACTCTCAGGGTCTGTTTCGCTGAGCACCGTTGTGCTTGAGGGACCTAACCACAATTTTTCATCGAGTTTTGTTGTTATCGCATTTTTCTTTCTATTTGATTCTCGAAGTTTTGGCCCCTAGACTTAGGAATTTAGATTGATTGTGACGTAATTAGCTAAGGCACAATCCCTAATTGCTTGCCTGCACCTATAGATCATAATTTGACCTAGTTGAAAATAAACAATAAAAGTTAACTTGATCGATTGAGAGGTCATGTGCCGCTAGAGGTTGTATACAACACGTGCAGGATCCGTTATGGCGGACACTGATCAACATCCGAGACTGGACATCGACGTCTCTCTCTCTCTGATTAGTTAGCTATTGTTCTTCATGGTCATTAAAAATTGCCCTCTTAAGGTCGATTTCTTCATGCATCATATAGTTAGTTTACTTTTAGTCTTTTAATTTATGTCCAGATCATCATGCATATAGAGTGTTGGCAACAGGTACACATCTCTATCTTTGCATGCATCATAGTATTTGATCGTGCATTGGTTTTTTCAAGTTTTCCCCCTATTTTTGGACTTAAAATAACTCAGGATAGAGAAAATTTTGTTAGGCATTGCTTTCATTTAAAAATGTCTAAAAATGAGAAAACCAAAAAATTGGAACTGTTAATGCAAACTTGACCCTAAAATCCACCTTATTTAAAAATATTTATTTTGGGGAGAGTCACCCCATCATTGGTTGGTTTGTATGTAGCAAGAGAGTGACCCATGCACTAGGCTAGAGCCATACCTGAACTTCCTTCAGAGTACTGGTCTTGTGGTTAGTCGCTCTCTAGTGAGGATTTCTCCGGGTAGCCGGTAAGCTGTCCGGGGCTTCCTTAGCAGATTAGATAGATCAGGTAGTCGGTAAACGGTCCGCAATCCATACTGGCTAGGAAAGATCTAAGGGTGGGATTGGGCCAGTCTCCTGGGAGCATCGGGTTCCTACCAGCTCGCTTAATCGCTTTAATAGACTGATTGATCATCTAAAATAAAATTGACAATATTAACAACCGAACCCTTATGGTCATCATCTCAGTGTTGCATAGTTGAATTGGGGTTTGACTTTTGATCTTGTTTGCATTCCTAATTTCATCCACATTCATCACGACATCACGATGATGGGAAGGAGCTCCGTTAGTCTGCCTTTAGTAGCATCGCTCTCAATCACTCCTTTCCACTCATTTAGGGTGGTTTTGGAGAGCCCAGACCTGCTCTCTGAACTTGAGTTGGCTACCACCTTTTTCCCCCTCGACCAACCTTCTCCCACCAGTCCTGAGGTGCCCGAGCAAAGACCAATGTAGTTATTGTACATTTGACAGCACCTGAGTTCGGGTTTTTTTGCCTTTGCAGAGACCCGTGAGATGGACAGCAGTGACAGACGCATCGATGAGCAGCCTCATGGTTCTACTTATGTTCTTTATCAAGGCGCCATCAACGAAACACTCCTAGCCTCCCTGGAGACGATGCAGAGAAAGATTAGAGATCAGGGAGCATTTATGTGAAAGGTGTGTAGAGAGCTTGTAGATATGAGAGCAGGCAGAGACCAACTGCAGAGACTAGCTAGTGGAGAGATACATGCAGCTGGAGAAGCATCTAGAGGAGGAGATGGACACCCTGAGGATCAACCAGAGCAGAGACATCCACAGTCGATGAGGCAATTGCACAATCCCGATGCAACACACACTCATCGATGGATTCAGCACCCTGAGATTCTGGGAGACTTCAAGCTCAGCCCCTAGACGATCTACTTACTGCCCAAGTTCCATGGGCTAGCCACCGAAGAGCTGCTTCTACATCTGTAAGAATTTGAGATGATCTGCAGTACGGTCCATGTCATATTTATGGACGAAGATACCATTAAGATGATAGCATTCCCTTTCTCCCTGGTCGACAAAGCGACATATTGGATGAAGCATGGGGAGATATGTTACTACTTGGGAGTAGCTCCGGACCGAGTACTTGAACAATTATTATCCACTCGGTAGAACCAATGCAGCTAGATCTCTGATCAACAACTTCGCAATGATCCCCAATGAGCAGTTTCATGAGGCATGGGATCGATTTCACGAGCTCATTAACTGATGTCCACACCATGAGGTATCCACGCCCAACCTAGTGTAGTGTTTCTTTTGTGGGCTGACACCGGAGCTATAGGGGCTTGTCAATTCCTCATGTGGAGGGTCCTATTTCACAAAGGATGAGGACCAGGTCTGGACCATCTACAAGGAGATGGCAGAGAACTACATGGTGATGTCCCAGACATGTGTCTACACATAGGGGAAGCCCCTTCCACAGGCCATGTCCAATCAGACGATAGCATGGGTTGATGCATGTCCATCTACTTCGTCAACAACAGCACAGGTAGAGTCTTCAACAGCTGACATGGGGTTATTAGTGAGAAGTTAGACCGCATAGAGGTCATAAAAAAGAAGCAGTGCCAGGGATGACATAGATAGACCAGTTGGCACAGACTCTCAGTGACCTGAAGACTTAGATCTTATGTCTCCAGGAGGCACAAACGGCTTCTCAACCCCATCTCAGGTCACGGGATGATCACCGCAGCAGCAGCTCTTCCCAGCCACCTGTCCAGTACTGCCAGGTTCACCATATTTAGGCAGAGTCGGTTTAGCCATTGCAGTAATACTCCCAGCCACCGCCATCTCAAGATACTCAGTTGGTGGTGTATCAGTCGGATCAGCCCCTGGTAGTTCTTCCCCCTTACCCTTACAAGCAGGAGCCGTAGATGGAAGTCAACGAGATTTGGTATGACCAGCAGCAGCCCAGGATCCGTCGTGATCATCCTGGATTCAGGTCGTCTACCAGAGCACCTTATCCTAGCAACAACCTCCGTCTCAGGGTAGATCGAGCAGCCAGCAGCAGCAGCAGCCCCAATACTCCCAGCCCCAGAAGCATTACCGGTCAGGTCCTCGTCCCTACCATCAGGGATAGTAGTGGAGGCAACAACAGCCTCAGCAGTACACCCATCCCCCTCCACATCAGTACCAGCAGAGTCAGCTTCATTTCCAGCGAGACAACATGTCCAGTTCACATGGATCCATCTATGAGAACCCAGCCCTTGACGATCTCGCCCACCTACTTTTAGACCAGTAGGCTTCCTTCCGGGGAAGATGGACGAGTTCGTGTAGGAGATGAGAGACATCATAAAGTCTAAGGCCGCCATACCAGCTTAGGTCGAGCCCAATCTGAATAATCTGAAGAGGAAGTCTGAGTAGGTACAGTTCACTGAGACCACCACTCCAAGTGACTCCTTGGGTGATATTTCTTCCTATATATTTGTTGATGATTTTGTGACACTTAGGAGTGGTAGGATGCCAGCTAGTAGCGCCTCGTCTGACAGACGACCACATGATGATCCAGGAGCGCTAGACGAGGAGGATAGCGGTGTTGATGCTGCTAATGATGCTGATGACGGGTGGTGCTGATGCCACCAAGGATGATTATCAAGCCGACGGTACTGAGACCGTCATACCTCCAGACGTAGTCGGTGGTACTGATGCCACCATTTTACCAGATGCCGAGCCAGAGCGTAGTGCTGATGCTGTGAAGACAGATGCCGTGGGTGGTGCTGATGCCACCATTTTTCATTCAGTTGTGTTTCTGTCTGTTATTGTATCTTAGGACAGTGTTGAAAAGACCAAAAATATGAATAAAGGAAAGGTTTCTTTAACTTCTTCGAGCCCATATGTATTGCATGATGATCGTGGTATGGACTACATTGTAAAGCCTTGAACTTGGCATCTCTCGGATCTTATATAATACGATCCGGCTCGTCAAGAGAAAACCAACTAAATTTGTTTCGTGTGAATCGGACTTCGTTTCGATTTGTTACGATTTTCAGAAGAAAGAGAAGTAAGGAGGGTTAAAAAGTCATTAACCCATAATAAGTGTCACTAAGACTAATTAAGTGTGATTAAAGAAACTAATGATGGATTGAAAACTGCTAATGATCATTAGCAACACTAATCAATAGTTAGTAAAAGATAAGCGTAAACCGCGAAAGTTAAATCACAATTAGTGAAAGTTAATCATTATTAGTGTTAATTAAGAGTCATTAGCGAATCTAGAATCATCCGGAATGTTCTAACATAAGCCCCAAGTTTGGGATAGGTTTTGGTCAAAACCATGGGCCGTTAAATCATGGTTAAGGTCTAAACCATCATTTTCTAACCATGGTTAGTGGTTTTTTGGAGCCTATAAATAGACCCCCCCTACCCATTCATTCTCTACGATTTCCATTACCACCACCACCCCAAGGGATAGGGTCGAGAGGTCGGGAGGAGGAGTGGGAGGCGAGGGAGGAGCGCTAGCGAAGCGCTGCCGGGAGAACGATGAGGAGAAAGGTATGATCCTCTCTTAGTTTGTTTCATAAGCTAGTATTTCAATTAATCCTCTTTTCTTCCAAGCTTTGTTCTTTATTCATCTTTCTTTCCGATTCTTTTTCTGTTGTCGCTCGAGGATAAATCTGTGTAACACCCTACTTAGGTGCGGGCAGCTATGCACGACAGTGAACCCCGTGATTCGTCACACATTCACTCATCTAAGACGCGTGGTATCTACCTATTCTCCATCGCTTATATTTCTATTCTTTCAATTATTCTTTTATAGTTATTTTGATGGAGAAATCTGTGTAATACCCTACTTACGTGCGGGCGGCTATGCACGTCAGTGAACCCTGTGATTCGTCACACATTCACTCACCTAAGATGTGTGGTGTCTACCGATTCTTCATCTCTTGTTGTTTGAGTATATTCTTTCAGTTTTGTTGTTATTTTCCTCACGGTTGATTTTATAGAGGAAACTCTTTTCGTTTTTGTTTTGAAATATGTCCGGATATAAGGGGAAACTTTGCCGAAATTTTCCGAGAAATATGTCCTGATACAAGGGAAAACTCTACCGGAATTTTCCGAGAAATATGTCCCGATATAAGTGGAAACTCTGCCAAAATTTTCCTAGAAATATCACCCCGTATAAGGAAAAGCTTTGCTGAAATTTCAAGAGAAAATATGTTCTTGGCGTTCTTCATGTTCTTCGTGTTCTTCGTGTTCTTCGTGTTTTTCGTGTTCTTCGTTCGTACTTCACGTTCTTGACACGTTCTTACCGTTTTTGATACAAAAATGAAATTCCGTCTTTTCAGGAGCCTTAAAACATCCTTTCTAAAAACGAAACACGATAAAGCCTTGCATACACGAGAGAGAGCTCGATTAGGTAACGAAATCCTTTCTTTTGCTGTTGGGTTTTCAAACGAGATTATTGAAATTCTTGATTTATGTTCTGTGCTATAAAGAACCCTAATTTTGGCTATTTTTGATAAAGTCTGAACAGTTGCTTTGTGATTCCCACTAAAATAAGATTTAAACATCAAATCGATGCGGTGGCTTTGAAAGTTAGGGTTTGAAAGTTAAAATAGGCATAAATATGAGTATATATGCATATGAATAATATATATGTGAGTCTGAGGTTTGAGTTACATCATGGGAATTGATGTGGTTTGAGTTGGATCCTGAAAAGGATCATGCGTCACGTTAAGGATGACTGGGAGTAGAACAACAAGTCAGTCATGCAACCTGTAGGTTTGTTGGAAGGAACCCGTATTGGCGTTTCCCTACCTAGGTGGTACACGGTTGCCATGTTATGATAAGTGTGTACGAAATGAATGTTTTGCAATGCGTGGTACCGGGAGCCAATATCTTCGGGTTGAACGACGAAAGATGTGGTCGTGTCATGTGAAGGCACGGGTGGTTCAATAGCGGCTGGGTCACGATAATATGTATTAAAGCCGCTATTTATATGATTAAATGTTAGCCTGAGGTTTTAAGCAACCGAGTCCTCGAGGACGGTGTGCTCATTTGTTTTCCAGACTGAGGGTTTGAGACAATGTTTACTAAAATAAAAGAAAATTATCAGGGTAGCATTGGAGGATTGGTTGAGGCGACGTGCGGTGGTATAAGCTTACCAAGATCAACGCAATCTCCAATCCTGAAGTGTCCACAACTTTGGAGTCTTTATAGTGGTGAGGTAATCCCCTGGACTAATCCCTAACGTGGAATAGAAAGGAATAGGACTTAATTTAATGAGAAGGAATGAAACTTTTTGTGATAATAAGTTTTGAAAAATTACCCATTTGTTTGCTTTTCCCTTCTTCGTTACTTAGCATTCGCTAATTTTTATCCTTTGATGAATGGAAAACCCAACAGGTATCGGTGAGCCAACGCAAGGACCTTAGTAGACATCCAGCCAGCCACAGTAGCTTTACTTTGTAAGGTAGTTAGTAATCTTTTGTATATTTTCCATTCAAGCTGATGTACATGTAAATGGTTATAGTGGGACAATTTATAATCTGAACTTTATTTTGTGAATGGAAAAGTGTTGAAAAACTTTCTTCTGAATACACTTTATTTGCAGTTTGTTTCTGAATGTTAGTTGGGATTGCTGAATAAATTATTGCTGAGTAACCAGATCTGGTTATGGGAGGATCCGACAGTCCGGAATTGGGGTCTCGATTGATTGGTATCAGAGCTTGGTTTCTCCAGTAAATTATTTAGTAATTAACAACTATGAGCGGTATTCAGAAAACTAAGGTTGTACTAAGATACTTTTATCTTAATAAATGGCTGCAGTACCATTCACAAGTCATTGTCCCTTATGTACATCATGCTAAGACATATAGTATCTGACCTTTGACCTTGACTCATCCCAAGATCATAACAGACCAAGACGTGTCTAGACAATTAGCGGCTATGATGGCAATGCTCCAAGACATAGGACAAAGGCAACAAGCATTGGAGGAGAGGCTCGATGCACAAGCTGAGAGACCCGAGGCATCTAAGCCTACGAATGCTAGGATTGAAGGTTCTGTCCATCTTTCTGAGGAAGAATCTAGTTACCATCCTTCAACTGAGTCTGCTCCTACCCCGAATGAAGGAGCAATGGAGAAGGCCCTTCTTAGACACCAAACATTACTAGATAATTATCGAAAGGGAAAAATTCCTCGATTCAAAGGTGTAGAGACACCTGCCGAGGTTGAGTTATGACTCGATGACGTTACTAGGATGTTGAGGATAATCCATACACCAATTGACACCTAGGTGCACTTTGCTGATTACTCCCTAGCAGATTATGTACGACGATGGTGGAGAGCAATTTCTAAGAAATTAGCGGATCCTGTTCCATGGGATATCTTTGAGGAGAGGTTTCGAGCTCACTTTTGTCCCTCTCATTAGGAAGAACTAAAGAGGAGAGAGTTTGCTTCTTTGAATCAGGGTTCTAAGACCGTACGAGATTATCATATCCACTTTACTGAGCTACTATGTTACTCACCAGCTCTAGAAGCTTCACCACAAGTGTCTTACCAAATTCGTTAGCGGTCTTCAGGGAGATCTACGAGAAAAGCTTGTTGGTTTTAGAGCTACAACCGTAGATAAAGCAATGGACATCACCTCTTATTGAGATGGAGAGGGATGAAAACCGCCAAAGAAGAAGTTTCCACTTTAATGGTGGACCATCCAAAAGTAAGGCACATTATAACCGTAGAGATCGTCGCTATCATCCAGCCAATTCCAATATAAGCTCACCACAGACCTTGGGTCAGGAATCATCAAGAAGAGGGGGTTTCTCTAGACCTCCACTATACCCCCGTAACTCAGCACCAGGAACTAGTACCTCTGTGGTTGGGTCTTCAGCTCAGACAGGAACACGTGCATGTTATCACTGTCATCAAGAAGGTCACATTAGGAAAGATTGTCCACAGTTGAGAGGTTCAGGGTTTAAACCAACTCCGATTATCAGTATAACATCCACCTCGAGCAATGAAGCAACACGTGGAGGAAGACATGGTAGAGTTTGTGGCTCACAAGGAACATATCCTACACAACAGCCACCACAAAGCATTGCGGGTTCTAGCTTGCCTATTCCTAATGGCCAGCTCAATGCAATTACTGAAGAACAAGCCTACAATTCAGGCACGCTCGTACGAGGTATTGTTACTATTCATGACTTTTCAGTACATGCCTTATTTGATTCTGGTGCTTCACATTCATTTATTGCTCGACGGTTAGTACCCACTTTGGGTAAGGTACCAGTAGAAGCACAAAAATCCTATCTGATCAAGGGACCAGGAGGACAAGTGTTAATAATCCGAGAAATCCTGGATGATTGTGTAGTACTGATAGCAGGACATCAGTTACCTTTTCCTTATTACTTATTGAAATGGATGACTTTGATCTCATTCTTGGTATGATTTGGCTAGAAAGGCATCATGCATGCCTTGATTGTTTCCGGAAGGCAGTAACTTTTCACATTCCTAACTCGATAGAGTTCCAATTTGTTGGAAAGACATCCAGTGATGATGTCAAGTACATATCTAATTTAAAGGCTCAACAACTATTAGAACAAGGGTGCCAAGGTTTTTTAGCTTATGTATCCACTACATCAGAGTCAGAAAGAATGATAGAAGATGTACCTATAGTGTGCGAGTTTCCTGATGTATTTCCAGAGGAAATACTTGGATTACCACCTAAGTGATTGAATTTGATATCTCTCTTATACCTGATACTCAACCTATCTCTATCCCCCCATATAGGATGGCACCAACTGAGTTACGAGAGTTAAAGGCACAGTTGCAAGAACTATTAGATAAAGGATTCGTTCGTCCTAGTACTTCACCATGGGGAGCACATGTCTTATTTGTCAAGAAAAAGGATGGGTCAATGCGGTTGTGCATTGACTATAAACAACTAAACAAGAAGACCGTAAAGAACAAGTATCCTCTACCAAGGATAGATGATCTCTTTGACCAGTTACAGGGTTCGACTGTGTATTCCAAGATTGACTTAAGATCTGGATACCATCAATTGAAGATAAAAGATGCGGATATCCCCAAGATAGCCTTTCGAACTAGATATGGACATTATGAATTCTTAGTTATGCCTTTTGGACTAAGAAATGCCCCAACAACTTTCATGGATCTCATGAATAGAGTATTCAAGGAGTTCTTAGATCACTTTGTAGTAATCTTTATTGATGATGTGCTTATTTACTCCAAGGATAAGTATCTGCATGAACATCATCTCAAGCAGGTACTTGAAACTCTAAGGAAGAACAAAATGTATGCTAAATATAACAAATGTGACTTCTGGCTATCTGAAGTATCTTTCTTAGGCCATGTTATTTCTGGGAAAGGTATATCAGTTGATCCTACAAAGGCTAGTGCAGTGATGAGTTGGGAACGCCCGAAGACTATCACAGAAATACGATCTTTTCTGGGATTAGCTGGATACTATAGAAGATTTGTGAAGGATTTTTCACAAATAGCATTGCCAATGACTAGGTTGACCCAGAAGGAAGTTCCATTCATATGGTCAGATGCATGCGAAATTAGTTTCCAAACACTGAAAGAATGCCTAACATCTGCATCCATCCATACTCTACCCTCTGGGAGTGAAGGGTTTACAGTATACACTGATGCGTCTAAAGATGGACTTGGGGCAGTTCTTATGCAACATGGTAAGGTAGTTGCATATGCATCACGACAGCTCAGGACACATGAAAAGAACTACCCAACACATGACCTTGAATTAGTTGTTGTAGTTTTTGCTTTAAAGATATGGAGACATTACCTCTATGGTATTACTTTTGAAATCTTCACTGATCATAAAAGCTTGAAATATCTATTTGATCAGAAGGAACTCAATATGAGACAAAGACGGTGGCTAGAGTTGTTGAAAGACTATGATTGCACTATTTCCTACCACCCTGGTAAGGGGAACGTCGTAGCAGTTGCCCTTAGCAGAAGAACTTATTCAACTGGGTTTGTGAGTGCTATCCACTTATGGAGTTTACTATCAACGTTAAGTGAATGGAAACCATTTGATAGTAGTGTCGATACTATAACTATTCCTCACCAATACAAACCAGAGATCTGGGATAGAATAAAGAAACAACAGGAGGATGATCCGGTCCTTAAAGACTTAAGACAACAACTTGAGAAGAATGTGATAGAGGGATTCTAGATACAAGATGGGTTACTATATAACCATCATAGAGTTTGTGTACCAAATACACCTTAACTAAGGAAAGACATATTATGTGAAGCGTACTGCTCAAGATTATCTATTCATCCAGGAATTACAAAGATGTATAAGGATCTTCATTCATACTTTTGGTGGTCGGGAATGAAGAAAGATGTTGTTGAATTTGTAAATTCATGTTTCACTTGCCAGCAGGTAAAGGCTTCACACCAAAAGCCACCAGGATTATTGTAACCCCTCCCTATACCTGAATGGAAATGGGAAAGCATTTTCATGGACTTCGTTACTGGCTTACCTCAGACGACTGGTAGTAAAGATAGTATTTGGGTTATAATAGATCGTCTGACAAAGGTATCACACTTTATTCCGATAAGCTTATCTTTCACTCCAGACCAGCTTACTGAGTTATATATTACACATGTGATTCGCCTCCATGGTATTCCGAAGGAAGTAGTTTCTGATCGAGATTCACGATTCACCTCACACTATTGGGAGAACTTCATGAAAGCCTTAGGTACACAACTATGCTAGAGTACAACATATCATCCACAAACAAATGGTCAGTTAGAACGTACGATTCAGGCACTAGAGGATATGCTACGAGCGCATGTCTTAGAATGGAAGGGATCATGTATTAAACATTTACCTCTTGCAGAATTCACATACAACAACAGTTACCATACAAGTATTGGCATGACATCATTTGAAGCACTTTATGGATGTAGGTGTACTACTCCTTTGTGTTGGCAAGAAGTCGGGATAAAGAACCTTTATGATTCAGATACACTACAAGAGATACAGGAAGATATAGAGCTTGCTCGAAAAAGACTATTGACTGCTCAAAGTCGCCAGAAAAGCTATAGTGATACTAGGCGAAGAGACCTTGAGTTTGAGGTAGGTGACTTTGTATTTCTCAAAGTATCACCTATAAAGGGAATTCAAAGGTTTGGTGTGCATAGGAAGTTAGCACCCAGGTTCGTAGGTCCCTTTGAAATTATTCAGCGGATTGGAAAAGTTGTCTATAGACTTGCACTTCCTCCACATCTTTCTGCAATACATGATGTTTTTCAAGTATCAAATCTTAGAAAGTAAGTTAAGGATCCAGAGCATAAGATAAGTTATGATGATTTACATGTTGAGCCAGACTTGACATACCAAGAGTTACCTGTGCAAATACTTGACAGGGATATCAAGAAGTTGAGAAATAAAGAGGTACCTCTAGTTAAAATATTATGGCGAAACCAAGAGTTTTAAGAAGACACATGGGAACCTGAGGCGGAAATGAGAGAGAAATACCCCTATTTGTTTGGGTAATAACACTATGTATTGTATATCTTCTTTAAAATGAAATGGTGTTCATTCACTTTAAGGTTGTTATGGTTTCAATCCTCTTTAAGGTTGATATGCTTGCATTTCTAGTCTCGAGGACGAGACTTTCTTTAAGGTTGTTATAATTGTAAAGCTTTGAACTTGGCATATCTCGAATCCTATATAATAAGATCTGGCTCGTCAAGAGAAAACCAATAGAATTTGTTTCGTGTGAATCAGACTTCATTTCAATTTGTTATGATTTTCGGAAGAAAGAGAAGTAAGGAGGGTTAAGAAGTCATTAACCCATAATAACTGTCATTAAGACTAATTAATTGTGATTAAAGAAACTAATGATGAATTGAAAATCGCTAATGATCATTAGCAACACTAATCAATAGTTAGCAAAAGATAAGCGTAAACCGTAAAAGTTAAATCATGATTAGTGAAAGTTAATCACAATTAGTGTTAATTAATCATCATTAGCGAATCTAGAATCATCTGGAATGTTCTAACTTAAGCCCCAAGTTTGGGATAGGTTTTGGCCAAAACCATAGGCCAAAATCATGGGCTGTTAAACCATGGTTAAGGTCTAAACCATGATTTTCTAACCTTGGTTAGTGGTTTTCTGGAGCCTATAAATAGACCCCCCTACCCATTCATTCTCTACGATTTCCACTACCACTACCACCCCAAGGGCTAGGGTCAAGAGGTCGGGAGGAGGAGTGGGAGGCGAGGGAGGAGCGCTAGCGAAGCGCTGCCGGGAGAACGAGGAGGAGAAAGGTATGATCCTCTCTTAGTTTGTTTCATAAGCTAGGATTTCAATTCATCCTCTTTTCTGATAACGCGCCCCAACATCCGCGAGGGTCACCATGAATAAATAATACAAATGTGTCGCTGCGGCGACCGCTCGCAGAGTATGGGGGTTGATCAGCAATTAACCCACAACAAATAATACAACAATCAAGCTCGGAAATAAATGTGAATTAATTTTTATTTACTCTACCATAAAATGTATAGGGAACAAGCATGTAGAGGTCGAACCACAGAGAGCAATACAAAATGCATGAGCCGTCAGGTGTGAATGAGTCATCCTTGTGAGAAGTGGGTTTTAATTAATTGAATATATATATATATCTTTTTTTTATTTATTAATATATATATATATATATATTCTTTTTTTTCTTTATATATATAGATAATAATAATATAATGAGATAGTGCATATATATATATTTACATATATATTTTTTTTTCTTTTTTAGGAAATACTTATATATACATTAAGAGGTACTAAAATATTTACAAAAATGCTTAAAAATAGTCAAAAATTAAGAAATAAAATCTTTTTAACTTTTTCATCATTTTTTACTGTTTTTGTGATTTTTGGACATTTTTGAGAATATGTTTAGTATTTTTAATTAACTACATAATAGCAAACAGTGGAATAAGGTCTGGCTGTAATAAAAATGAACATTGAAAATAGTTACAAGCCTCAAAATTTTCCACACGATTTTTCTAGTAAAGAGAATAAAATATAGCATAAATAAGGCCTGAGTTTGTATTTTTCTGATTTTTCTGTGATTTTTAATATTTTTTTGAAGTTTTTGGGTGTTTTCGCATTTTTAAGGTTTTCCTTTTTAGATTTTTAGGGATTATTGGACTGACACTAGAATAGGACAAAATACACCACAGGGAATTTTTTTAGAATTTTTCAAGGCATTTTGATTTTTTTTTGGGATTTTATACTCTAGACAGTGAATAAAAGACATGTTTTTGGTTTTTAATAAATACAAAAAGGCCATAAAATGACAAACTAAAAATATGACATGCGAGCACAGCCAATCAGTAGCTTAAGTCTATTTTTCCAAGATTTTTCGATTTAACATGAAGCACGAAATAAATAGACAAGACATTCAAAAATTAAATGGCCTGGCAGGGGTGTTTTTGCAAATAAAATAAGTCGCAGGGGCATACATGCAAAAATCATAGTAAAAATACACTTTAACTTTTATTTTCAAGACTATTTAATAATTACAGGGACCCGGAGGGGCTTGACTGCAAAATTTCACGCGCCTCACGTGGTTGCTGCACGTGAGGTGTGGAAGGACTAAAGTGCAAATACGAAAACATCAGGGGTCCTTTTGCAAAACAACCATTTTATTTACAACGGTGACTTTTATTTTTGGCATTAAATATTAAATACAAAAAGCGAGGGGGGTGGATGTGAAATTTACCCCTAATAAAAACGTGGCATCCGACGGTTCTGCTCCTCTCACTTGCCACGCGTCGTCTCCTGGACACCCAATGACGCTTCGCCGATGGAGCGCTGAGATTAGATCAGCCCCGCTGATCTGACGGTGGATACGGTGCTCCATCGGACGGTTGCTGTTAAATCTGGGGCGGCTCTCCTGATCCGACGGCGCTGAAGCCCCCTGGAAGAACGGGGAAGAAGCTCGAAGCTGGCGAGCTTGGATCGAAGAGCGTGGGCTCCTCCAGGGTTCCCCGGCGAGTCTGAAGTGTTCTGGACGTAGCTGGAAGCGTCCCGCGTCGATTGATGGCGTTTTCATGGCTCCTGGGGGTCCGAGTCGATGAAGCAAGGTCGGAGAAGAAAAGGGCCCCCAGGAACCTCTTCCCGGATCCGTGCGAGTCCAGTTGGGCTCGATTCTTCGAAGTACCTGCACAGGAAGAACCGCGGGCGAGAGAGCTTGCTCCTCGACCCGGGGTTTTGAAGCTACGGTGCACAATGGAGATGGGCGGAGGGGCTCCGACGAACGGCGGAGTGGGAGCCCCGATTCGCCAGGACATAGGGTCCTGGGTTGAACAAATGCGTGCGACAGATGGAGAAAGCGTTGGGCTTCGAAATGGGGTGAACGGGGCGGTCGGATACAGTCAGATCCACAGTGGAGAAGTCGCGAGAGCGGAGCTCCGGCGAACTTCGAATTTCGATTTCTAAACTACAGACATTAATTAAAACCTAATCTAATGACTGAAATGAAAAGCTAACATCTAAAACTAACTAAAAATGCATAGAAAGGGCAGCTCTTATACCTGGGGGCCTCCAGGGAGCAGGGCGGACGCCGGAGCTCCGCCGCGTCAAAATCTCCTCCCTCCGGCCGAGTCACGGCGCTGGGCTACTCCTCCTGTCATGAGGAACAATCCAGGAACGAGATCTAGGCTTTAGGTTGGAATAAAAGTGGCCAAATCTGAGGAAGGAGGCGGAGCTTGTTATTTATAAACAATGGTGAGTGGCCTTATTGACCGGCGATTATTGCATGATCTAAAGAGTATTAGGTTGACCTAAGGAATCGGCGGGCATCATGGATGATTAGGGAGTGATTCTTGCGAAGGAAGTATCTTCGATTGATGGATGGTATGCCCGGGAAAAAAGGGAGAAGACGGGCGAAGAGATGGGTTGCGTCACATCGGGCGGCTGGGGGTCAAGTTGACTGAAGTCAACCCGCGGAGGGGCCTGATTGGTCCACCTCAGCTGCTAAATGCCAAAATAGAGGACCTGATGGAAGATTGATTTCTTTGACGCCCTAAATGATTTTATTAATTTTTTCTCATAAAATAAAAAATGTGTATTATTTCATCTAGTATTTGTTTATGATTTTTATTGAATTTTTAGAGGTGTTTTATTATAGTTTTATTTGAATAATGTGTATATGTGTATATTAACATGTATTTTTAGGTATTTTATTTTTAATTTATTCATTTTCTTTTATTATTTTATTGGCTTATTTTATAAATTTATAATTTAGTTTTGTGAGTATAAAGGTATTTTTGTTTGATTTTTATGGGTTTATTCATATTTTTAAATAAATAGGTATAGGTGTTTGTAGGTATATTTATAGGTGTTTTATCTATATATTTTATATACTTAATTTATTTATTATATTTTCTTGATTTTTATTTTGGTTTTGTATTTTTAATGAGTTATGCATAATGTATATATTATTATAAAAATATAGAAGAGCAAAAGAATCAAGGATTAAAACCCTTTCTGTTTATAGATAGGTACATGTCATAGGTATTTTGTCTATGAATTTATAGACTTATTTTATTTTACAAATTAGTTTTGGTTTCCTTCTATTTTTAATGTGTACGTGCATCATTTACATTATTTACAAAATTCTAAAAATATGATTTTGTACAAATGATAAATACTGAATAAAATGAATATTTTAATCAGTCCTATATACAAGAAGGGCCAAAAATCTAACTTCTGCATATGAGCTCCAAAAATTATGAAACCAATTTTATAAAATAGTTTATGGAATGCTATATACAATTAAAGGTGAGTTTGGGTGATTTGGAGTTTTTATTTGCAAGATATGGGTATGTGAAGATGAGATTTTGGCTTTTTATTCTGTGTATAAAATGTACACTGGGTATTATTTTTACAAAAACTCAATTTTGTATTTTTATTCACATTATTATCTACAACTTTCATGTACAAAGTTTCTTCATTTGTTGAATAAATAAATATGTACAAAATAGGTGCCAAGAATGCATAAATGAATGGAGTATTTATTGGATAATTAGCCCTTATCTCCCCCTACTTTATTCCTTGTCGACCAATTCCATTCTGGACTTGGTCTCGGGGTTAGGGTCATAAAATATTTGCAATATTTTATTCCTTTTTCTTTTCTTCTCTTTATTCTATAATTTTGGCATTAAAAACCTTATTTTATATATAATTAATACAAATGAATAATGGATGCTATTATGTACAAATCGATGCTATCTACATGCATTTGCTAGGGTTTTTGAGGCCAAAATGATAGAATAAAGGTGAGGAAATGGAGATTCATCACCCCCCTATACTTGCCTTTGCTAGTCCCTAGCAAACACTTATGCAATAAGTGCAAAAAGAATAAAGAAAAGAAAAAGGAAAATGAAAGAAATATAGAGTGAATAGGAATGCTTTCAATGCAATGCATGTCCTTACAAACTCTGAATTTGGAGCTCCTGTCAGACCCTGGGTGTGAAGGTGTGTGGAACCTAGTCGGGAACCAGTTCTAAAACACAACAGCCTTCGATAGTCACAGAACTCGGTTCAACCCACCTCAATAGTCGGGTCAGAACTATTCTACATCATACGCAAACTCTTATAACTATGAAGCTGACTTGTACGGTGTAAGTGATAGTGGCTCTCCCCAACTGAAATGATAAAGGAACTGACTTCTCCAGAATGACAACCCAATGATTCCCCAATCCAGCAGCTCTTTCCTCGAGGAGCAGGGTATTCCCTTCTAAGTTCAAGTGGCAACCAGCTCAAGAGGAGGGGGTGAAGAGAACAATGGACGGTAGCCAGTGTAGCTACCTATCCCGGGATGCAAGACCAGTGTAGTCAAGTCATCCAGCTGCAGGCTTACATGTTTTACTTTGGAGCTCAAGCTTGCTTATTGACTTTGTACATACTTTGCAGGCATTTTATTTTTGTACAGGCCTGACCATTTTTTTTTTCAACATACTATTCACAGCAGCATTTACATAAGGAGTTTTTCCTCTTGAGCTAGTAGACTATCCCTCTTTTGAAGCTTTATCGCAACCCACAATCTCCTGTCTTTAGACCTCATTGCTATTGGATCCGGTTGGGGTGCACTTCCCTCCCTAGACGAGGACGAATGTTTCCACCCGTGTGCTTCTCAAACTGGCAAATCCAACCCCCTCACCACTCCAACTGAGTTGAGCCAAGTGAAAGGTGCAGGTGTCCAAGTTAGATCACGGTCGGCAAGAGTCATACGTGTGTCTCGAAAAGTTTTAGTTAGTCCACTGAGGTGACTTGAACCCAGCCCTGATTTCTCAAAGAATTAAGTCTGTATAGACCTGAGGTACCTTAAACCTAGTTCCCATAAGGTTCCAGTGCAATTAGGTGCGGTAAGGTCTAACCGAGCTCCAATTTGAGACTTTCTTAGACTGATTCAATCATCAAGCTTCACTCAAAAAGAACATGAATGGTATGCTTATGCTGTGCACAATGAATGATGCAATTTTTCACAAAAGTTTGAAAGGATCAAAGAATGTTTTTACAAAAAGAATTTCTGCATAGGAAGTACGAACTGAAAATATTCAAAAAGTATATACACTTATTTACACGGGCGTGCTGCTTTATTTTCAAAATTTAGGAATTTTTTAGCAGCTTTACAGGTGTGAATGAAATAGTTTATTTGGGTATGTACAGAAAGAATTGTATGTGTCTTGTTTCTGATTTACTAGTATCTGCAATGGCGTTCTTATTAGCTTTTTTGAAAATAATTTTGCAAACTATAGTACACGATAATTTTTGCAATCTTTTACACACATTTGAAAACTATTTTTGCAAAGATTTTTCACACTATATGTATATATACAATTTTCACAATAATTTTGACAAGCATTTTTCAAGACATTTGCACATAGGTTTTTGAAATCCTTTCTTTCACACAAAGAAAAGTTTTGCAATCAACACAGTTTCACACATTTGAAATCATTTCACATCAAATTTTTCAAAACTAGTCACACTATTTTTCAAATCATACTGTATAGGTATCTGATTTATTAATCAGTAGATACAAAAGAAGAAAAAAATTGTATTTGATGTACAATATGGTTTCAGTTCTTATAAACTTTATTTGACTTATTCCTTATTTACAAATGAGAGATTTTTGTGCGGATTCCTCAGACTTACTCGAGAATCATTTTCACAAGGGTTTTTGAAAACTCTAGTCCAAAATAATTTTGCAACATGTACACGCATTTGAAAATCCTTTTACAAAAGTTTTACACAACATAGATAGATTTTTCAAAACACTTTTTGACAATCAACTTTTCACAATCATTTGCACACTCATTTTCACAAAGTTTTTGCTTTCACTCAAAGAAAATAGGTTTTACACACAAACTAATTTTTCAAACGTTGAATACTTGTTCACGCTATTTTCAAACAAATTTCACAAGATTTTTCAAAGGAAAATGTTTCGTACAAAACACTTTTCTGACTCAATAGTCAGTACAATTACAATGAGTCTGAGGAGCTCACAATCATCTTTCATTATCGTAAAGCTACTTTTTATATTTTATTTTATGTTGTAGTAATATTTTATTTTTCAGTATGAGTTATGGCTTTTAGTATATACATGGTATATACGACCCCCCTATACTTAGCTTGAGCTATGTCCTCATAGATCGAAAGGAAAATGCAAAGACATAACTCGTATTGAGTATAGACAGATCTAAAGAATAAGTATGAAAGAAATGAATGAATGAGAAGTTGACCGTCCCCCCTATACTTAGGATCAAATAATCCTAAGTATAGCAGACTGTACAAAAAGCAGGGAGGGTCAAGGGTGGGAATATACTGATCGTGCTCAGATTGTCTCCCCCTATACTTAGGGTAAGATACTCCTAAGTATAGACAAGAAGAGGAGACAATGGAGAAGATCAGACCGAAATCAAAAACTCTAGGTGCACATCCCCCTATACTTAGGACAAAGTACGTCCTAAGTATAGAAAACTGTCTACAAAGGCGGCACCTTTTAGATAGAAAAGAAAACAGAAAAGGAAAAGAAGAAAAGAAGAAAAGAGGAAAATCAGAGAAATAGTGGTTGGAGTACATCGTCTGAATCTTTTGGTGCTGCAGGTGTTGTCGAGATGTCATCGTGGTGCACTAGTTGAATAGAGTCAATAATGGCCAAGAATGCATCAGGTTCCAAGTAAGGCTTCAGTAGTTGGCCGTTGACGACGAAGGGCTGTGCGTCAGGGGACAATTCTGATATCGCAATGCTTCCGTTGTCATGCACTTCACATACTCGGAATGGCCATGTCCACTTACTCTTTAATTTGCCTGGGAATATCCGTAACTTTGCATCAAACAGCCACACTTTCTGCCCAACGTCGAAGGTCTTTCGTCTGATGTGCCGGTCATGCCAGCGTTTCACCTTCTCCTTGTACATTAAGGTGTTATCGTATGCGCAGTCTCGGAATTCCAGGAGCCTGTTCAGATCGTCTTTTCTCTTCTGACCACTTTTTCGTGAGTCCAAGTTACAATTACTAATTGCCCAAAGAGATTTGTGAATTAATTCCACGGGCAGATGGCATGGTTTTCCATATACAAGACGGTAGGGCGACGTGCCCAAGGGAGACTTGTAGGCCGTACGGTAAGCCCAAAGAGCTGAGTCCAAGAGTTGAGACCAGTCTTTTCTGTTTGGCCTAACAAGTTTCTGCAATATGGTCTTGATTTCTCTATTGGATAACTCCGTCATGCCATTGGTCTGCAGATGATAAGGAGACGCGACACGGTGATCGATGCCGTACTCCTTCGTTAACTTCTTGACCTCTTTGTTGATGAAATGGCTACCCCCGTCTGAGATGAGAATCTTTGGTATCCTAAACCACGAAATGATGTTCTTCTTCAGAAACTGGCAAACTGTTTTGCTGTCGGCGGCTCGGGCGGGGATAGCTTCAACCCAACGACTCACGTAATCGACGGCAAGAAGGATGTGCTCAAAACCTTGACTGTTAGGGAAAGGTCCCATGAAGTCAATGCCCCATGCATCGAAGACGTCGGCTATCTAAATAATTTTCAGAGGCATTGAATCTTTGGCAGTGAGTGTACCTTTCAGTCGCTGACAGTCAATACATCTTTTAACAGAGTCTGCTGCATCCTTGAATAATGTGGGCCACCAGAAGCCACACTGCAATACTTTTGCTGCCGTACGATCTCCAGAATGGTGCCCACCAGATTCGAGCGAATGACAATACTCGAGGACACTAGATTGCTCCGTTTGAGGGATGCACCTGCGCCAAATACAATCTGCCCCTTCTCTGAATAGAAGAGGATCTTCCCACTGGTAGAAGCAGATGGTCGACATGAATTTGTTCTTTTGATTCTTCGTCTAATCCGAAGGTATTACCCTAGAGGCGAGGTAATTGACAATGTCAGCATACCAAGGGAGAGCATCCACGACTAAGATAGCTTCGTCAGGGAAGGTTTCTGTGATAGGTGCATTGCTCAGAGGAGACTCATGCTGCTCTATTCTGGATAGATGATCTGCCACCACATTCTGAACTCCAGGTTTGTCTTTGATTTCCAGATCAAACTCCTGGAGGAGAAGGATCCAGCGAATCAGTCTTGGCTTGGCATCCTTCTTCTGCTGTAGGTACCGGATAGCAGAGTGGTCCGTGAAAATTGTGACCTTCGACCCCAACAAATAGGATCTGAACTTCTCTAAGGCGAAAACCACAGCCAGCAGTTCTTTCTCTGTCACTGTATAATTTCTTTGAGCTTCATCTAATGTTCTGCTGGCATAGTGAATGGCATAGGGCGCCTTATCTTTCCTCTGTCCAAGAACAGCTCCGACTGCAAAATCTGACGCATCGGTCATTATCTCAAATGGAAGAGTCCAGTCGGGAGGCTGTAAGATTGGAGCCTGAGTGATAAGCTCCTTCAATTGATTGAAAGCAAGGAGAACCAGCTGATCAACCATGAACTCTGTCTCCTTGCACAAGAGTTCTGTCAGAGGTCGGGCAATGCGGCTGAAGTCCTTGATAAATCGTCTGTAAAATCCCACATGCCCCAGGAATGACCTCACATTCTTTACTGACTGAGGTGGCTGAAGGTTTGAAATGACATCCACCTTGGCTGGGTCAACTTCCATGCCACGTTTGGAAACGACATGGCCCAGCACAATACCCTCTGTGACCATAAAGTGGCTCTTTTCCCATGAGAGCACTAAATTGACTTCCCGGCATTTCTGAAGCACTCTGTCTAGGTGCTCGAGGCAAGAATCGAAACTATCACCATAGACAGAGAAATCATCCATGAACACCTCGAGAAAACTGCCTACCATCTCGGCGAATACAGCTAGCATGCATCTTTGGAAGGTTGCGGGTGCATTGCATAATCCAAAGGGCATCCTCTTGAAGGCGTAGGTACCGAACGGGCAAGTGAAGGTAGTCTTCTCTTGATCCTCAGGGGCGATCGCCACTTGGTTGTACCCGGAGTACCCATCCAGAAAGCAGAAGAACTCCTTGCCTGCTAATCTCTCCAATACTTGATCAATAAATGGCAAGGGGAAGTGGTCCTTCTTGGTTGCTGCATTAAGACGACGATAGTCAACACACACCCGCCAGGAGGTTGGTACCCGAGTAGAAATTTCCTCTCCTTTTTCATTTGTGACCACGGTAAGCCCAGATTTCTTGGAAACTACATGCAGGGGGCTTACCCACTTTGAATCGGAGATGGGATAGATGAAGCCTACATCACACCATTTTGTGATTTCTTTCATGACCACATCCCGAAGGTTAGGGTTCAGCCTTCTCTGAAATTCGCGGGACGGCTTGGCATCATCTTCTAGATAGATATGGTGTGAGCACAGAGCTGGATTTATCCCTCGGAGGTCTGATACCCTCCAACCCAGTGCCTTGCGGTTCTTTTCTAGAACCTCGAGAAGTCGAGATTCCTGATCCGGATTCAGTCTGCTGCTGATAATGACCGGATACATGTGTTCTCCACCCGCAAGGAAAGCATACTTCAGGCCTGCAGGAAGTGGCTTGAGTTCTGGTTTTAGTCTGTCCACTTTATCGGTCACTTCTGATACTATGCCGGTGGTGGGATGTACCTTGAGACTGTTACCATCCTCAACATCCTGTTGAGATCCTAGTGATGTACCGAACGGTTCTGCGGTGAGCTGATCATGTTCGGTCTGGAGTGAATGCTCAAGAAGATGCGCCTGCATCTGAGAATCTCTCCCACAAGTCATCGGAGCATATGCTGACTGTGCTTTCCAAGTCCTCCCCAAGAGTGAGGATTTCTCGGGTCCATGGATCGTCCAGCGACAACTCTGAGTCTCTGATTTCTGCTATAAAATCACAGTCTGCTTCTGATGCTGCTTGACTCTCATCAGTTGTGGCATTCTGCTCCATGTTCATATTGATTGTGATTTGCTGGGTGTTCGAGCTGAAAGTGATCTTTCCAGACCCGTAATCAACCACGGCACCTGAGGTACGGAGAAATGGTCTGCCAAGGATGATAGGAGTCTGGAGCAGTGGTGCGGGAGAGTCCATATCAAGGACTACAAAGTCAGCTGGGAATTTCATCTCCTGCACGGTAACTATCACGTCGTCCAACAAACCTCGAGGCCGCTTAACGGATCGGTCAGCGAACTGAAGGATCATTCGTGTCTGCTTGAGAGGTCCCAGCCCAAATTCTTGCATTATGGACGAGGGCAAAAGGTTGATGGAAGAACCACTGTCAAGAAGAGTACGCTCGAAGACCTGATCGAAAATCACACAACTGATCAGAGGTGCTCCTGTATCTTGCTTTTTCTGGGGGAGGTTGGTGATAGCTGCAACTGTGGCCATGGATAGGACGTGCTTTTCTACCTCTCGGCGTCTGTTGTCTTGCGCTAGGCGACGCCTGTTAGTACATGCCTCTTTCAATCCTTTCTTCACAGCTGGCATGTATTCCACGGCCTTCAACAAGGGAATCTCAACAGTCAATTTATCCAAAATGTCCACGACACCTGGATCAGACAATGCATTTTTTCTTTTCGTATTTTTTTTGGATTTTTGTATTGCATGCGGAAAAGGAATATTCACATTACTGGCAGGAAAATTAGAGTTCTTATTTACATCAAAATCATCGCCCATAGAATGTTGTACATCCGGACTACAAAAAGGAGTACAAGCTGGATCTGAATATGCTGGTGCTGCTGGGCGATCAAAAAGGGTAGCATCGGCTCCATCGGCTGGCAAGGGATCGACTGCTGCTGGCGGCTCCTCCAAAGCTGGCGCGGCTTCACTTCTGCTACATGCTTCTTTTTGTTGTTTTTGTTTTTGCTGATTTTTTTGTGTTTTTGGCTGAGGCTGATGACATGGCACGACGGCTGGACTGGCTTCTCCTTCCTCTTCCTCCTCACCTGCCCCTGGAGTTGGCACGGCTGATGCGGAAGATGACGATCCACCTGTTTCTTTATTCACCCCACATCTGGTAGCAGGCGGAGGCAAGGCCCTACCGCTCCTGAGAGTAACAGCATTAGAATAAACAGTAATATCATTATCACACGCGGACTGGACATCACATTCTACCTGCTCCTTCTTCTTGAAATTGTTGGGGTTGGCCTCGACCTGCGCCGGAATGGTAGTGCGAGTGGCGGTCAGGTCATCAAGCCGCTTGGTCATCTCCGCTAGCCCTTGAGCAAGCTGGGCTAGACACTCCATGGTGGGATTAGCTGGGGGCACATCAGAAGATGCAGCATGCAGACCACGTTGTTGTTGGTTAGATGAGTGGGGAGGCTGCTGGTGGTGTTGTTGTGGTGGAGCAGGAAGTTGAAGTTGCTGGTAGGACGGAGGTGGATACTGCTGGTATGGTTGAGGCTGAGCAGCCGCATACTGGTGATACGGCTGTGGATGGCGGTACTGCGGCTGCTGGTAAGGAAAATTCTGCCTCCATTGTTGTGCAAAATGGGGAGGCTGCTGGTGTGGTTGAGAGGTTTGGCCAAAACGACCACCCTGAGGTTGGTGGTACTGCCGGTTGGCAAATTGCTGACCCTGGAGTTGTCCCTGAGGACGGGTCGGCTGTGCATCATTCGTCCATACCTCGTTAACTTCTTGGATCAAGGGTGGTGGTGGGAAAACTGGATCAGGAATGGAAAGGAACTCTGGCTGGTAAACGACCATCTGCTGCTGCGGCGGGCCCTGGTCGGGCGCCTGCACGTAGTACACGTGCTGGACAGCCGGTGGCTGCTGGCTCGGCTGAGGTTGATGCTACGGTTGCGGCTCGTCCTTCTTCTCAGCGGGAGCGTCTGATGGTGTAGCCGACTGGACAGAGTTGATCGTACCGACCAACAGCTCGAGGTACTTGTTGATCTGATCGAGCTTATCCAGGTTCTGGGTCCTCTTCTCGATCACAGCGGGTTTCTCAAGGTCCTGTGATCACTTCTCAATGATATCAACCTTAGAGAGATGGCCCCCAATGATGCTGAGGTTGGAGCTCTCATCTCTCTCTGCTTCCTTGGATGCAGCCATGTGAACTTGTTTCTGGAGGATCTGGGGCTGCTTCTGGTACGCCTTAGATGAAGAGAGGGTGGCCTCTCCTTCGGACATTTCTTCGAAAATCTGCCATACAACATCTTCATCCTTGTTGAAATGGGAGCCCCCACATGCTGCGTCCACGAGCCTTTGACTTTCAATATTGAGTCCCCCAAAGAAATGCTGGACCAGACTGGTCTTAGGGATCTCGTGATGGGGACACTTCTCCTGCAGATCAGTGAATCTCTCCCAAGGCTCATGTACTGACTCATGTGCTCCTTGGGAGAAATTGCTAATACGAGCTCGCATTTGGTTGAGCCGACCGAGAGGGTAGTACTTGTGCAGGAAGGCAGACTTCAACTCCTCCCAGGTCGTCACGACCTTTCCCATATGATTGACCCAATGGAGGGCCTTGTCCTGTAGACTGAACGGGAAAGCCGTCATCTTGACAATGTCCAGGGGGACATTCGGATAGTGGGTGGTGCGGCAAATGCGGGAGAATTGCTGCAGGTGAATGTACGGCTCTTCATTGGTGTTGCCATGGAATGCAGGGAGAAGGGCTATGAATTGGGGCTTCAGCTCAAAGTGAGCATGTACCGGTGGAATGAGAATCCACTCGGTCATCTGGCTGTCTCCCGGATTATATGTTTCTTTGAGTGTCGGTTTCAGCGGTGGTGGGAATTTGGGATCATCATTGGGGTCATCACCACCTTCTCCACCTCCACCTCCTCCTCCCCTGCCTCCTCTGCCTCGGCCTCCTCCTCCGTCGTTGCGGTTTATCACATCATTCAACATATCCTGGAAAGCTGTCTGTGTAAGGGCCTGCTCAGTCAGCTGCTGCTGTATGGCCTGGATAGATGCCAGCAACTGTGCATTGACTTGGTTCTGATCTGGCACCTGTCCCTCTGGTGGTGGCTGCTGACCATTGCCCTTTCCTCCTGGCGCCATGTCAGGATCTGAGTCGGACGAAATGAACTCCGGAGTAGTCTCCAGGGCTCGCATTGGCTTCTATCTGCAGAATGAGGTAGTCCAAATCAGATCACTTGCAATTAACTTTCAGCTGCCGTGATTAAGCTGGAATTCAGGTCAACCCCAGCATGTTGTGAATGGGAAAGAGATGTAGACTGTAATCGACTCCCATTCACAACGGCGATAGTGGGACAAAAGTGATCCCAGTTTATTGGGTGGTCAAGAGAAAGGTAGAAAACGAGGAGTCTGGAGTTCGATCCGCAAAGTCCGGATCGGTTCTCGGGAATCGCCTCGAAATTATTGGCGGAGTTGAGTCTATGGAATCGATGTAGGTGTCGGCATGGTCCCGACGAAACCATCCATGGATCAACTTCGCGAAGCACAAGAGGATGTTGGATTTTGGAAGAATGATACGATGGTCAACGAGGAACAAAAAGGAGTGTAAAACAGTAGAAAGGCTCGGTTGAGCGGGGTGGTCAAAGGAAGACATAACAAAATTTTGCGCAAAGGCATGGGACTTTGATCTTTGAACCTTAATCTAGATCCATACAAACACAAGACAAAATTGGGTTCACCAACTCACGCCATGTGAAGCCGTGAAAGTTCGGCTATTTATTATCTTTTCATTTTTAGAGTTGTGATTTTCAGGCATATCTTATAACAAGTCCTTGGTACGCTACCCTATAGGAGAGAGAGTACTGCCAGAAGAGTATCCCATACTTGTCCTCCTCCTGTGTAACCTGTAGTCTGTACTTTTTGGAGTCCTTGTGACCCTTCCTGGATCCCTACTCAGCCAAAGAAAAGAGAGAGGAAGCCGATAGGCGAAACCAATACTTCGGTTCTCGCACGCAACGGAATCACCCGTGAGCGCGCAAGAACCTACTCGGACGCAGGACGATGAGACAGACACCCCCGTGAAGGCGTGGCCTATGCTCAATACTTCGGACAGGGTCGATGCTCTCACAACAGAGAGTCACCATTGGTGACCAAGTCCTGCTTGCCTACGTACGATAGAAGCGCCATTACTTCAGAAATCCAGGCGATAAACAAGGCAGTTGCAGACTGGGTTTTGGGCTTTCTATCCTTAGGGGTCGCACTCGCTCAAGGGAGTAGGGTTTTGGTCCCCCTCCAAGGTACCTGAAAACAATGAGGGCTTTATGAACCCGGTACAATGATAGTCCATTACAGATTTTAATTAAGGTCAAAGTTTATTTAGCAGTCCCCTGGTTTTAATTTTTTTTTTGGTTTTCACTTTTTTTGGATCTGTTTTCATACCAGCGCCTAACGTTTTTGTAGATTTTCATTTAAGTCCTAGGTGCTCAAAATCAGAGGGAGATAGCGGAAAAGCCGTGCAAGTGGTTCCATGGTGGAAATCTCACCATTGAACCGAATGATGCATGCTGAGTTAGAAGACTTACAGTGCATCCCAGCTCTCTCCATGTGGTATGCAAAACAGAATTTTTAAACCTATCTACATGTCAGTATGCAAGGCGCAAAATCGTCCTAAACATAAGCTGCTATTAGCGTGAAGAACCATAAGTTGCTCATTTGTCTCTAGCCCAAGAGAGTCCGATCTTGGCTCACCCCTCCTCTGCTCAACAAATTGAGGGTAGGAGAAAGCGCTTTACAGGGTTTGCTACGGCACAGAGGACTAAGAGACAAATTTACAACTTGTTTGAGTTTGACTAGATCCAATCGAAGTAGACTATAGGAACATGCATTCTTATTAATGTTTGGACCTAGCTACCGAGTCAAGCAACCTATATCTAGGGGCTCCAAGCACACAAAAGAAAGTAAAAGAATGGCGGAAAGCTCAAAACTGCGGGAAACAAAATAAAAGAAGGCGATGAAAACTCGAAAAAGCCGCGATGAGGCCCCCAGGTGAACAATCACCCGGGCACTGGACCTCATTGTGAAGAGTAGAGTCCTGTTTAATTACATGCCAAAATAGTCTCTCTCTCATCAAGAATTACAAAAATAATTTTCCTAAATATCTAGCCTATCTAATGCCCCTCTCTTTGCTTCTTTGGTGCACTCTCCAGATGGTCATGAGAAGAGAAGACCATCCTCCTCCAAGCTCGGCTGCCTTGGCCTCCTAGGAAGCCATCCTCGCGTGGCGGTCCCTCGCATCAAAGTCACAAAAAGATTGCATTAGCATACTCAGTCAATCAAATAGAGCAGAGAAAAATAATCACAATGAATAAAGAAATGAAGCATGGTGATTAATGGCAATAAAACAATAGCTGCTCAATGAATCAAAAATTTTTATACAAGGATGACAAAAATCAATTAGGCTATGCTCATTGCTCCCCGGCAACGGCGCCATCTGATAACGCGCCCCAACATCCGCGAGGGTCACCATGAATAAATAATACAAAGGTGTCGCTGCGGCGACCGCTCGCAGAGTATGGGGGTTGATCAGCAATTAACCCACAACAAATAATACGACAATCAAGCTCGGAAATAAATGTGAATTAATTTTTATTTACTCTACCATAAAATGTATAGGGAACAAGCATGTAGAGGTCGAACCACAGAGAGCAATACAAAATGCATGAGCCGTCAGGTGTGAATGAGTCATCCTTGTGAGAAGTGGGTTTTAATTAATTGAATATATATATATCTTTTTTTTATTTATTTATTAATATATATATATATATTATTTTTTTTCTTTATATATATATATATAATAATAATATAATTAGATAGTGCATATATATATTTACATATATATTTTTTTTCTTTTTTAGGAAATACTTATATATACATTAAGAGGTACTAAAATATTTACAAAAATGCTTAAAAATAGTCAAAAATTAAGAAATAAAATCTTTTTAGCTTTTTCATCATTTTTTACTGTTTTTGTGATTTTTGGACATTTTGGAGAATATGTTTTGTATTTTTAATTAACTACATAATAGCAAACAGTGGAATAAGGTCTGGCTGTAATAAAAATGAACATTTAAAATAGTTACAAGCCTCAAAATTTTCCACACGATTTTTCTAGTAAAGAGAATAAAATATAGCATAAATAGGGCCTGAGTTTGTATTTTTCTGATTTTTCTGTGATTTTTAATATTTTTTTGAAGTTTTTGGGTGTTTTCGTATTTTTAAGGTTTTCCTTTTTAGATTTTTAGGGATTATTGGACTGACACTAGAATAGGACAAAATACACCACAGGGAATGTTTTTAGAATTTTTCAAGGCATTTTGATATTTTTTTGGGATTTTATACTCTAGACAGTGAATAAAAGACATGTTTTTGGTTTTTAATAAATACAAAAAGGCCACAAAATGACAAACTAAAAATATGACATGCGAGCACAGCCAATCAGTAGCTTAAGTCTATTTTTTCAAGATTTTTCGATTTAACATGAAGCACGAAATAAATAGACAAAACATTCAAAAATTAAATGGCCTGGCAGGGGTGTTTTTGCAAATAAAATAAGTCGCAGGGGCATACGTGCAAAAATCACAGTAAAAATACACTTTAACTTTTATTTTCAAGACTATTTAATAATTACAGGGACCTGGAGGGGCTTGACTGCAAAATTTCACACGCCTCACGTGGTTGCTGCACGTGAGGCGTGGAAGGACTAAAGTGCAAATACGAAAACATCAGGGGTCCTTTTGCAAAACAACCATTTTATTTACAATGATGACTTTTATTTTTGGCATTAAATATTAAATACAAAAAGCGAGGGGGTGGATGTGAAATTTACCCCTAATAAAAACGTGGCATCCGACGGTTCTGCTCCTCTCACTTGCCACGCGTCGTCTCCTGGACGCCCGATGACACTTCGCCGATGGAGCGCTGAGATTAGATCAGCCCCGCTGATCTGACGGTGGATACGGTGCTCCATCGGACGGTTGCTGTTAAATCTGGGGCGGCTCTCCTGATCCGACGGCGCTGAAGCCCCCTGGAAGAACGGGGAAGAAGCTCGGAGCTGGCGAGCTTGGATCGAAGAGCGTGGGCTCCTCCAGGGTTCTCCGGCGAGTCTGAAGTGTTCTGGACGTAGCTGGAAGCGTCCCGCGTCGATTGATGGCGTTTTCATGGCTCCTGGGGGTCCGAGTCGATGAAGCGAGGTCGGAGAAGAAAAGGGCCCCCAGGAACCTCTTCTCGGATCCATGCGAGTCCAGTTGGGCTCGATTCTTCGAAGTACCTGCACAGGAAGAACCGCGGGCGAGAGAGCTTGCTCCTCGACCCGGGGTTTTGAAGCTACGGTGCACAATGGAGATGGGTGGAGGGGCTCCGACGAACGGCGGAGGGGGAGCCCCGATTCGCCAGGACCTAGGGTCCTGGGTTGAACAAATGCGTGCGACAGATGGAGAAAGCGTTGGGCTTCGAAATGGGGTGAACGGGGCGGTCGGATACAGTCAGATCCACAGTGGAGAAGTTGCCGGAGCGGAGCTCCGGCGAACTTCGAATTTCGATTTCTAAACTACAGACATTAATTAAAACCTAATCTAATGACTGGAATGAAAATCTAACATCTAAAACTAACTAAAAATGCATGGAAAGGGCAGCTCTTATACCTAGGGGCCTCCAGGGAGCAGGGCGGACGCCGGAGCTCCGCCGCGTCAAAATCTCCTCCCTCCGGCCGAGTCACGGCGCTGGGCTACTCCTCCTGTCACGAGGAACAATCCAGGAACGAGATCTAGGCTTTAGGTTGGAATAAAAGTGGCCAAATCTGAGGAAGGAGGCGGAGCTTGTTATTTATAAACAATGGCGAGTGGCCTTATTGACCGGCGATTATTGCATGATCTAAAGAGTATTAGGTTGACCTAAGGAATCGGCGGGCATCATGGATGATTAGGGAGTGATTCTTGCGAAGGAAGTATCTTCGATTGATGGATGGTATGCCCGGGAAAAAAGGGAGAAGACGGGCGAAGAGATGGGTTGCGTCACATCGGGCGGTTGGGGGTCAAGTTGACTGAAGTCAACCCGCGGAGGGGCCTGATTGGTCCACCTCAGCCGCTAAATGCCAAAATAGAGGACCTGATGAAAGATTGATTTATTTGACACCCTAAATGATTTTATTAATTTTTTCTCATAAAATAAAAAATGTGTATTATTTCATCTAGTATTTGTTTATGATTTTTATTGAATTTTTCGAGGTGTTTTATTATAGTTTTATTTGAATAATGTGTATATGTGTATATTAACATGTATTTTTAGGTATTTTATTTTTAATTTATTTATTTTCTTTTATTATTTTATTGGCTTATTTTATAAATTTATAATTTATTTTTGTGAGTATAAAGGTATTTTTGTTTGATTTTTATGGGTTTATTCATATTTTTAAATAAATAGGTATAGGTGTTTGTAGGTATATTTATAGGTGTTTTATCTATATATTTTATATACTTAATGTATTTATTATATTTTCTTGATTTTTATTTTGGTTTTGTATTTTTAATGAGTTATGCATAATGTATATATTATTATAAAAATATAGAAGAGCAAAAGAATCAAGGATTAAAACCCTTTCTGTTTATAGATAGGTACATGTCATAGGTATTTTGTCTATGAATTTATAGACTTATTTTATTTTACAAATTAGTTTTGGTTTACTTCTATTTTTAATGTGTACGTGCATTATTTACATTATTTACAAAATTCTAAAAATATGATTTTGTACAAATGATAAATACTGAATAAAATGAATATTTTAATCAGTCCTATATACAAGAAGGGCCAAAAACCTAACTTCTGCATATGAGCTCCAAAAATTATGAAACCAATTTTATAAAATAGTTTATGGAATGCTATATACAATTAAAGGTGAGTTTGGGTGATTTGGAGTTTTTATTTGCAAGATATGGGTCTGTGAAGTTGAGATTTTGGCTTTTTATTCTGTGTATAAAATGTACACTGGTATTATTTTTACAAAAACTCAATTTTGTATTTTTATTCACATTATTATCTACAACTTTCATGTACAAAGTTTCTTCATTTGTTGAATAAATAAATATGTACAAAATAGGTGCCAAGAATGCATAAATGAATGGAGTATTTATTGGATAATTAGCCCTTATCTCCCCCTACTTTATTCCTTGTCGACCAATTCCATTCTGGACTTGGTCTCGGGGTTAGGGTCATAAAATATTTGCAATATTTTATTCCTTTTTCTTTTCTTCTCTTTATTCTATAATTTTGGCATTAAAAACCTTATTTTATATATAATTAATACAAATGAATAATGGATGCTATTATGTACAAATCGATGCTATTTACATGCATTTGCTAGGGTTTTTGAGGCCAAAATGATAGAATAAAGGTGATGAAATGGAGATTCATCATTTTCTTCCAAGCTTTGTTCTTGATTCATCTTTCTTTCCGATTCGTTTTCTGTTGTCGTTCGAGGAAAAATCTGTGTAACACCCTACTTAGGTGCGGGCGGCTATGCACGTCAGTGAACCCTGTGATTTTTCACACATTCACTCATCTAAGATGCGTGGTGTCTACCGATTCTCCATCTCTTATGTTTCTATTATTTCAATTATGCTTTTATAGTTATTTTGATGGAGAAATCTGTGTAATACCCTACTTAGGTGCGGGCGGCTATGCACGTCAGTGAACCCTGTGATTCGTCACACATTCACTCACCTAAGAAGCGTGGTGTCTACCGATTCTTCATCTCTTGTTGTTTGAGTATATTCTTTCAGTTTTGTTGTTGTTTTCCTCACGATTGATTTTATAGAGGAAACTCTTTTCGTTTTTATTTTGAAATATGTCCCAATATAAGGGGCAACTCTACTGAAATTTTCCGAGAAATATGTCCCAATACAAGGGGAAACTCTGCCGAAATTTTTCGAGAAATATGTCTCGATATAAGGGGAAACTCTGCTGAAATATTTCTAGAAATATCACCCCGTATAAGGGGAAGCTCTGCTGAAATTTCAAGAGAAAATATGTTCTTGGCGTTCTTCGTGTTCTTCGTGTTCTTCGCGTTTTTCGTGTTCTTCGTTCGTTCTTCGCGTTCTTGACGCATTCTTAGTGTTTTTTATACAAAAATAAAATTCGATCTTTTCAGGAGCCTTAAAACATCATTTCTAAAAACGAAACACGATAAAGCCTTGCATATACGAGAGAGAGCTTGATTAGGTAACGAAATCCTTCCTTTTGTTGTTGAGTTTTCAAATGAGACTATTGAAATTCTCGATTTTATGTTCTGTGCTATAAAGAATCCTAATTTTGGATATTTTTGATAAAGTCTCAACAGTTGCTTTGTCATTTCCACTAAAATAAGGTTTAAACATCAAATTGATGCAGTGGCTTTGAAAGTTAGTGTTTGGAAGTTAAAATAGGCATAAATACGAATATATATGCATATGAACAATATATATGTGAGTATATACTAAGTATTGCTGATTATGCAAATCAAAGACTTAACGAAAGAATTACATCATGGGAATTGATGTGGATTGAGTTGGATCCTGAAAAGGATCATGTGTCACGTTAGAGATGATTGGGAGTAGAACTACAGGTCGGGCAACCTGTAGGTTTGTCGGAAGGAACCCGTATTGCGTTTCCCTACATAGGTGGTACACGGTTGCCCTGTTATGATAAGTGCGCACGAAATGAATGTTTTGCAACGTGTGGTATCGGGAGCCAATATCTTCGGTTTAATGACGGAAGATGTGGTCGTGCCATGTGGAGGCACGGGTGGTTCAATAGTAGCTGGGTCATGATAATATGTATTTAAAGGCGCTAGGTTATATGATTAAATGTTAGCTTGAGGTTCTAAGCAACTGAGTCCTCGAGGACGGTGTGCTCATTTGTTTTCCAAGCTGAGGGTTTGAGACCCTATTTAATAAAATAAAAGAAAATTGTCAAGGTAGTATTGGAGGATTGGTTGAGGTGATGTGCGGCAGTATAAGCTTACCAAGATCAATGCAATCTCCAATCCCGAAGTGTCCACAGCTTCAGAGTCCTTATATTGGTGAGGTAATTCCCTGGACTAATCCATGACATGGAATAGAAAGGAATATGACTTAATTCAATGAGATGGAATGAAACTTTTTGTGATAACAGGTTTTGAAAAATTACCCATTTGTTTGCTTTTCCCTTCTTCGTTACTTAGCATTTGCTAATTTTTATCCTATGATGAATGGAAAACCCAACAGGTATCGGTGAGCCAACGCAAGGATCTTAGTAGACATCCAGCCAGTCACAGTAACTTGACTTTGTAAGGTAGTTAGTAATCTTTTGTATATTTTCCTTTCAAGCTGATGTACATGTAAATGGTTATAGTGGGATAATTTATCATCTGAACTTTATTTTGTGAATGGAAAAGTGTTGAAATACTTTCTTCTGAATATACTTTATTTGTAGTCTGTTTTTGAATGTTAGATGTGATTGCTGAATAAATTATTGTTGAGTAACCAGATCTGGTTATGGGAGGATCCGACGGCCCAAAATTGGGGTCTCGACATACATTCTCTCACAGGCATAGGAACCTCTTCCTAGCCCTCTATCTGAGGAGGGTCCAACTATCCCCTTCCCTCAAGCACTCCACTTGGCGAAGGGAAATAAAAAAGAAAATCCTAAAAAGACATAGCAGTTAGAGTCCAGCCAGCAGATACTTGATAGATTCCAGATCTAGTTGACTCTACAGGAGGCACTTGAGCATATCTCTCTTTTCCAAAAGAACCTGAGAGAGAAGACAACCATCCGTAGGAAGAAAAGGAACCACAATGCAGAGATCCATGTACTCACTCGTGCTACATGCTTCGTGATCCAGAACCGTTTGCCAGCCAAGAGGCCAGATGTAGGAGCTCCGTATGTTAGATGCCACATTCACAAGCAATGGTTCGATCAGACTCTATTAGACAACAACTCTTCCATCAACCTCCTTCCAGCAGCTTTACTCGACCAATTCGATTTTGACCTTCTTCGACGAAGCATGACAGTCCTTTTGTTTGTTGATCGATCTGTCAAGAGGCTGAAGGGGTTGTTGAAGGACGTGTTCGTCACAATTCAGGACCTGAAATTCCCTGTGGACTTTGTTGTACTGGATATGGAGATCCTCGAGTCTGTGACAGATACACCCATCATTCCAGGGCATCCATTCTTGTCCACAGCCAAGGCAGTGTCCGATCATGATAGTGGGAAGGTATACTTTCGCGTCGAGGGTGAAAGTGTAAAAATATAGACTATCGACAAGACCAGAGCGTGATACTCAGCTTGCTCCGAGCAGTCCAGTGATGCAGAGCAGATGACAGAGCTAGACGTCCACCAGGAGTGTGACTTTGTGATCACAGATGATGAAGCGGTTGTGTCTAACCCAGTTTCACGAACACCTATCTCACCTTTAGACACTACAAATTCACAGTTTCTAGCATATGAGACTCCATATAGCACACTCTTGTCCTAGGACACAGTTGAGGCTGACGATCGTGGTTTTGATAGAGAAACCGATTTCATTTCTTGCTCTTCTGATTCAGATCTCTTGGATTCATACATTGATTGGGTAGAGTTTGATGAGTTTTTACCTTGTACGATTCCCACAGAGCTGGCAGCTAGGGTGGAGACTGAGCCAGCTCCGATTACAGACACATCAACAGGGCCATCTTCACCAGATTTTCATGATCAACGAGAGTTCTCCCATTCAGATCCGGTTGCCTTCACGTAAACAATCCAGAAGCTAGATTTGCTAGCTTCGAGTTTCCCATAGTTGAAGTCCTTGCCACCGTTGCTGAAGTATAGATTCCTTGCGGGTGAGTAAGAGATGTACCCAGTCATTATCTCAGCAGATTTGACTGGAGAGAAAGAATCTCTTTATATGGAGGTTCTTGAAAGGAATTGCAAGGCTATTGGATGGAGTGTAGCTGATCTCCAGGGGATAAGTCTGACCATGTGCTCCCACCATATCTATCTCGAAGAGGACGCTGGTCATCGCGTGGGTTCTAGCGACGGTTGAACCTGAATCGTTGAGAAGTTGTAAAAGAGATATCAAAATGGTGGAGCGCCTATTTTATATACCCCATCTCCGAATCCAAGTGGGTTAGTCCATTACATGGTACCTAAGAAGATGGACATCACTATAGTTGTGAGTGAGTCAGGAGAGGAGATCGCTACCCGGGTACCCACTTCTTGGAGGGTCTGTGTGAACCACTGACGATTGAATCAGGCCACCAAGAAGGATCATTTCCCGTTGCCTTTTATTGATCAGATTATTGAGAGGCTAGACGGGAGAGTCATTACTACATTCTTGATGGGTACTCCGATTATAATCAGGTGGCCATAGCGCCCGAAGATCAGGACAAAACAACATTCACCTGTCTGTTTGGGACTTATGCTTTAAAACGGATGCCCTTTGGTCTATGTAATGCCCCGATGACATTCCAAAGTTGCATGTTGTCCATCTTTTTGGACATGGTGGGTGATTGCTTAGAGGTCTTCATGGATGATTTCTTAGTCTACGATGACAGGTTTGATGTTTGTCTTGACTGCCTAGATCGTGTACTTCAACGTTGTATCGAGGTCCATCTTGTTCTATCTTGGGAGAAGAGTCACATCATGGTGACTCAGGGGATGGTGCTTGGTCATATCATCTCCAACAGGGGCATGGAGGTTGATCTGGCACTGGTGGATATTATCAGGAAACTCAATCCATCATCCAACCTGCGGCAGTTGCGGTCTTTTCTGGGGCATGTCGGTTTCTAGTGACATTTTATTCAGGACTTCAGTCGTATTTCCCGAGCACTCACTAATATGCTGATGAAAGACATCAAGTTCATTGTAGATGATAAGTGTCTTGCATCCTTCGAGACGCTCAAGGGATTAGTTATTGAGGCTCCTGTCCTTCAGCCGCCTGATTGGTCTCTTCCATTCGAGATCATGATGGATGCTTCTGATTTTGCCATAGAGGTTGTACTAGGATAGAGGAGGGATGGTTTACCTTATGCCATTCACTATGCTAGTCGTAAATTGGATACCACTCAGTGGAATTATACCGTCACAGAGAAGGAGATGCTAGACATAGTCTTTGCCTTGGATAAATTCAGATCTTATATTCTTGGATCCAAAGTGACTATTTACACTGATCATACCGTCATCAGGTACCTCATAGCAAAGAAGGATGCCAAAACTAGATTGACCAGATGGATCCTTCTACTCCAGGAGTTTGATACTGAGATTAAGGATAATCCTGGAGTCAAGAATGTGGTGGCGGATCATCTATCCTGATTGGAAAATCATGAGGAATAAGAACAGATTGAATCGATTATAGAGACTTTCCCAGATGAGGCGATTCTTGCTATCGCCTCGCTTCTTTGGTACACCGACATTGTTAATTATCTTACCGCTAAGTAAATTTCCCCAGGGGTGGCCCAGACAGCGACTTTGGACTTTCCTCATGAAGGCCAAGTTGTACCATTGGGAGGATCCCATCCTTTATCATGAAGGAGGGGATAGCGTCTGGTGTCGGTGCATTCCTCAGGAGGAGCACCATAGCATCCACACATACTGCCAAAAGCTTGAGGTAGGAGGACATCATTCTGGGAGTAGAACAACACATAAAGTGCTCCAATCCGGCCTATGGTGTCCTACTCTCTTCAAGTATTATGATGAATTCGTGAAGAGGTGTACTGACTGTTAGAGCATGGGCACTTGTGGACAACGTGATATGATGTCGATGCAGCCCATTCACTTCTGTGAAGCTTTTGATGCATGGGGCATTGATTTCATGGGTCCATTCCCTAAGAGCCATAGATTTGAGTACATTCTGTTGGCTGTAGATTATGTGAGTCGTTGGGTTGAGGCCATTCCAGCCTGAACCGCAGATGCTAAGACCGTTTGCCGATTTTTGAGGAAAAATATCATTTCATGGTTCGTGGTGCCTAGAATTTTGATATCTGATGGGCATCTCATTTTATCAATGACAAGGTAAAGGCCCTTGCTAACGAGTTCAGCATAGACCATCGAGTTGTCACTCCTTATCATCCTCAGACTAATGGTCTTGCTGAAGTATCGAACAGGGAGATCAAGACTATATTGCAGAAGGTCTTCTGTCTAGACCGAAAGGATTGGTCACATCATTTAGACCTGGTCATGTGGGCATATTGGACTTCCTTCAAAAAACTTTTGGGTACGTCTCCCTTTCGTCTCGTTTATGGCAAGCCATGCCATTTACCTATGGGGATAAAGCACAAGTCACTTTGGGTTGTCACTGAGATATCATTGGATCCAGATAGTATAGGAGATCAGAGGAAGTCAGAATTAGCAACACTGGAGGAGCTTAGAGATTCAACCTTTTCAAGTAGCCTACAGTATAAGGAGAGAGTGAAGATATGGCATGATTCTCATATCAGTCATAAGTAGTTTGATTCGATCCAGCGAGTATGGCTATTCAATGCTAGGTTTAGATTATTTCCAGGGAAGTTGCAGAGCAAGTGGAAGGGACCATACTTGGTCCGAAAGATACATGGCAATGGCAACGTTGATATATTTGAGATGTCATTGGAATCCACCTTTCGAGTTAACGGTCAACACCTGAAGCCATATCTAGATTATGATCCGCTGATCGTTGATGTCGCCCCTATCCATTTCACATGAGATGTGGTCTTTGAGTCACATCATTTTCTCATGCCTGATTATCACTTTCTCCCGCAACTGTATAGATCCAGTTGTCCGTAACGCACATTCTTTTGTCTAACACCCCATCTTCATCTTATGATATGCTATACTTAGGGTATACTTTACCCTTAGTATGGAGGGGGTGTCAGATTTTTTATTGTTCGTTTGATTCTATTTACCTCTGACTTTGTTGCCTATACTTAGGGATATTTCACCCTAAGTATATGGGAGGTAGACCATGTACGTTCTATCATTCGGTTTCCCCTTTGAGTACAGATGATATACTTAGGATTACTTGATCCTAAGTATAAGGGGAATTACCGACCTTTATTTATTATATTCTTTTATTCGTTGTTGTAGTATAGCCTTTCTTTTCACTTCCCAATACACAACACGGGTTATGTCTTCTTCATCACTATTTTATCACTATAAGGACATCGTTCGAGCTAAGTATAGGGGTGTATTGTATATATTGTATATATACTTTAGCCATAACTCGTACTTTGTGTGAGTGTGTTAATAAATAAAATGGCTAAAAACCACAAGCTAGAAATCACAAAATTTTTCGTGCACATAAATTTCTTTATTGCACATACATGTTTGTAAATAGCTATTTGTAAAAACTAATTTTGTACAAATGTTTGTAAACATGTTTTGTTTGTAAAAAGTTTGTAAATATTTTTGTATCAAAATTGTGTATATAGTACAAAATTTTTGAAAAAAATATTTGAAAAATAAAAAGTTTGCGAAAACCTGTTTGTAAATGTTTGTAAATAGTTTGCAAAACTTCTTCATCCTTGTATTCAAACATTTTCATAAATTTTGTATATTTTGAAAATTGCATAAAAAGAGTTTTGTACATATTTCTGTATATTCTTCTGAATTATGGTTGATATTTAAACTAGTCTGGAATTAAATTGGAAAATGGAGCTTGGTTAAGACCTTAACCCACCTAACTTTCAGAGGAACCTTATAAGATTTGGGGTTAAGACTTTTCAGGTTCATTAGTGACCTAATTCTTTGAGCCCACTAGGCTATGTTCATATGTTATGTTGATGAGCCTAAGTAGAACACTTAACAACGCATGCATGACTCTCACATACAATGGCTTTACTTGGACCAACACCTTACACATAGCTCGACATGGATGAGGTGATGAGGAGGAAGTTTTCTTTGGCTTGGAGTAGCATACGAGGGTAGTACTTCAAGGTGGAACCTCTCATCTTCCTTTAGGGAGGGATGTGCATCTCAACTTGGTCTAGTAGCATTGAGGTATAAAGACATGAGTTGTGGGTTGCAATAATGCTTCAAAAGAGGGATAGTCTACTGGCTCAAGAGAAAAAGTCCTATTGTATATGCTACACCATGTAGATATGTTGTACATATGCACATAAAAAAAGTGCAAAAAAATCAAGAAAAACTCCAAAAAATGGACAGGCCTGATTGAATATAAAATGCCTGCCGGAGTGTATACCGTCAAATAAAGCAAAGCTTATGTATTACACCTTCTCATCTCATGAAGCTTGCAGCGGGAGACTTAGCTGCACTCGTTGAGCTCCTAGGGATACGTGACTACACGGGGCACGATACATTCTCTTCTTTCTCCCTCTTCTTGAGCCGGTTGTACTTGAACTTAGACTACCCTGCTCTTCGAGGAAAGAGCTGCTAGACTGAGGAATTAGAGTTACCTTGTTGAGGGAGGTTGTTTCTTTGTCATTTCTGAGGTGGGAAGCTACATATCACTAACACATTACAAGGAAATATCCCTAGCCATTAGAGTTTACGTATGCAGACTTGTTCTGATCTGGATTATTGAGGGGTCGTGATCATAGAATGGTGGAACTTAGAGGCTGTTGAGTTTTAAACCTATTTCCCAATAAGGTTCCGACAAACTAATAATCCAAAGGTCTGACTGAGCTCCATACTTCAATTTAATGAAGATAAGTTTAATAATCAACCTTGATTCTCCTTCTTTTTCTTTTCTTTTCTTTTCACTTCTTTTCCAAATAAGTGTTTGCTAAGGGACTAGCAAAGGTAAAGTATAGGAGGGTGATGAATCCCTGATTCTCTCTCTTTATTCTTTTATTTTAGCTATTTATCTTAGCAAAACATCATGTAGATACTTGTAAAAATAATAACTTAGCATTCATCATGCATTTGTTAATACTGCATAATTAGTATGTTTTTATGCAAAAATAAAAGAATAAAGAAAAGAAAAAGGAAGGAGGTATTTAGAATAAATACAGAGTGACCCGAACTCCAAAAGAAGGTCAAGCCTTGATCTGATCGCAAAATAAAATAAGTAGAGAGAGATAGGGTCTACATTATGTTGTACATATTACCTATATGTGTAAATAATTATTTTTGAAAATTGAAAATAAAATCTTCCCTTTATTGTAAAAAACTCATGTATATGCATTACATCCTCTATTTATTAGATAACAATAATTAATTCATAAAAATTAAACAAAAAATATTTTGTACTTCTAAAAATATGTTGAAAAAAAAATAAATTATAAAATTAGGAAATTATGTAAAAATAACAAAACAAAAATACTTGTGCATAATACATAGGTATATTATACATGTATATAATACTATATATTACACTAATTTATTTTTCAAAAAATACATAAAAATCACAGAAAAATTCTTTGAAAAATAGTAAACATTTTTTATTTTATACACTTTTTAATTTAAATTCATTTATTATTTTTAATTCATTTATATTTATTTTTCTAACAATTTTGTCCTGTAGCCTATTTTGGTCGTATCCTAGACCGCCTCTGATTGGGCCAGCATGGATTCGTTGACCTTGGTCAACTGGTCCCTACCAGCCCTCTTTCACCTGAGTCGGGGTTGGCTCGATTTTTACCAATTTTTCATGACCTGATCATGGTGCCATCTCCTCCGATTCCAAGCTCCGATTGCGAGGTGCGGCTCCCTAATACATGCCCGATCTTCTTCTGCTCCATATGTGCCTCGGTTTGCGGGTCGAGCCCCCATCTTCTCGGACATGAACAACTATATAGCATGAGTGTCCCCTCCCTTTTTCACTACCTTTGATTGCGCCACCACCTCCTACGTACCCGTACTTTCTTTTCCAAAGTGACAACACGAGAGGGCGAGGGCGAGGGCACCTTTTGGAGCGCGAGAGCCCCCAGGTCCGGTGAGGATTCCCTTAGCTATGTAGTGAGGAGTATAGCCTTTGACAACGCCGACCATTGAGGCCATTACCCCTGTGGACCGTCGTCCCCACCCCTAGGCACACTCTGATTATCCTTAGGTACTCCATTTCCCTGTTTATTTCATGTTGAATCGATCATTCGTCCGCCGAACATCGCATCTTCGACCAGCTTATCTTGTTCACATCTCTGCCTTGTTCCGACCATTAACCCGCACTCATCCGACCTCCTTTCGCTTCTTCATACACTCTGCAACCTACTCCCTAACTCCAACCATCGGGTTGGAGCCATCTGCAGGTCGAATCCTCCAGAACACCAGAGACCTGACCCATTCACCATCCACCCTCTGTTCTTGATGTTAGTAGTGCTCTAACCCTCGTCGGAACCACTTCTCCGAGCACCACCTCTTTTCTGCAAGGTAGAAGCACAAGAAGGCCTCATCTGGAGGTCAAGGATATACCCAGAAAGCTCCAGGTCTGACATGTCCAGCCAGGATCCTCTCCTTGGTCCTGATGCCTTTTGAGCTCACCCATAGCTGTGGAACAACTCCACCGACGATTCCCTCATCTCAGCAACTCATGGCGACACCGGACCCACGCTCCGTCGCCGATTGAAACTCGCTAGAGGTGAGTTCAACCCTGTTCGTCCAGATAGACTCGCAGTCGTCAGAAGAGGTGTCTTTTAGTTCTGATCTTCACCATCCATCATCGGGAGGCACGCAACCGTCATATCCATCTGAGGATCTCTTCCCTGCCGTTCATCGCCGAAGGGGTACCAGCGCATCTCGACCGTTCATCCATAAGTGGACCGCCTTTAGCTGTTGGATCGCTCCTTAATAAAGGGTAATTTGCGCTTAGGCCCTTTTTTGTTTTGATTTTATTTCCAGGTCCTACAAATATTCGTTCAGTTATTTTAGTTTGGACATTTTGCAGTTAGACCCTTATTGTTTACAGTATTTGCATTTTAGTCCAGCCTGTGTGAACTCACGTGCATGATCACGTGCTTTTTTGGTTTATTTGCATGATTTGTCCTAGACATTGTATATGTTATGTTTTGAATGAAAACTTTCTGATATTTGCAATTATACCCTTGTACGTGGTTTATTATGCATGTGCGTAAATTCACTGGACATTTTTCTTATTTGGCCCTAGGATTTTCATCTCCATTATTATTTGGCCCTTGGACTTTATTATAATTGTAACAAGGTCCCTGTGAACTATCTGTCTTGTTTCTAATTAAATAAATACCAAATTGTCACAAAAATTCTATAAAAATTACTGTTATCTCCTGCTAACACGTAATATTTATGGTAATTTTTGTGGATCGCATTACTGTCGTTTGATGTAATCTAGAAATAAAAACCCTAAAAAAAGTGTTCTGTCTATTTTAGAAAATACATAAAAATTTGAAAAATCCCTTTAAAAATTCTATAAAAATTTCTCATTGTGTGTTTGTGTATGCTTTGCCTTCAATAGTAATTTCGTTTTTAAAGCCCTTATAAAAACCCTAAACACAAAAGCCTCAAAAACTTATAAAAATCATATAAAATTATAAAAAAAATACAATTTCAATTCCTTTTTGTAGCTCTTTTCATTTAGTTTATCTTAAAATTCATAACCAGGACTTTAGTGTAGTTTAGCTATTTTTAACTTACATTATTGTCCTGGTTGTGCACTGTTTTTATTTTTGACCTTTGTTTGATTTTTATAAAATCACAAAAACACCAGAAAAATCCCAAAAATACCAAAATAATTTAAAATGTCAGAAACCCAAAAATATTTTTATCTCAATTTTTGAATATTTTTAGCCTTAAAAAAATCAAAAAGTTTGTTGTTTTATTTATTGTCTTATTTGCTAGATTTTATTCCTTAATTAAAAATCATAAAAAAAATTTGCAAGATTAAAAACCACAAAAATATTTTGGCTATTTCCTGAAATCTGACTACTTCGTACATTTCTGTTCTCCTTGTGTTCGACCTTGGTTTCTATACTTGGTTAAAATAAATAGCGGGGACCGCTTACATTATTTTATGTGCTTTAATTGATTTATTCTTTGATTGTGTGGTTCTCTCTCTTTTTCTTGTTGATTGTGCCTTGTGGTCCGGGTCACAACGACCTTTGATTATTGATTTCCTAACCCGTATCGCTCGGACACGTCATTGGTACCCCGATCTCGACCAGCTTAATAATTGGTTACTCTCAAGCTTCTGCTCATATTGCAATTAGTTGTTCTCAAGCTTCCATCATAAATTTGTTCATGAGATGTTTCAAGTATTATTCTATATTTGCAAACTTCTTTAAGCTTGTGCCATTAGTTTGTATACCATCATGGATCTCGTGTTGTGAATGGTTGTACTTAATGTACCTGCCATGTGGATTCCTTTCTATGACTATCAAAGGAATTGACGTTTATACTTGAGGTTATGCTATCCTTAATTGCACGAATGCGAAAGAATGTTTCACTGAGAAGGTGAAGGAAAAATCCTACAATGACATGAGATTGTGATTTAAAACCTGAGAATTTCCACGTAAAAAGTCGAAATTTGTTGTGATTTGCATTTGTATCTCCATCTCATTATTTTTATATAATTGTCATTTTATTATAGAGATATTGCATATTCAACCTCCATTCATGTGTCCAAGTCACATGAGAATGTTTTTGTCACCGAGTCTTGCCAAACTTTGGGCATGAAATGATAAAAATCCAAGCAAAGATTTGTTTCCCAAACAATCTATGAACCATTTTTTCTTCGTTCTTGATTCTTGGTTGCTAGATCTCTTGAGGTTCTTTCAAGGATGATTATGATTGATTCTTTATTGCTAGATCTCTTCAGATGCTTTCAAGGATGAGTATGAGTGACATGTACTACAAACAAATGTAAATAGTCGAACCATGATAATTACACACCAAACCTTGAGCATTGAGACGGTGGGACGTTTTTTTAGGGAGAGTTCCATTGTCAATGCATCGATCAATAGAATCTTTTTAACTTTTTTACAAACTCTAGTCGAAGAAATCTGACAACATATTCGGACATCAACGATACCAATAAATCTTGGTAACTATATTTTTGTTGTAACTGACAATCTATTGCTACAAATTTGTGGACACATATTTTTTTAATGCGATGTATGTTGACAGTTTAAGTGTGAATGCCCGGGCAAATGAACTTTCATCTGTATAGAGATGTTTGGTTGACAAAGAATTCCATCATTATAACTTTGTTTCTACAAGAGCGTTTTCTTGTAGTGCAACTTTTTAAATCGTTGATTCTCTGTAGATTTATGTGTCGATTTAACTACCTGCATGTTAACCTTTAGAAAATGGGTCAATATGCTAAATGATTTATATGTGATTAGTATGTAATTATATTCCGACATATATTTTGGTTATGTAGTGTTACGTATTTAGTTCTAACACATTTTTTTGAATAATGCGAGGATGACATCCCGAGATGGGATTCACCGCTTTATGTATATATTACTAAAAAAAGATGGAGTAGATTACCCAATGCCCCAGAAACGATATAGAGAGTTAGAAAGGGCGAGTACATTCTCTGGATAAGACTTTTGATTTTTAAAAATGAGATCATCCCCCCCCCCAATAGCCCAAAGAGCTGTGAAAGGCAAAACCAATCTCCCGTGGAGTTTCCCCCCACCGACCTCACCGATCTCCAAAATTCTACAACACCTCTCCACAAAACCCATTCCACCCCAACCTCATTCCAAACCTTCTCGGACATCTGACTCCTAAAAAACAAATAATCTGTGTCTTCTACCTGCTCTTCGCATCTATCGCACTGAGTGTCGAGGATGTCGAACAACCTTCCCCTCCTTGCTTTATCGCACAATGTTCCCCTTCTCAAACACCAAAGGAAGACTTTAAACCTGCCCGAGACTCTGATAGCCCAAATAATCTTCATATCTAGGTGGAGGTCTGGATTCAGGACTGGTGCGGTACTCTTGAATTCCTTGTACACCTTCTTCGTTGTGAAAATGCCTCCCACCCACTCAAAATGGTCCCTGCCCTGTATGTTGCAGTCTGGCCAAGGCAGCTCCGACTGCATTTTGGATAGCTCCTCCAAACGCTAGTTTGATAGGACAGATACAAACTGTGGAGCCCAAGACCCCAATGCGCTAACCTGCACTAAAGAGCACTCCTTTGTCAGTGCTAATGCAAAAATCCTCGGGAACCTACTTCTTAGCAGCACGTCCCCCATCCAATCATCCATCCAGAACCTAAAGCCATCCCCATCACCAACCTTTGGTTGCAGTTTCGGAGCCAACAAAGGTAGAACTTCCCGCACTCCACCCCATAGTAGAGATTCGAACCGCACTCTCCCTGCCTCCAAGGAGCCCCTAACTCTGTAGAGCTCGTGCAAGAGTCTGGCCACCAAACTGTCCGACTTGCCCCAAATCTGAATGATCCACTTCGCCAAAAGAGCCTTGTTCATGAACACCACATCTCATACCCAAACCTCCTTCGCCTCGCGGTCGCGTCATCTCTTCCCATCCAACAAGACGCATCCACGATCTTTGCTGCTTGTCATCCGACCAGAAAAATCTCCTCATCGTGGTTTCAATCTTCTTGGGTACACCTACTAGCATAAATCTAGTAAAGAAAAGGAAAATAGGGATTGCTGACAGCACATGCTTCAGAAGGATCAACTTTCCTCCTCTAGATAGAGTAACTGCCTTACACCTAGCCAACCTCCTTTCTATTCTATGCAGAACCATGTCCCAACCTCTTGAGCTTGCATGTGACAAGGGGAAGACCCAAAAATGAAATTGGCAACTCGCCCAGCGGATAATCCAACATTTCTACCATTCTGCCACCTTCGTCAGCCTCTAACCCAAGCTGAATCACAATTGACTTATGCTTGTTGATCTGAAGACCCGAAAGACTGCTAAAGAAATACACAATCTACTTTTCCCTTCTAGTTATCTTCTCTGAACCACCTAGAAAGAACACTGTATCATATGCATATTGCTGGAGAGGCACGGAGATGGCCCCATAGCGGAACCCCTCACACCACATGTCTTCTACCACACTCCTGAATAGAACTGCTAAAGCATCCTCTATCATAAAGAACAACATCAACGCCAACGGACAACCCTGTCGAACTCCCCTCTGAGGCTGGAAGAGCCACCCTTCAGGTCTCCCATTTACCATGACTGAGGAAGAAGAAGTCGTGACACATCTCTTCCTCCATGCAATCCACCAATCTAGAAATCCTTGATGTCTAAGATACCTATAGAAAGCTCCAATCCACACAGTTGTAAGCTTTTGCGTAGTCAATCTTCCAAATCAAACCTTTCTTCTTCACCCTCTTCCACTGAAGGCATATCTCAGATGCCATTATCAAACCATCAGACATCTATCGACCTAGTATGAAAGCAGACTGTCCCTGAAGGATCACTGAGTCGAGGACACTCTTGAGTCTATTTGCCAGAACCGATGCCATAATCTAGCATTAGACAATACAATCGGCCTATAGTCTTCTACTCTCAACCTATGATCTTTCTTGGGAAGGAGGACAAGCATGGCCCTGTTGACTTTTTCCCTGTTGACTTTCTTAAAACCCTTATTCCCCTCCCTAAACTCATTGATCACATGTAGAATCTCCTCCTTCAACAAGTCCTGGAAATCTCTATAGAATAAGAGAGGAAAGCCATCAGGATCAAGGGCGCCATCTGCATTCAGCCCCCAAACTGCCTTTGTAACCTCCTCCTCCTCAAAAGCGGCCTCAAGCCCCTCCGCTTGCTCCTCCGACAACACCTCTACCCCTCTCCCAAGCCACCCCCTGCCTTCCCCCCTCCTCCTCCTGGACGCTTCCATAAATGTCCTTTGAGAGCATGCCCCAGCTACGTGTCCTCGCCACTCTCACCCCCAACCTCCAATTCTTGGATGAGATTCCATCTTCTTCTTCCCGACGCCATGGAATGGAATTTTTTTTATTTGCATCTACTTCCCACAACCACTTCTATCTCGATGTCCGCCTCCATTCCTGAATCTACAGGAGGCACTAGAGCACATCCCTCTCTTCTAGAAGAATTTTAGAGAGAAGACCACCATCTGCAGAAAGAGAAGGAACCACAATGCAGAGATCCATGCGCTTACTCGTGCCACCTGCTTCGCCATTCAGAACTGATTGCCAGCCAAGAGACCTGATGAAAGAGCTCCATATGTAAGATTTCATATCCAAGAGTAGTGGTTTGATCGTATCCTATTAGACAGCGGCTCTTCTATTAACCTCCTTCCGGCAGCCTTACTCGACCGATTCGAGTTCGGCCCTCTTCGACAGAGCAGGGCAGTCCTTCAGTTCGCTGATAGGTATGTCAAGAGGCCGAAGGGTTTATTGAAGGATGTGGTCATAACAATTCAGGGCCTGAAATTCCTCGTGGACGTTGTTGTATTGGACATGGAGATCCCTGAGTCTATGATAGATTCCCCCATCATACTAGGACATCCATTCTTGGCCATAGCCAAGGCGGTGTCCGACCATGATAGCGGGAAGGTATACTTTCACGTCGAGGGCGAAAGTTTACAAATAGAGACGATCGAGGAGACCAGAGCAAGAGATTCAGCCTGCTCCGAGCAGTCGAGCGATACAGAGCAGATGACAGATGCTAAGAGAGATGTCCACCAGGAGTGCGACTTTGTGATTACATATGATGAGGCAGTTTGGTTCGATCTTGTATCATGAGCTTTTGTCATGCCATCAGACACTACAGATTTACATATTTTGGCAGACAAGAGTTCGGAGAGCACACTCTTTGTACCAGACACATTTGAGGCTGATGATCATGGTCAGGATAACGAATTAGAATACATTTCATGTTCTTCTGATATAGATCCCTCGGATTCAGATATTGACTGGGATGACTTTGATGATTATTTGCCATGTCTGATTCCCACAGAGCTGACTGCTAGGACAGAGAGCGAGCCAACAAAGATTACATATACACTAGTAGGGGCACCTTCATCAGATTTTCACATACAACGAGAGTTCTCCCATGCAGATCTGGTAGCCTTCACTCAGACATTTCAGAAGGCAGATTTGCCAGCTCCCAATTATCCAGAACTGAAGCCTTTGCCGCAATCGATGAAGTACAAATTCCTTGTAGGTGAGCCAGAGATGTTCCCAGTCATTATCTCAGTGGATTTGACTGGAGATCAAGAATCTCGTTTAATGAAGGTTCTTGAAAGGAACAACAAGGTGATTGGATGGAGTGTAGCTGATATCCAGGGGATAAGTCTGGCCCGTTGTTCCCACCATATTTATCTCGAAAAGGACGCTAAGCCATCGCGTGAGTTCCAGCGAAGACTGAACCCGAATCTTCGAGATGTGGTCATGAAGGAGATATCAAAATGGTGGAGCGTCGATTTTATCTATCCCATCTCCGACTCCATGTGGGTTAGTCCATTACATGTAGTGCCTAATAAGACGGGCATCACTACAGTTGTGAGCGAGTCTGGAGAAGAGATAGCTACCCGGGTACCCACTTCTTGGAGGGTCTGTTTGGACTATAGACGATTGAATCAGGCCACCAAGAAGGATCATTTCCCACTGCCATTTATTGATCAGATTATCGAGAGGCTAGCTAGGAAGAGTTATTACTGCATTCTTAATGGGTACTCTGGCTATAACCAGGTGGCCATAGCGCCCGAAGAGAAGGAGAAAACGACATTCACATGTCCGTTTGGGACATATGCTTTCAAACGGATTCCCTTTGGTTTATGCAATGCCCCGGCTACATTCCAAAGGTGCATGTTGTCCATCTTTTCGGACATGGTGGGTGACTGTTTAGAGGTCTTCATAGAAGACTTTTCGGACTATGATGATGGGTTTGATGCTTGTCTTGACTACCTAGACAGTGTACTTCAGTGTTGTATTGAGGTCCATCTTGTATTATCTTGGGAGAAGAGTCACTTCATGGTGACTCAGGGGACGGTGCTTGGCCATATCATCTCCAACAGGGGCATGGAGATTGATCCAGCCAAGGTGGATATCATCAGGAAACTCAATCCATTATCCACTTTGCGGCAGTTGCGGTCTCTTATGGGGCATGTCGGTTTTAATGACGATTCATTCAGGATTTCAGTCGTATTGCCCAACCGCTCATGGATCTACTGAAGAAAGACATCGAGTTCATTGTAGATGATAAGTGTTTAGCGTCATTCGAGTCTCTCAAAGGATTACTTGTCAAGGCTCCTATCCTTCAACCACCCGATTGGTCTCTCCCATTCGAGATCATGAAAGATGCTTCTAATTTTACCGTAGGGGCTGTTCTAGGACAAAGGAGGGATGGATTACCTTATGCCATTCACTACGCTATCCGGACTATGGATGACGCTCAAGAGAACTATCTGCGACTGAGAAGGAGATGCTAGCCATAGTCTTGGCTTTGGACAAGTTCAGATTGTATATTCTTGGATCAAGAGTGACTATATTCACATATCACGCCGCCATCTAATACCTCATGGCAAAGAAGGATGCTAAAGACAGATTGACTAGATGGATCCTTCTACTCCAGTAATTTGATATAGAGATTAAGAATAAGCATGGAGTTAAGAATGTGGTGGCGGATCACCTCTCCCGTTTAGAGAACCTTGAGGATTCAGATCAGATTGCACCTATTATAGAGACCTTCCCAGATGAGGCGATCCTTGCTATTTCCTCGCTCCTATGGTATGCTGACATTGTGAACTATATTGTAGCCAAGAAAGTTCCACAACGTTGGACAGACAATGACTTGAGACCTTCCTTGCGAAAGCCAAATCCTACCATTGGGAGGATCCCATCCTTTATCATGAAGGAGGGGATAGCATCTAGCGTCGGTGCATTCCTCAGGAGGAGCACCACAGCGTCCTCACATACTGCCACAAGCTTGAGGTAGGAGGACATCATTCTAGGAGGAGGACAGCACAGAAAGTGCTCCAATCGGCCTATGGTGGCCTACCCTCTTCAAGGATTATGATGAATTCGTGAAGAGGTGTACTGACTATCGGAGGATGGGCACTTATAGACAACGTGATATGATGTCGATGCAACCCATTCACTTCTGTGAGGTTTTTGACACATGTGGCATCGATTTCATGGGTCCATTCCAAAAGAGTCAGGGATTCATGTTGGACATGTGAGCCCATGGTGAGCCATTATGCAATAAATGTTGTTGCAAATATCATTCCCTAATCTCAAATGAAGAATACATAATTTGCATAATAGGTCCCTTAGTACAATTAGGGTTATGTACCATGGCCATCTTAATGATCATACAGCTGTTGATTCAATTATTGAATCATAGAGGTTGGTGCTTAGATGAATATCTAATGAGTTAGATTGAGGACTCATCAAGCACCGTCAAATGATTATTAAGAGATGATCTACAGCATGAATAGGAGATGTCAATCCTTTCTCAGTTAGGCTGATATCTGACCGACCTCTTGATGTAGGTCCTCTGCATAGGAATAGAGATTTAGAGGTGTCAGATTAGTTAGGTCAAAGAGTTTATTTAACGAGATCGAGATAACCAAAGTCCTATATCGTATGTCGTCATGATATAGGCACGCATCCTCTCACCGGAGACAGATGTGTTACTATATGTCTGAGTATGCACATTTGGCAGACCAATAGGTTGATGACCTAACCAAGGTCTATACACCAGCGCGCTGGTGTGCATATAAGGGCATATGAGTAATACGATCTCTCAAAGGGATCGTACAGGTTCACTACTGAACCGTAAGACATGAGCTCACTTATGAGATATTTGGAAGAATCAAATTCCGTGCGCACGGTCGTCTCGCTTTGGAAGCATGACTGAATTTGTAGGTTTGATATATACTTTTGGAAAGTATATGATCAAGACCTAGGTTTGATATATGCTTTTGGAAAGTATATGATCGATACCAACTCCCAATGATCAAAATGAGAAACTTACTGATAAAACCCTGAAGTAGACAGTATAAAGTTTATCTAATACTTCGGGTTTATTCCGAGTCTTCCAATATGCAGGATGTACAGTTATTGGGAATACCTGAGGGTGATGTGATCATAAACGATTGTATAACCACGACGCTTCCATTCCTAGGGAGTGATGAAACGGGTCTGGATTTTAGTGACTCCTCTCAGTAAAGAAGTAATCTGATCTTGATCCAAATGTTGGACATTGATCTGAATGTGATTCAGATGCAATGAGAAGATTAGATTTGCGATCTTGATTTAATCAAGCATCTATGGGAGGCCCGAGATCTGGATTTGAGATGTAATCTCAATATCCAAGTCACTATACGTGGAACAATACAATCACCATGTCCTTATCTCCAAGTATTCGCGGAGAAAGCGCATTATCCTTAAAAGAGTTCATGGATAATTCTATTGTTGATATATGTATCCGAGCATTGAGAAAATGGATAATTAAATGTGATTTAATTATCATGAATATTATGAATTTGATTCATATTATAAGGAGAGTTATCTTAGATAATTAAATGTGATTTGATTATCAAAGATGTGAATAATGTGAATGTGATTCATATTATTTGGGCACAAGAGAAAAAGAGATCCGAGATGATTAAATGTGATTTAATTATCATGGATATGAATAATGTGGATAGCAATATCCAATTATTCATAATATATTATAAACATGATTTATAATGTATTAGAGAGAGTTAATTATAATTTGTATTTATTGATTAATTATTAATGTGTATTGGATACACATTGTGTAATTAATTGAAAATGTAAATTATAATTTATTTTGGGTTATGGATGTGATTCACAATTTTCTAATGGCAATATTGCAATATTCTCAAACTTAATTATGAATTATTTTGAAGAATAAATCACAACAAAAGTTGTTGGAATAAATAATGGAGATATTCATGGAGATATGCAATCTCATGAAATCTCATGAGATTGCCTCCAATTGGAAACAAGTGGTCGTCCACTATATTCCAATAGGAGATGAGATCTTCATGGAATTTATCTCCTTATTTGATTGGTTTAATTTTAGGATTGATGTATATTTGATTTGTCAAATATATTTGATCTAAATTAAATCATAAGTTGTTGCCTTTTACCAACAACAATCTTGACCATTGGATTGATCATAGATCAATCTCAACCATTGATTTTATGCGTCCCATGGATTGAGATCGATGGATCCCAAAACCCTATAAATAGAGAGGCATACCATGCTCTCTTAGTATATGACATTGAAGCACATCTCTCTCTCTCTCTCTCTTTCTCTCTACACGCCTACTCTCTCTCTCCCTCTCATGGCCGTTCACCATGGATGCCCTAGAGAGAGTCTCCATTGCCGCAACATTGTCGTTATGCTGCCCGATTGTTTGCTCATGGATCTCCATCTCCTTCGGTGCGCCTCGCTCGTGAAGAATACATCGGATCTCGTGTGTCGAGATCAGGAGATCCGTCGCTTGGATCATCAACATGGATTGCGAGAAGCACGCGATTCATCCCCGCGCTCGCAAGCGTCTCCTCCGTCGGATCGGACTTGAGACAGGAGGTCTCTTCGTTTAGAGACTCGATCGCAACCACGGTTCAAGGGGTAATCCTAATACTTGTTTGTGGTTTAGACGAAACGATTCAAGAAGTGTTCTTGGATCATGTGGTTTCGTCGCATGAAAATTTTTAATTTCCGCTGCATAGAACAACTAGTACGACTAGTGGTTCCTCGTCGTATTCGATGCGACGCTCACGCTTCCATGATGCGCTTGAGGATCTAACCATATCCTTCAATTCAAGTACATTCTACTTGCTGAGGATTATGTGAGTCATTCGGTTGAGACCATCCCAGCTTCAACCACATATGCTAAGACTATTTGCATATTCTCGAGGAAAAATATCATTTCACGATTCGGGGTACCTAGAGTTTTGATATGTAACGGGGGGACTCATTTTATCAATGACAAGGTAAAGGCCCTTGTTAACGAATTCATCATTGACCATCGAGTTGCCACTCCATATCACCCTCAGACCAATGGTCTTGCTGAAGTATTGAACAGGGAGATCAATTTGATATTGTAAAAGGTTGTCAGCCTAGACCGAAAGGATTGGCCACAACTTTTGGACACCTTCGAGTACATCTCCCATTCGTCTCATTTATGGCTAGCCATGCCAGTTACTTGACGAGATCAAGAATAAGTCACTATGGGCAGTCATGGAGTTATCATTGGACCCCAAGAGTATTGGAGATCAGAGGAAAGTAGAGTTGGCAGCCCTGGAGGAGTTGAGAGATACACAACCTTTTCAAGTAGCCTAAAATATAAGGAGAGAGTGAAGATATGGCATGATTCTCATATTAGCCATAAACAGTTTGAGCTGAACTAGAGAGTATGGCTATTCGATGCTAGGTTGAGATTATTTCTAGGGAAGTTACAAAGCAAATGGAAGGGACCATATGTGGTCTGAAAGGTGCACGACAACGAAAGTATTGATATATCTGAAGTGTCATCTGAATCAAACTTTCGAATTAACGGTCGACGCCTGAAGCCATATCTTGACCATGATCCGCTAATCGTTGACATTTCCCCTATTCATTTTGCTTGATATGTGGTCTTTGACTCACATCATTTGCATTTCATGCATGATTATCACTTCTCTTCCAGACCTGTATAGATCCAGTTGTCCATATCGCCCATTCTGTTTTTGGTCTAATATCCCATCTTCATCTTATGATTATGCTAAACTTAGGGTGTGCCTTACCCTTGGTATAGGAGGGTATCTGACTTATGATTAGTTTTTCAATTCTTTTTAAACTCTATTTTGTAGCCTATACATAGGGATATTTTACCCTAAGTATAGGGAAGGTAAACCCTGTACATTCTAACCCTCGATTTTTCCATTGTGTATAGACTGCTATACTTAGGATTATTTGATCCTAAGTATAGGGGGCATTGGACATGCGAGCCCACGGCGAGCCATTATGCAATAAATGCTATTACGAATATCATTCACTAATCTGAAATGAAGCAGAGATAATTTGCATAATAGGTCCCTTAGTACAATTAGGGTTATGTACCATGGCCATCTTGATGATCGTACAGCTGTTGATTCAAATATTGAATGATAGAGGCTGGTGCTTGGATGAAAATCTAAAGAGTTAGATTGAGGACTCATTAAGCACCGTCAAATGATTGTTGAGAGATGATCTCCAGCCTGAGTAGGAGATGGCAATCCTTTCTCATTTAGGCTGATATCTGACAGAACTCTTGATGCAGGTCCTCTGCATGGGAATAGAGATTCGGAGGTGTCAGATTAGTTAGGTCAAAGAGTTAACTTAACGAGATTGAGATAACCAAAGTCCTATGACATATGTTGTCACTATATAGGCATGCATCCCCTGACCGGAGATAGATGTGTTACTATATGTTTGAGTATGTACATTTGGCAGACCAATAGGTTGATGACCTAATCAAGATCTATACACCGGCACGCTGGTGTGCATACAAGGGCATATGAGTAATACGATCTCTCAAAGGGATCATACATGTTCATTATTGATCCGAAAGACATGAACTCACTCATGAGATATTGGGAAGAATCAAATTCCGTGCACGGTCATCTTGCTTTAAGCTTGACTGAATTTGTAGGTTTGATATATGCTTTTGAAAAGTATATGATCAACACCTGGGTATGATATATGCTTTTGGAAAGTATATGATCGATACCAACATAGTCAAATGAGAAACTCAATGATAAATCACTGAAGTAGACAATATAAAATTGATCTTATACTTCAGGTTTATTCTGAGTCTTCCAGTATGTAGGTTGTATAGGCATTGGGAATACCTGAGGGTGATGTGATCATAAATGATTGTATAACCATGACGCTTCCATTCCTAGGGAGTGTTAAAACAGGTCTGGATTTTAGTGACTCCTCTCAGTAGAGAAGTAATCTGATCTTGGTCCAAATATTGGACATTGATTTGAATGTGATTCAGATGCAATGAGAAGATTAGATTTATGGTCTTGATCTAATCAAGCATCTATGGGAGGCTCGAGATCTGGATTTGAGATGTGATCTCAATATTGAAGTCACTATACGTGCAACAATACAATCACACTGTCCTTATCTCCAAGTACTCGCGGAGAAAGCGCATTATCCTTGAAAGAGTTTCGGAAAATTTCATTGTTGATATAAGTATCTGAGCATGGTGATTTAATTATCATGAATAATATGAATTTGATTCATATTATAAAGAGAGTTATCTAAGATAATTAAATGTGATTTGATTATTAAAGATGTGAATAATACGAATGTGATTCATATTATTTGGGCACATGAGAATAGAGATCCAAGATTATTAAATATGATTTAAATATCATGGATATGAATAATGTGGATAGCACTATCCATATTAATGATATATATTATAAATGTGATTTATAATATATAAGAGAGAGCAATTTGTAATTTACATTTTAAAATTAAATGTTGATGTGAATTTGATTCACATTGGACAATTAATTGAAAATTTAATTCACTTTTTATTTTGGGTTGTGAATGTGATTCATAATTTTCCAATGGCAAGATTGCAATATTCACAAAATAATTATGAATTATTTTTGTTGAATAATTTACAACAAGTGTTGTTGTAAATCTTTGAGATTTCCATGGAATAATGTAATCTCATGAGATTACATGAGATTGCCACCATTTGGTAGGCAATCTCATGCCTAATCTCCATGAGATTACATTATTCCATTGGAAAATCTAATTTGGGATTAAATCATATTGATTTATCAATATATATTTAATCTAAATTAAATTAATTATTGTTGGTTTTAACCAACAAAATCTAAGCCATTAAAATAAACACAAATCAATGAGAGCCATTGGATTTGTGTTGCCCGTGATTGAGATCCTTGATCCCAAAATATTATAAATAGGAAGGGCACCCCTTGCTCTTCATATGCTAATGAGAACATAAATCTCTCTCTCTCTCTCTTTCTCTACACGCCCACTCTCTCTCTCTCTTTCATATGCTCGTCCACCATAGATGCCCTAAAGAGAATCTCAATCGTCGCAGCGTCGTCGTAATACTGCCCGATCGTTTGCTCGTGGATCTCCGTCTCCTTCGGTGCACCTCGCTCATGAAGAAGACATCAGATCTCGTATGTGGAGATCAAGAGATCCGCTGCTTGTATCATCAACATGGATTGCGAGAAGCACATGTTTCATCAACACGCTCGCAAGCGTCTCCTCCATCGATCGAACTTGAGACAAGAGGTCTCTTCATTTAGAGACTCGATCGCAACCACACTTCAAGAGGTAACCCTAATACTTGTTTGTGGTTTAGATGAAACAATTCGAAAAGTGTTATTGGATCACGTGGTTTAATCGCATGGAATATTTTTTTAATTTTCGCTGCCTCGAGAAACTAGTGCGACTAGTCGCTCATGATCGCATACGATGTGATCCTCACGCTTTCGTGATGCGCTTAAGTATCTTACCATTTCCTTCAAGTGGTATCAGAGCCATAGGTCGAAGGTTTCGTATACGATCCATAAACCTAAGCTGACTTGGGTTCGTTAGGGTTGCGAAAATTTTATCGCATTTCATTTTCGCATCTCTATTTAGTGATTATTTTCAGCCTATTTAAATTGTTTAAATATGAAAATAAAACTTGTATTTGTTCCCCATTAATAAGGAAACTATGGGATTTGAGTTTGCTTGATTTTGAATATGTTTTCTCAAGTTATGATTAAATTAGTGAACATATATCCACTATTTCGGGGACTGTGAATCTTAACGTAATTAAAGAGTTAATTACTGATTTGAAACACCTTGATATGCGTGCAAATCACTTAAGTTCTGTTGTAAATCAGATTAGCAAATTTTAGAAACTTACTTTTCTTAATTTGGATTTAAATTGATTGAGATATACTAATTTTAGTATGTGAGGATCACTGTTGGAAATTACTTTCCTAATCAAGAACCTTGTGATTGTCATTTAATCAATTAGTGAAATTAAATTGTTTAATTTCCTGGAATAATTATGGATAACCATATGTGAAATATTTGATGATAATTATTTTCTTAAATGACATTTTCTTAACCAATATTTGATTAGATGTGATCTAAATCACAAATTGGTTACTTGATCTACATGATCTACATTCCAACAAACATAGTTGCTTGAATAGGATTGGGAATTTGTTTAGCAAATCTCCATATAATGTTAATCAAAATTATTTTGATTATTATTATATGGTATAACTTCGGTTGAAGAACCGTTTATAATCTCAAGTACACAATGATCAATTTGGCATTATCTTTTCCTGAGGTAGATATGGTGTCTAGTCGGGGAGTATTGGGGTAGTAGGTTGCACCGTGTGCAGTCTATCCCACTCCCGTCGGTATTGGCCATGACAGCGGGTAGAGACTTGATAATGCAGGAGAGATCACGATGTATTTTTTTAATTATTAAAATTCAGAATAATACGTATTTGAGATAATGCCTCAATTCAAATAACAATAAAGATTGTTTGTTGATATTATTGGATCATTAATTTAATATGATTAGATTAATTGGAATCCAATTAAAATTAAAACACTCTATTATGAATAGAGATGTTATTTTCCTTCGAAGAATTAATTCTACTGAATAGGATTAATGATGATTAATTAGAATTTGAATATGATATGGAGGATCACATAAGTGACATCCATGGTCTCACATCAAGGCGGAGGGTTCCGTCGCCAGGGATTGTATATAGGAGACGCCCGTCCGAAGTGACAGCTCTTATATGCAAGCGCATCTGGATCGGTCTCTTTGCTTCTCTAAAGAGTAAGGAGGTGTGCGTAGTGACCCCAATATCGGGTCCTCATATTATTGGGGCGATATTGGATTACGCATAGCGAGTTGTATTCTTGTTGACGGTTGGTCCAATTAATGACGGGTCAACATCACCTTAGGTGTGGTGGGCCCGGGTGTTAAAGACCGAATTGGGAATGCAAGTTGGACTTGCAAGGTGGAATATGTTCCCGCTTCTTTTTATCCGTGTTACAGGTTCTCATATTATTGGGATGTAACAAAGATAAGGAAGGAGATCCCAGATCTTGCTTGAGATATAATGGTAAGTATATCTTTTACATTGAAAATAATTAAGGGAATGAACTTTCAATGTTGACAAGGCAGGATAACTTTGATATAAAAAATCCTAAATCAAAGTAGAGTATATATTTATATATGTATAAATTTATGCAAATTTCTTATTTCAGATAATCCTTCATTAAACCCACTCAATACTATATTCAAAATAACCAGTAAAATATCATGGATTGGATCCATGATGAAGATATTATACTTGCAGTTGAACACATAATGTATGTGGTTGCAATGTGCAAGTTTCCTTATAATAATGAGGAATGATAATTATAATATACAATAGGACTTCAGCCCTATGGTTTGTATGTCTCTGTAGTCCTGATCTCTCATCGAATGTACTTTGGAAGTGACATGTCGATGATGATCGTTATTGTCAAACAATCCTTATAAAATTCTAAGAAGATGTTATGGCATACATATGTGCTCTCGGCATTTAATCATGAATGATATGGTTCTCTGCATCATGCAGAATGGTGGCTCTATAAGAGATGTTGTATTCAAATTATTTGAGTACCTACCTGAACCAATGTTTTAAGACTTTAGATGGGTGTAGATACGATGAGTGTCATCATTCTATTGTCTATACTCTGATAATTCATGATGCTTCATATTATTCATATTGTATGAATTGAATGAAGCATGTATAAATGTTAGAATACTCTTATTGAAATTTTTTGATTTCAACATAAAAGATCCTTTGTATTGAGCAATGGTTGTTTCTAGATGAAAGGAGCGCAGTGGAAGCATGGGTCGGACCCAAGTAAGAAGGAAAGTCAAAAGCTTGACTGTAATTCTATGACTTCCATATGACATCCAAATAGTTGGATGAATGCCAATACAGCAATAAGCCGATACATTGATAGTGTGACTATCTAGACTATCTTGGATCCTTAGAGAAGGACTGTCGGAATAATCTACATATAATCACTGAAATTGACTATCTTATTTGATAAGATAAATTCTAGTAATTGTATCTTAATCTTCTAATGACACTTGCTGGTTGCATATGTATTAGAAGATTAGAAATTTGATCTTAAAGGTTTAATAGTCATTCACATGGATATTGATGCAATTATTGCAACAATCTCTATTGGATTGATAGACTTCATAATTTCAGTGGGAGAGCCCTTAATCTTAGAGAATGTCTCTATGACCTAGATATTAGAATACACTCATTGTTTATTTCCAAATGTTGGGAATAAACATGAATTCTGGAATAGACCTATCATAAAGAGTTATGATGGAGATATTTCAGATAGTAATCTAAAATCTAGTGGACTCTACTAAATTAGAAAATTAATAGATGATTCATTAACATTTCTAATACTGAAACTAAACCTTAAGGGTGCATTTGGTAGGGGGGTTACCCCCACTTTGGGTGGGTTACCCCCCAAAACCCATATTCCCAACCCACTAATGGGGCCCACTCTCTTTCCAACCAAAAAAATATATATTATTGATGAATCTCCATTTCATCACCTTTATTCTATCATTTTGGCCTTAAAAACCCTAGCAAATGCATGTAGATAGCATCAATTTGTACATAATAGCATTCATGATTCATTGTATTAATTGTACACAAAATAAGGTTTTTAATGCCAAAATTTCAGAATAAATAGAAGAAAAGAAAAAGGAATAAAATATTGCAAATATTTTATGACCCTAACCCCGAGACCAAGGCAAGTATGGAATTGGTCGACAAGGAATAAAGTAGGGGGAGATAAGGGCCAGTATACAATAAATACCTTATTTATTTATTCATTTATTTATGCATTTTTGAAACCTATTTTGTACAAAATTATTTATTCATCAAATAAATAAACTTTGTTCTGCAAAGTTGTAGATAATAATGTAAATAAAATTACAAAATTTAGTTTGTGTAAAAATGATATACAATGTACATTTTATACACAGAATAAAAAGCCAAAATCTCAAATTCACAGACCCATATCTTGCAAATAAAAAACTCCAAATCACCCAAAACTCACTTCAATTGTATATAACTTTCCAAGAACTATTTAATAAAATTAATTTAATAATTTTTGGAGTTCATCTGTGAAAGATAGGTTTTTGACCCTCCTTGTATATAGGACTGATTAAAACATTCATTTTATTCAATATTTATTATTTCTATAAATTTATATTTTAAAAAATTCGTAAATAATGTATATAATACATGTACATATTAAAATCAAAATAAAATCAAAAAGAATTTGTAAAATAAAATAAGCCTATGTAATACATAGGCAAAATACCTATGTTAAGTATGTACATAAATAAAAGGGGATTTTAATTCCTTTATTCTTTATTCTTTATTAATCCATATTTTTATAATAATGTAAATAATACACATAACTTATTAAAAATACAAATCCAAAATAAAAACAAATAAAATCCATTAAAATAAATAAAGTCTATATAATATATAGGTAAAAGACCTATAATTATACCTGCATATACATATACTATTTATTTTAAAAATGTAAATAAACTCATAAAAATTAAATAAAAAATATATTTATACTCACAAAAATAAGTTCTAAATTTATAAAATAAGAAAATAAAATAAATAAAATAAAAATAAACAAAATAAAAATGAATACATATAAATATACTTATAAATACATTAGTAAAATTAATCCGTAATAAAATACTTCAAAAAAATAAATAAAAATCATAAATAAATACTACATTAATTTATGAACATTTTCTATTTTATAAGTAAAACCTAATTAATTCATTTATTATGTTAAATAAATAAGTCAAGATCGGTCTGATGTGGACCAATCAGGGGCCAGGGAGTGTTGACCTCCGGTCAACTCCCCCTGCGCCTCTGACTCCCGTCAGACGTGTCTTTTCCCCCAATTTCGTGCATTTTTCCCGCTCGCCTCAGTGCTCCGTCACCGTCGATCTCTTCACGGATTTTTCGCTCTGATCTTCCATGATTCTCGCCGAGATCTTGGATCCCTTGTACATGCCACCGATTCTTCGATTTTAGCTAGTCAATAAAGGGCTCCAGGGATGTTTATAAATAACTTCTTCTTCTTCCTTGGCCGAATTTGGCCAATTTCATTCCCCCCATTAAGCTTGAATTAGGTCCTGGAGGAGCCCTCGTGACAAGAGGCGCTTCCCAGCACCTCGGCGAAGGCCCATGGAGGAGGAAAATTTTGTCGCGGCGGAGCTCCGGCATCCGCCCTGCTCCCTGGAGGCCCCCAGGTCTAAGAGCTGCGCTTTTACTTGTTTTAGTTAGGATTTTGTTTTAGCATTTCATTCATGTCTTTTATTTTGCATTTAGGTCATTAGATTAGCCTAATTTAGTTAATTCGAAGTTCGCCGGAGCTCAGCTCCGGCGACTTCACCACCGTTCCCCGACTGTCTTCCGCCACCCTTCCACCGTCATTTCGTTCCCCTACGCCTTCTCCACCTCTCAGCCACCCTGTCCAACCGGATCCCCACCTGGATCCGTGAATCGATGCTCATCTCATTCGCTTCGCCGGAGCATCGCCGCCCTCATCCATTTTTGCACTAACAGCTTCAGATTTTGGGTCGAGGAGCATCGCCTCGAGCCGAGCTTTCTTCCTGGGCAGGTTAGGAGCAAAGAGGAGCTCCAGGAGACGCTTTCAGAGTTCATCAGAGGTACTGGAGCCCCTCGACTTCTCCGACGTCGTGGTGGCGCTCCAGTGCCCCTCCGTCCGATCAGACACCTCCAGCAGCTAGAGCCACCTGCCAGGAAGCCAGTGGGAGCCTCAGAAGCCTCGAAGGACGCCGGAGAATCGAGCTTGAAGGCAGGGAGGTTCGACCATCCCGGCCTTCTTCCCTGTTCTTCCACCTTGCCTCGCCGCCGTCGGATGAAGGAGGTCTCCCCAGATCGAGCCTCAACCGTCGGATCTGCTCGCGCCTTAGCCGCAGGATCACGCCAGATGATCTAATCTCCACCGTGGATCCGCGAGCCGTCATCGTCTCACCAGGAAGCGACGCGTGTCAAGTGGACGAAGCCCAACCGTTGGATAGCGCGCCTTTGGGGGTAATTTGCATTTTTTGCCCCCGCTCTTTTTGTATTTAATTTTTATTTCTGTAAATAATTTTTAACGTTGTAGAATAACTGTAATTTTTACTGAAAGGACCCTGAGTTTATTAGAATTACGTTTAGGTCCTTCCGCGCCTCACGTGCAGTCCCACGTGAGGCGCGTGAAAATTGCATGTAACCCTTGGTGGGTTTTGTTTATTGTAAAATAGTTCTAAAAATTAAAATAAATGTTTAATTCTGTTGTAATTTTTGCACTGATGTCCATGTTACTTATTTTAATTGCAAAAATGCCCCTGCCAGGCTGTTTAATTTTTGTGTCTTTTATCCATTTATTAAAAATACATGTGGTGCTCCGAAAAATGTAGAAAAATTAGGACAAATGCTTCATGTGATGAGCTCTCACATCCATATTTTATTTCGCATTTTTTGCATTTTCCCTAATTATTAAAAATGATAAAGGAGCCATTTTTGCACTGTCTAATTTATAAAATACCAAAAAAATATAAAAACATTTTGAAAAATTACAAAAAAAATTATATATGGTATATTTCTATATATATTGAGTCCAGAAAATAAAAAAACCTAAAAATATGAAAAAGAAAAAGAAAAAAAATCAGAAAGCTCCAAAATCCAACAAAAAAAATAGAAAAATCCTTAGAAAATACCAAAAATATATTTTTCTCTTTTATAATTATCTATATATTATTACTAATGTGTTAAAATTAATTTGGGTAATTTTGGAGTTTATTTTATATTTTTAAAACCGAAGTTATAATCGGTTATTTAATTAGTCTTATATTGTGGATATTTTTGGAATTAAAAATACATAAAAATTAGAAAAAGGCCCAGAAAAACAACAAAAAAATTAGAAAATATAAAAAGCCTAAAAAATATTATATCCAATAAATTTTGAGTATTTATGTATATATATATCCACATATTATTTCTCTCTCTTCTCTTATATATATCTCTTTATACATATATATATATATGTCTATATTATATAATTAAAAATATAAAAAGGAAAATAAAAAAATACACAAAATATAAAAACAAAATAAAAATTAAAAAAAATATATAAAATATATATATATATATAATTAAAGACCCACAAAAACAATAATGAATGGTCATGAACATTGAATTGAATAAATTGTACACACATACATTCCCTTCGCCTCCCACTATTCGATCTCTACCTGTACTTACACCTATACACATTTGCATGTAGATTTATAATAAATTTTAACTCCACATTTTTGGATATTCATTGCATATATAATTGTGGGATAACTGTTGATTGATCTGGGGATTTTGGAGTGGTCGACTCAGCGACTGGATGTCTCGCCTTGTGAGATATCTAGACCCTCTGAAAACCCCGGTCATCAAATGGCGCCGTTGCCGGGGAGGCAACGGATTTTGTATGATTTTGTGTAGTTGTTTGTTCATTTGTTTAATTCTTTGCTCATGTCCATTGTATTTTTATTTATTTTTATTTTATTTGACTTATTTGCTCATGATTTTGTGTGTTTTTTTATTTATTGATATTATTTGATTGACTGCTCTGACCATCTCTTTTCTTGTTCTTTGATGCGAGGGACCGCCAAGCGAAGGAGGACCTCCTAGGAGGTCCTATGCACCCAAGCCAGGCGAAGTTGGCTCTTCTTCGCTAGCCAACAGGAGAGAGCATCTAGGGCAGAAGAAAGAGAAGTTTTGAAGACAGACTCTATTTTTATGCATTTTATTTTATTTCATTTTATTATGTATATTCATGTGAGAGAGTGACACTTAGAATTTTGTAATAATACAGGACTCTCACAGGTACACGTAGACTCCCGAGGTCCAGTGCCTGAGGGATTGTTCCCTTGGGGGCCTCGATGATTTTGATGCTTTTTCTTTTCTTTATTTTATTTTTATTATTATTTTGTGTGAAGGAGCCTTAGCTTAGGAATTGCTTGCTCGTAGAGTTAGGTCCAAACACCGTAAGATATTTGCATGTACCTATAGTTCGCTTTGGATCTAGATCAAACTCTAAACAGCCGTTCATTTATCTCTTAGCCTTTGTGCCACAGCGAGCCCCGCAAAGTGCTTTCTCTTAAGCTCAAGTGTGTTGAGCAAGAGGAGGGGTGAGCCAAGACCGGACCTTCCGGGCTAGAGATGAATGAGCGACCTGTGGTGCTTCACGATAATAGAAATTTCTGAACCTAGGGCGATTTCTTCGGTTTGCATTTGCATATAGCATAGGTTTCAAATTATGTTATGCATCCCGCATGGAGAGAGCTGGGAGGCACTGTAAGTCTTCTTACTTAGCATGCATCATCGATTTCCGACTTGCATGGCTTTTCCGATCTTCTCCCTCTGATTTTACCAACCTAGGATGCTTGATGGAAATTGGAACCTCGATAAGCACGTGCATTGAAAATATCCAAAAAAGTGATAACCTCAATAAAATTGGGACTGTTAACTCTATTGGACCTAAAAATAAAATGGAATGGATTCTTTGTCTTGGGGAGAGCAACCCCCTCATTGTATGCGTTTTAAGTGCTCACGTACACACTAAGGAGTAGAGCCCAAATCCTATCAAGCCTCCTAAGTGATTGTACAATTTTTGTAATTCTCACCTAACTCTAAAATCGAAAAGATAAATGACCGTCACCTGACGGTCTTCACTGTGTTGAGTAGGTGAATCAGGGGTTTGCCTTATGTATTGATTGTGACTTGGAGTCTGTTGTGTTTTTCATTCATCATTAGAGTAGTCGGTCCCGTCCGTGTGAGTCATGCATTTTTCATCTTTGAGTTTCTCTATATCTCTTATTCATATATCTCCTCATTTTGCATCAAATCATGATATTGGCGCTTGAGCTCAATCATTCTTCGCCAAGTCCTTTGTTTCCTTCTTCATCACTTTTTCTTGTATTCTCCGTATCATCCTCATCTTCTCCAGTTCGAGGAGAGCCTGCTCTTCGAGCCACCATTTTGACGGTATTCCCGCCCTGTTTGGAACACCCAATTTTGTCTATGACCCGATCTTCTCGCCCGCCCTCCTCGTTCCCTATGTATCACCTTTCTACCTCCCATGATATTGGCACGCACGCTCAATCAGCTTCTCCACCCCATTGTTACCCTTCTTATCCATCCTCCTTGTGTACCCCGTATCACCTCTTCCTTTACCCGGGAATGCTGTGCATATTGATGAGGCCTGCATCGAGGATTATGTATACAGATTATTTGTAAGTCGGGCCACTGATGTTGAGGCTGTTGAGAGTGATTTGGTGAATTTGACTTTGGATACGAGCATATGAGCTTATTGAGGATTTTTGATGATGCGTAGAGCATAGGTGTGATGCATTACTGAGGAATTTTAGTTCTCGCACACCGGATTGAGGATGTGATATGATATGATGATTTGATGATGATTTCATGAGTATCGATTGATCTATCTATTTTGAGGTTCCTGCCATCTTGATTTTGAGGATTGAATGATTATTCTGACTTGGACTTCCTGATAAAGGTGTGCGGACCCTGCATGATCTCTTATCTTCTTGTTTGAAACATCCTTGATCTCCTGGCTCTTTGATCCACCCTGGCACTTTAAGGAATCCTGACGATATGTTATGGCATCGTAGCTGATTAGATTGACCTAAGGGATATCTTGTGAATGACCTGATTATTTGCTCCCTCGTCTGATCTTATACCCTCCAGATGATTGATGGATTCACACTACTTCGAGGACCTGAGATGACTTGCCAGCATTCCCTTGACCTACATTGATATAGCTCGCATTCCTCCCCGAGGACTATCTGCGGGAGAATGCGACAATTTCTAGGACTGCGGTTTCATACACTGCTTTGGTTGACATTATGATGGGACCCGGAACCGAGTCAGATGTTATGCTTGATTAGCCTCCATCCTGATTGTGTACTCGACCTGAGGCCAACTGACAGATTGCTTTCCTTGACGGTCCTCGCAAGGATGAGCCTTGATATTATAATAATTCATTGCCTAGCTCATAGCTCTCTGAGGGTTATCTGTGAGAAGTTATGACACATTATAGCTATGATGGTCTCCTCTGCTGGTAGGCTGTCTGCCGCCTACCATGACCATATTCTCTGTGGATCCGTCTGATGGATCCGGCTCCTTTGGGCCTTCTCTCTCCTTGACGACCCTCGCAAGGATGAGATGTACTCCGATTATTCACTATATAGCTCACATCACTTCCCGAGGACTATCTGCGGAAGGATGTGACACTTTCTTTACGATCGGCTTCACTCACTTCTGGTGCCCTGATCTGTAAGGCACGTCGCCGATTCATCTGATACGAGCAATCAGTCACCCTTTCTGACTATGCGCCTGATCTGTTCGGGCATGAGACCGACCTGCTCAGACTCCTTTGCATCCGCTCTCCTAGACGGTCCTCGCCAGGATGAGCTCTTTTCTGATTATTCCTTGACTAGCTCATAGCTCCCCGAGGGTTATCTGCGGGAGACTATGACATATATGTGATCTGATTGGTCTCTTCTGCTGGTAGCCGATTTGTCGACTACTGAGATCACTATGTGGGTCCGTCTGAGGGACCCAGCTCCTTCGAGCCCTTCTCTCTCCTTGACAACCCTTGCAAGGTAGAGACACATTCTGACTATTCCTTGCCTAGATCTCAGTACTCTCCGAGGACGATCTGCGAGAGACTGCGGCACTCTTTTTTACGCTCGGTTCCCACTGCTGACTGTGTCTCCGATCTGCGGATCACGGAGCCGATTTTCTTGTTCTATACTTGGTCCCCCCCTTTGATTATGCATCCGATCTGTGGATCACTGGACCAAGTCTTCTGATTATTCTATGATTCCGCTCACCTTGAGGACCCTCGCAAGAGTGAGCCACATATTGTGTTGTTCGGTGTATTCTTGTGACTTTCAGATTATATCACCACCGTGCATCACACAATCTCATATGCTTTATTTCCGATCTATCTGAGACCCTGATTGACCGGAGGGCTCTGTACTGTTCATTCCTCCTCCCGGTCTTATATTATCAGCTCCGTTCTTTCATGCTGACCTTCTGAGCCGATGGACTGCTTTCTGCTACCGGACCGGACCACTTTACTTTCTGATTTGTGTGTCCCCGGTAGCTGACACCCACTTGACTGTATATCCGGGTGTCGTTTCACCTTCTGACTGCATCCTCGTTCTCACAGGGAGACGACGACGAGAGTACGGTATTCACTTATCAGATACCGTCCTGTACTCAACCAGTTGTTCATCGCTTGTATATATGTGTGCCTTTTTCATTATGTCTCCCGAATGGTTTAGTGTGCCCCAGATCTATCGCCATATCTTTGTGTTTAAACTTAGGACGTACTTTGTCCTAAGTAGAGGGGGGTACACACCGCGTTGTTCTTTCCTTGTTCAGTTTTGTCACTCCTGTTGTTGCCGATACTTAGGGATATCTCACCCTAAGTATAGGGGGAGTGATGCGTATATTCTCCACTATCATTTCATCTATCTATCTATATCTCTCTTTTCTTCTTTTCTTCTTTTCTTCTTTTCCTTTTCTATCTTCTGTATCTAAATAAAAGGTGTCACCCTCTTGGTGTCAGTTTTCTGTACTTAGGACGTACTTTGTCCTAAGTATAGGGGGGGTGCATCCCTGATTCGTTCATTCTTCGATCTGTTTATTCCCACCCTTGACCCTCCCTGCTTTGTGTACAGTCTGCTATACTTAGGATTACTTGATCCTAAGTATAGGTGGGACGGTCAACCTCTCATTCGTTCATCTCTTATTCATATATTCTTTAGACTTGTCTATACTCAGTACGAGTTATGTCTTCTCTTTCTCTTTTCCGATCTATGAGGACATAGCTCAAGCTAAGTATAGGGGGGTCGTATGTACTCTGTATATACTATATCCATAACTCGTACTTTTGTATAATTAATAATAAATATGGCTAAAATTCTTTAAAAAACCTTAATAAAAAGATGTGATTATTCCCCAGATTCTTTTTGTATATACTGATTAATAAATCAGGTTAAAAATATTTTTGCAAAAATGATTTGAAAAATGGTGTGAACTGTTTGGAAAACTTTTTGTGAAGTATTTTCAACCTTTGTAAAAATATTTTGATTGCAAAAATTCTTCTATTTGTGTAAAATAAAGGATTTGAAAACCTATGTGCAAATGATTTTGAAAAAGTTTGTAAAAATATTTTGAAAAATGTATATAGTGTTTGAAAAATCTTTGCAAAATAGTTTTCAAATATTTGTAAATATTTGCAAAAATTATTTTGTACTATAGTTTTCAAAATGATTTTTCAAATAAAGTTGAGGAATAAAAGCATCTTCATAAAATACAATTCCTAAAAATCTTTATTAATTGTATATACACCTAAATAAATCACTTTGTTAAAACCTGTAAATTCTTTAAAAATTCTTTAACTCTTGTAAAATAAAGCGGCACGCCCGTGTAAATAGTTGTACATATTTTATTCCTTTAGTTGTCAAAATTCTTTCTTTGTAAAAATTTTCTCTTTGTTTTCAAAATTCTTCATTGCATATTTGTAAATAGCATGTGCATAGCATTCATATTTTTTTCATTGAGCTTGATGATTGAACTAGTCCGATAAAGTCGAAGATTGGAGCTTGGTTGGACCTTACTGCACCTAATTGCACTGGAACCTTATGGGAACTAGGTTTAGGGTACTTCGGGTCTATTCAGACTTTATTCTTTGAGAAATCAGGGCTAGGTTCAAGTTACCTCAGTGGACTAACTAGAACTTTTTGAAACACACGTATGACTCTTGTCGGCCGTGACCTAACTTGGACACTTGCACCTTTCACTTGGCTCAACTCAGTTGGAGTGGTGAGGGGGTTGGATTTGCCAGTCTGAGACGCACACGGGTGGAAACATTCGTCCTCGTCTAGGGAGGGAAGTGCACCCCAACCTGGTCCAGTAGCCATGAGGTCTAACGATAGGAAATTGTGGGTTGCAATAAAGCTTCAAAAGAGGGATAGTCTTCTGGCTCAAGAGGAAAAACTCCTTATGTAAATGCTGTTGTATATAGTATGTTGAAAAAAAATCTCCAAAAAAGTGGACAGGCTTGAAAATAAAATAAAATGCCTGCCGGAGAATGTATATATGTTGTATAAAAAATAAGCAAGCTTGAGCATCAAAGTTATACCATGTGAGCCTGCAGCTGGATGACTTCACTACACTGGTCTTGCATCCCAGGATAGGTAGCTACACTGGCTGTCGTCCATTCTCTTCTCTACCTCCTCCTTTTGAGTCGGATGCCACTTGAACTTAGAAGGGAATACCCTGCTCCTCGAAGAAAGAGCTGATGGATTTGGGAATCATTGGGTTGTCATTCTGGAGAAGCTAGTCTCTTTGTCATTTCAGTTGGGGAGAGCCACTATCACTTACACGTACAAGTCAGCTTCATAGTCATAAGGGTTTGTGTATGACGTAGGCTAGTTCTGACCTGGCTATTGAGGTGATTTGAACCAAGTTCTGTGACTCTCAAAGGCTGTTGTGTTTTAAATTTAGTTTCCGACTAGGTTCCACACACATTTTCACACCAAGGTCTAACCTGAGCTCCAAACTTTGATTTTGTACAGATGAGTTTAATAATCATGATCAATTCAATTTATTCTTTAAATTCTTTATTTTTGCTCTTTCTTTTCTTCTTATTCTTTATTCTTTTTGTACTTATTGCATAAGTATTTGCTAGGGACTAGCAAAGGCAAGTATAGGGGGGTGATGAATCTCCATTTCATCACCTTTATTCTATCATTTTGGCCTTAAAAACCCCAGCAAATGCATGTAGATAGCATCAATTTGTACATAATAGCATTCATGATTCATTGTATTAATTGTACACAAAATAAGGTTTTTAATGCCAAAATTATAGAATAAAGAGAAGAAAAGAAAAAAGAATAAAATATTGCAAATATTTTATGACCCTAACCCCGAGACCAAGGCCAGTATGGAATTGGTCGACAAGGAATAAAGTAGGGGGAGATAAGGGCTAGTATACAATAAATACCTCATTTATTTATTCATTTATTTATGCATTTTTGACACCTATTTTGTACATAATTATTTATTCATCAAATAAATAAACTTTGTTCAGCAAAGTTGTAGATAATAATGTAAATAAAATTACAAAATTTAGTTTGTGTAAAAATGATATACAGTGTACATTTTATACACAGAATAAAAAGCCAAAATCTCAACTTCACAGACCCATATATTGCAAATAAAAACTCCAAATCACCCAAACTCACCTTTAATTGTATATAGCTTTCCAAGAACTATTTAATACAATTAATTTCATAATTTTTGGAGTTCATCTGTGAAAGATAGGTTTTTGGCCCTCCTTGTATAAAGGACTGATTAAAATATTCATTTTATTCAATATTTATTATTTCTATAAATTTATATTTTTAGAAATTTGTAAATAATGTATATAATACATGTACATATTAAAATCAAAATAAAATCAAAAAGAATTTGTAAAATAAAATAAGCCTATGTAATACATAGGCAAAATACCTATGTTAAGTATGTACATAAATAAAAGGGGATTTTAATTCCTTTATTCTTTATTCTTTATTCATCCATATTTTTATAATAATGTAAATAATACACATAACTTATTAAAAATACAAATCCAAAATAAAAACAAATAAAATCCATTGAAATAAATAAAGTCTATATAATATATAGGTAAAAGACCTATAATTATACCTGCATATACATATACGTATTTATTTAAAAATGTAAATAAACTCATAAAAATTAAATAAAAATATATTTATACTCACAAAAATAAGTTCTAAATTTATAAAATAAGAAAATAAAATAATAAAATAAAAATAAACAATATAAAAATAAATACATATAAATATACTTATAAATACATTAGTAAAATAAATCTGTAATAAAATACTTCAAAAAAATAAATAAAAATCATAAATAAATACTACATTAATTTATGAACATTTTCTATTTTATAAGTAAAACCTAATTAATTCATTTATTATGTTAAATAAATAAGTCAAGATCGGTCCGATGTGGACCAATCAGGGGCCAGGGAGTGTTGACCTCCGGTCAACTCCCCCTGCGCCTCTGACTCCCGTCAGACGTGTCTTTTCCCCCAATTTCATGCATTTTTCCCACTCGCCTCAGTGCTCCGTCACCGTCGATCTCTTCACGGATTTTTCGCTCTGATCTTCCATGATTCTCGCCGAGATCTTGGATCCCTTGTACATACCACCGATTCTTCGATTTTAGCCAGTCAATAAAGGGCTCCAGGGATGTTTATAAATAACTTCTTCTTCCTCCTTGGCCGAATTTGGCCAATTTCATTCCCCCCATTAAGCTTGAATCGGGTCTTGGAGGAGCCCTCGTGACAGGAGGCGCTTCCCAGCACCTCGGCGAAGGCCCATGGAGGAGGAAATTTTTGTCGCAGCGGAGCTCCGGCATTCGCCCTGCTCCCTGGAGGCCCCCAGGTCTAAGAGCTGCGCTTTTACTTGTTTTAGTTAGGATTTTGTTTTAGCATTTCATTCCTGTCTTTTATTTTGCATTTAGGTCATTAGATTAGCCTAATTTAGTTAATTCGAAGTTCGCCGGAGCTCAGCTCCGGCGACTTCACCACCGTTCCCCGACTGTCTTCCACCACCCTTCCACCGTCATTTCATTCCCCTATGCCTTCTCCACCTCCCAGCCACCCTGTCCAATCGGATCCCCACCTGGATCCGCGAATCGATGCTCATCTCCTCCACTTCGCCAGAGCATCGCCGCCCTCATCCATTTTTACACTAACAGCTTCAGATTTTGGGCCGAGGAGCATCGCCTCGAGCCGAGCTTTCTTCCTGAGCAGGTTAGGAGCAAAGAGGAGCTCCAGGAGACGCTTTCAGAGTTTATCGGAGGTACCTGGAGCCCCTCGACTTCTCCGACGTTGTGGTGGCGCTCTAGTGCCCCTCCATCCGATCAAACACCTCCAGCAGCTAGAGCCACCTGCTAGGAAGCCAGTGGGAGCCTCAAAAGCCTCGAAGGACGCCGGAGAAGTGAGCTTGAAGGACTTCGGCCTTCTTCCCTTTTCTTCCACCTTGCCTCGCCGCCGTCGGATGAAGGAGGTCTCCCCAGATCGAGCCTCAACCGTCGGATCTGCCCGCGCCTTAGTCGCAGGATCACGCCAGATGATCTAATCTCCACCGTGGATCCGCGAACTGTCATCGTCTCACCAGGAAGCGACGCGTGTCATGTGGACGAAGCCCAACCGTTGGATAGCGTGCCTTTGGGAGTAATTTGCATATTTAGCCCCTGCTCTTTTTGTATTTAATTTTTAATTCTGTAAATAATTTTTAACATTGTAGAATAATTGTAATTTTTACTGAAAGGACCCTGAGTTTATTAGAATTACGTTTAGGTCCTTCCGCGCCTCACGTGCAGTCCCACGTGAGGCGCGTGAAAATTGCATGTAACCCTTGGCGGTTTTTGTTTATTGTAAAATAGTTCTAAAAATTAAAATAAATGTTTAATTCTGTTGTAATTTTTGCACTGATGTCCCTGTTACATATTTTAATTGCAAAAATGCCCCTGCTAGGCTGTTTAATTTTTGTGTCTTTTATCCATTTATTAAAAATACCTGTGGTGCTCCGAAAAATGTAGAAAAATTAGGACAAATTCTTCATGTGATCAGCTCTCACAACCATATTTTATTTCGCATTTTTTGCATTTTCCCTAATTATTAAAAATGAAAAAGGAGCCATTTTTGCACTATCTAATTTATAAAATACCAAAAAAATATAAAAACATTTTGAAAAATTACAAAAAAATTATATATGGTATATTTCTATATATATTGAGTCCAGAAAATAAAAAAACCTAAAAATATGAAAAGAATAAGAAAAAAATCAGAAAGCTCCAAAATCCAACAAAAAAATAGAAAAATCCTTAGAAAATACCAAAAATATATTTTTCTCTTTTATAATTATCTATATATTATTACTAATGTGTTAAAATTAATTTGGGTAATTTTGGAGTTTATTTTATATTTTTAAAACCCAAGTTATAATCGGTTATTTAATTAGTCCTATATTGTGGACATTTTTGGAATTAAAAATACATAAAAATTAGAAAAAGTCCCAGAAAAACAACAAAAAATTAGAAAATATAAAAAGCCTAAAAAATATTATATCCAATAAATTTTGAGTATTTATGTATATATATATATCCACATATTATTTCTCTCTCTTCTCTTATATATATCTCTTTATACATATATATATGTCTATATTATATAATTAAAAATATAAAAAGGAAAATAAAAAATACACAAAATATAAAAACAAAATTAAAATTAAAAAAATATAATATATATATATATATAATTAAAAACTCACAAAAACAATAATGAATGGACATGAACATTGAATTGAATAAATTGTACACACATACATTCCCTTCGCCTCCCAGTGTTCGACCTCTACCTGTACTTACACCTATACACATTTGCATGTAGAGCTATAATAAATTTTAACTCCACATTTTTGGATATTCATTGCATATATAATTGTGGGTTAACTGTTGATTGATCTGGGGATTTTGGAGTGGTCAACTCAGCGACTGGATGTCTCGCCTTGTGAGATATCTAGACCCTCTGAAAACCCCGGTCATCAATTATACCATCATATCATCTAAAAATCATAAAATACTCAACTTCTACTCACTATTCCAAACTTCAATACAATCACATCACAACAACCACCCACTTTTTCAAATTTCAATACAATCATACCATAATAACTACAAACTTTTTCAAATTCCAATACAATCACATCATACAAACCCTCCCAACCCTTAACCCACCAACCAAACACACAAACACAAAACCGGGTTATCCACCCTGGATAACCCACGAACCAAACGCACCCTAAAAGTTCAGTAGGAGAATGAAGATCATTTGACAATGATCTGACATCAAGCCTTGGACATTTATCTGTTGATGTGATCAATAGATTGATAAGAGATGAAACTTTAGATTGTCTAAAGGTTCAAATCTTACATACTTGTGAATATTGTATTCAAAAGTAGAAATGTCCAATACACCCCTCCTTGGAATGGTGCAAGATATCAAGGTATTCAAGATCAGAATAAACATTGTGGATATGTGATATCTATTGATGATTATTTGTGATATGAGATTTCTTCTCTTCACTAAGAAACCTTTGAAATGTTCATAGAGTTCATAATTTTGGTTTATAATCAATGTTTGAAGGAAGATTAAATGAATTTGATCTAATCTAGGTAGTCAGCACCTATTAGATGAATTCATGGAATACCTTATAGAGATATGAATATCATTTCTATCTCACTCCTCCTAATAAACCTAAACTCAATAGGAGTTGTAGGGAGACACAATTGGATCATGTGTGACATGATATCATCAATGATGAATATTAGCATAATTATCTATTAGTTTCCAAGATATATATGTAGTAGAGACTACAATATATATCCTTATTAAGGTTCCATGCATGTAAGCTGGAATCTGACACTGGAGAGTGCTACTTCATTAGGAAAATAAAGGATGGTATTGGATACCTACATTATGACCTTGAGATTCTTAAAAGATCTCATCTTTGAGAATGTGATTCTTAGATGATGACTCCCTTGAGAATCAAGATGAAAATGAAGTAAAGGAACTCATTTAATCTTGAAAAGATAAATAGGCTCCTGAAATCGGAAACTAAAAGTATAATTAAAGATAAACCACTAATACTTCTTCAAATAAGTTTGAGGATGTATTCTATGTGTCAGTTAAGTCTGAAAATGATAGGACTTCATGTGATGAAGCTCCTAAGGATTATGACATGGAAAGATGTATGTTAGCAATAAAAGTCGAATGTAGACTTCATATACAAGTGTTGTATATGGACCCTCGAGGATCCACCTATAAGGGTTAGACCCATTAAGGTGTAAATGGATCTTCAGGAGAAAGAGGGAACCTAATGAGAAGGTAGAGACCTTCAAAGCATGGTTCGTAGCCATGAGCTACACACCGAAGAGAAGACATCGCTTGCGATGAGACTTGCTCTTCAGTGACCATGCTTAAACCCATCTTAATATAGCTAACCCTAGCTACACAACTTGACTATTGGCATCTTCAAGATGTGAGCCCAGATTGTATTCCTCTATGAATACCTCTTTGAGGATATTCACGTGAAGTAGCCCCATGGCTTCATGGTTGAGGAAAGCAAGGTGTGCAAGCTAAAGAACTCCATCTTTGGACTCAAATAAGCTTCTTGTAGTTGGAACATAAGATTTGATGAAATTATAAATGTTATGATTTCAGATAGAATCTTGATGAACCGTGCGAAGCTTAGTGGGAGCGCCATTGTGTTCATCGAGCTAAATGTAGATAATATCCTGATCATGTAGAATTATATAAGGATGATAATAAGTGTTTTATAGACAGGCTATTCTATATCTTGACATATAATCTTAAGGATACCTCTTAGATCTTAGTTCTGAAGTTGTTCAGAAGCTAAGAAAAGAGGATATTGGGACCGTCACATTAATGGTACACCTTGGACATTTCCATTTTTCTAGAAAATTCCAAGAAAGGCTTCTTTCCCTCAAAATATGGTACTAACCTATCTAAAGGGATAGCACCTCAAAGAGTTGAGTATGTGAATGCTAAAACTTCTTGCCCTTGTGCGTCAGTTTCGAGAAGTCGGGTGTATGCTGTATGTGTACAAAAGCCAGATGTCTACCATGCAGTGGGAGTAGTAAATTGTTACTAATCCTACTATGGTGATAAAACACTTGATTGCAGTAACAACGATATCTTCATAGAGGGCAACACTTTTGAGATAGTGATCTCAAAGTCTTATCTTCAAGAAATTAAGACTTTATAGTTAGTGATATAAAAGGTCTTAACTGCGGATACCTTAGGAGATAGAGATCTCTAGGATTAAGAGTATTCTCATAAGGACGATAGAAACTAAATACTGGTTAAATGATTATTGAGTTGTAGTGTCAACAACACTATAACTAACAATGTTGCGTATTGGTTGCATAAGATGCAACTTTCACATTGAATGCGAGAACTGTTACTCGGAGATATGCAAGTGCCGTAAAAGGACTTGACATAGTCTCTCGAGAACAGAGTGACTGATCAACTTACCTAGCTATTTTTTTCTAAATATCTTATGATTGTCACATGAGTGCGGGTTTAAATGATTATCCCATTAATGGCTCTTTGGGCTAGTGGGAGATTGTTGGACATGCGAGCCCACGACGAGCCATTATGCAATAAATGTTATTGCGAATATTATTCCCTGATTTGAAATGAAGAATAAATAATTTTCATAATAGGTCCCTTAGTACAATTAGCGTTATGTACCATGGCCATATTGATGATCATACAGTTGTTGATTCAAATATTGAATCATAGAGGCTGGTGCTTGGATGAACATCTAAAGAGTTAGATTGAGGACTCATCAAGCACTGTCAAATGATTGTTGAGAGATGATCTCCAGCCTGAGTAGGAGATGGCAATCCTTTCTCATTTAGGTTGATATCTGATCGACCTCTTGATGCAGGTCCTCTGAATGGGAATAGAGATTCGAAGGTGTCAGATTAGTTAGGTCAAAGAGTTGACTTAATGAGATAGAGATCACCAAAGTCCTATGACGTATGTTGTTACGATATAGGCACACATCCTCTGACCGGAGACAGATGTGTTAGTATATGTTTGAGTATGTACATTTGGCAGACCAATAGGTTGATGACCTAATAAAGGTCTATACACCGGCGCGTTGGTGTGCATACAAGGGCATATGAGTAATACGATCTCTCAAAGGGATCATACAAGTTCATTATTGATCCGGAAGACATGAGCTCACTCATGAGATATTGGGAAGAATCAATATCCGTGCACGGTCGTCTCGCTTTGAGCTTGACTAAATTTGTAGGTTTGATATATGCTTTTGAAAAGTATATGATCAGCACCTGGGTATGATATATGCTTTTGGAAAGTATATGATCGATACCAACTCCCAATAGTCAAATGAGAAACTCAATGATAAATCCTTGAAGTAGACAGTATAAAATTGATCTCATACTTCAGGTTTATTCTGAGTCTTCCAGTATATAGGATGTACAGGTATTGGGAATACCTGAGAGTGATGTAATCATAAATGATTGTATAACCATGATGCTTCCATTCCTAGGGAGTGATGAAGCGGGTCTGGATTTTAGTGACTCCTCTCAGTAGATAAGTAATCTGATCTTGGTCCAAATATTAGATATTGATCTGAATGTGAATCAGATGCAATGAGAAGATTAGATTTATGGTCTTGATCTAATCAAGCATCTATGGGAGGCCCGAGATCTGGATTTGAGATGTGATCTCAATATCCAAGTCACTATATGTGGAACAATACAATCACCCTGTCCTTATCTCCAAGTATTCACAGATAAAGCACGTTATCCATGAAAGAGTTCAGGATAATTTCATTGTTGATATAAGTATCTGAGCATTGAGAAAATGGATAATTAAACGTGATTTAGTTGTCATGAATAGTATGAATTTGATTCATATTATAAAGAGAGTTATCTTAGATAATTAAATGTGATTTGATTATCAAATATGTGAATAATATGAATGTTATTCATATTATTTGGGTACATGAGAATAGAGATCCAAGATTATTAAATGTTATTTAAATATCATGGATATGAATAATATGGATAACACTATCCATATGATCATATATATTATAAATGCGATTTATAATATATAAGAGAGAGAAATTTGTAGTTTACATTTGTTAATTGAATGTTGATGTGAATTGGATTCACATTGGACAATTAATTGAAAATTTAATTCACTTTTTATTTTGGGTTGTGAATGTGATTCATAATTTTCCAGTGGCAAGATTGCAATATTCACAAAATAATTATGAATTATTTTGTTGAATAATTTACAACAAGTGTTGTTGTATATCTTGGAGATTTCCATGGAATAATATAGTCTCATGAGATCTCATGAGATTGCATGAGATTGCCACCAAATCCCTTATTATGGAAGGAGGCAATCTTCATTCCATAATCTCCATGTTTGATTGATTTAATTTGAGATTAAATCATATTGATTTATCAATATATATTTAATCTAAATTAAATTAATTGTTGTTGGCTTTTACCAACAAAATCTTAGCCATTAAAAGAAACACAAATCAATGAGAGCCATTGGATTTGTGTTGTCCATGGATTGAGATCCATGTATCACAAAATATTAAAAATAGAAGGGCACCTCTTGCTCTTCATATGCTAGTGAGAACATAAGTCTCTCTCTCTTTATCTACACGTCCACTCTCTCTCTCTCTCTCTCTCTCTCTCTCTTTCATATGGCCGTCCACCATGGATGTCCTAGAGAGAATCTCCATCACTGCAGCATCGTCGTTATGATGCCAGATAGTTTGCTCGTGGATCTCCGTCTCCTTCGATATGCCTCGCTCGTGAAGAAGACGTCGGATCTCATGTGTTGAGATCAGGAGATTCGCCGCTTGGATCATCAACATGGATTGCGAGAAGCACAAGTTTCATCAACACGCTCGTAAGCGTCTCCTCCGTCGGATCAGACTTGAGACAGGAGGTCTCTTCGTTTAGAGACTCGATCGCAACCACGCTTCAAGAGGTAACCCTAATACTTGTTTGTGGTTTAGATGAAACGATCCGTGAAGTATTCTTAGATCATGTGGTTTCATCACATGAAAGTTTTTTAATTTCCGCTGCCTCGAGAAACTAGTGCAACTAGTCGCTCACGATCGCATACCATGCGATCCTCATGCTTCCATGATGCGCTTAAGGATCTTACCATATTCTTCAGGGCAAACACTGACCTCTATTCATTACATTCTTTCATTCATCATTGTAGTATAGCCTTCTTTTCACTTCTCAATACTCAGCACAAGTTATGTCTTCCTTTCATCGCTCTTTGATCACTTTGAGGACATCGTTCGAGCTAATGTATAGGGGGTGTCATATATATTGTATATACACTTTAGACATAACTCGTACTTTGTATAAGTATCTTAATAAATAAAATGTCTAGAAACCATAAACCTAAAAATAAAAAAAATAAAAAAATTTTCTTGTACAAATATTTGGAAATAGTTTTATAAAAACTAGTTTTGTACAAATGTTTGTAAAAATGTTTTAATTGTAAAGCTTTTGTAAATACTTTTTTATCAAATTATGTATATAGTACAAAATTTTTGAAAAATTGTTTTGAAAAATGCTTGCAAAAGTTTGTTTTGTAAATGTTTGTAAATATTTTGCAAAACTTCTCCCTTGCATTCAAAAATTTTCATAAAATTTGCATATTTTGAAAATTACACAAAATTATTTTTGTATATATCTACTTGTATATTTTTCTGAATCATAGTTGTCATTTAAACTAGTCCAGAATTAATTTGGAAAATGGAGCTTGGTGAAGACCTTAATCCACCTAACTTCATAGGAACCTTATAGGATTTGGCGTTAAGACTTTTCATGTCCATAATGACTTAATTCTTTGAGTCCACTAGGCTATGTTTACATGTCATCCTGATAAGCCTAAGTAGAACACTTAACAACATACGCATGACTCATAGAGACAATGGCTTGACTTGGACACACATCTAACACATAGCTCAACATAGATTAGGTGGTGAGGAGGCAAATTCCTTGGCTTGGGGTAGCATACGAGGGTAGTACTTCTAGGCAGAACCTCTCGTATTCCTTTAGGGAGGGATGTGCATCTCAACCTGGTCTAGTAGAATTGAGGTCTAAATGCATGAGTTTGTGGGTTGCAATAATGTATGCTTCAAAAGAGGGATAGTCTACTGGCTCAAGAAGAAAAATTCTTTTTGTACATGTTGCACCATGTAAATATGTTGTATATATGCACATCGAAAAAAATGTGCAAAAATATGAAAAACTTCAAAAAAAGGGGACATACCTGATTGAAAATAAAATGCCTAGTTGAAGTGTATATAGTGAATAAGCAAAGCTTATGAATTCCACCTTCTCATCTCATGGAAACCTTGCAGCTGGAGACTTAGCTACACTAGCTTTGCTCCAAGGGATACGTGGCTACACTGGTCACGGTTCGTTCTCTTCTTTCCCCTCCTCATGAGCTAGTTGAACTTGAACTTAGAAAGGAATACCTTGCTCCTCGAGGAAAGAGCTGGTAGACTGGGGAATTGGAGTTACCTTATTGAGGGAGGTTGTTTATTTGTCATCTCTGAGGTGGGGAGCTACATATCACTTACACAGTACAAGGAAAGATGCATAGTCATTAGAGTTTGTGTATGTAGACTTGTTTCTGATCTGTTTTATGAGGAGTCTTGACCAAGAATAGTGGAACTTAAAGGCTATTGAGTCTTAAACCCATTTCTCAATGAGGTTCCCACAAACTAATAATCCAAAGGTCTGACTGAGCTCCATACTCCAATTTAATGAAGATAATTTTAATAATCAATATTGATTCTTTTTCTTTTGACCTCTTTTTTATTTGTCACTTCTTCTTCAAATAAGTGTTTGCTAAGGGACTACCAAAGTTAAAGTATATGGGGTGATGCATCCATGATTCTCACTCTTTATTCCTTTATTTTAGCTCTTCTTCTTGGCAAAAATACCCTGTAATATCTATAAATATAATAATTTGGCTTTCTGCTTGCTCTTGTTAATATTGCATATTTAGTATGCATTTTTGGCAAAAATAAAAGAATACAGTAAACGAAAAAGAATTATGTATTTAGAATAAATATAGGTGACCTAAACCCCAAGAGAAGGTCAAGATTTGACCTGATCGCAAAATAAAATAAGTAGAGAGATAGGGTCTACTATGTATTGTATATATCACATACACTTCTACATATTAATTATTTATTTATTTTTGATAAAACAAATAATATTTTACACCCTTATAAGTAGTTCTAATAATATTATAAAAATAAGATTAAAATATGAAAAATAAAATAAAAATAAAAACACTCAACTCATTGTATAAAATACGTATGTATATAATTACATTCACTATTTATTATATACCCTTAATAATTGTAAAATTAAAATAAAAATTATTTTATACTCCTAAAATTATGTTGTAAATAAATAAAATATAAAATAAGGATGTTTCTGTAAAAAAATAAAAAATAAAAAATACTTTTATATACCACATAGGTATATTATACCTATATAATACTATATATTGTATATACATTATTTTATTTTTCATAAAAATAATTAAAAATCCACAAAAAAAACTTTAGAAAATTATAATAAACATTTTTTTTGCTTTATACGTTTTTTATTTTAAATTCATTCGTTATTTTTTATTGAATTTCTCTTTATTTTGTAAGTATTGAGTTTTTATTGGTCCAGCTGGGAACGTTGACCTCGGTCAACGTCCACTTCTAGCTCGGGTCAGGTCGAACCCCTCTCACCGGAGCCTCTTCTTCATTTTTCTCGCCCGACTCAGCCTCCTATTGCCTTGAAATCCAGACCCGACAATCCTCGTACATCTGACAATCTCGTTAATCCCTAGGATCACCTTGATCCGCTTAGGTTTTGCACCTCTTGCCGATCTTTCCAGACCCCGGGAGAACCCTATAAAGCCTCTCTTCTGCTCCGCCAGCAGCTCATCTCGTTCTCGCCACCATTTCGACCTTAGCCACCTCCAGCTGAGTGACAGCTGCATTGAGCGATCTTCGGAGCTCGAATTGGTGCTGCATCGATGCAGCTCAAGCTATGTGGCCAAACCTCTGCCGCGTTCAGCCTCCTTTGCCAGTCATTGCCCAGTTGAGGACATCACCTTGACACTCGCCTTCGCCTGAAGCTCAGGAGTCGATCCGAACCTTCAGGTATAGCTTGCAACCCCCTTATTTCCATCTTTGATCCGATTTTTCCATTCCACACCGCCGCCGGTTCCCTTGCTCTGACCAGCTGGTCGGAGCCTCGTTCCACTCACTCGTTCCGATCGACGTTACGTCTCGCCCCCAGTCTTCCCATGCCATATGATCATCCTGAATCTCGCTCACCAGAGCAAGATTAGTTACGGTCATCATCCCTCACGTTCATATGAGACCAAAAGCTCAATCCCCATCACTTCCCTTATCCCCCATATGCAATAAACGATCGTCGGAGCTTCGCCTTCGAGCGTTGTGTTCTTTACAAGTGTTCGTGCACAGAGGAGAATCATTTAGGCTCGTCGACTGCTCAAGAGGAGTAGCTCCAGGTGGAGCAAGACCGTCCCTCTCATCCAACCATTCGCCGCCCCATCGGAGACCATCACTCGACGCGAAGGGGCTTCACGACTGTATTGGACCTCTCGACGACATCAGTAGTCCTGTGGATCTTCCTCCATGGTCAATTGAAGTTCGCTCGAGCTGAGTTCCTCCGCCATCTTTAGTCGCCATCAGATTAGGACCACCTCGTCCAGATTACATTCAAGACATCCATCAGCCCCCTTTTCAGAGGCATCAGATGCACGATTAACGGCCATCAAGGCTGACATTCCCTGCGCCCGTCTGATCTGGTCAGAAGCCATCAGACCCATATGCCTGCTTCAAGAGCTTGAGCCATCAGATCCATAGCAGAGCATATTACCACCATCAACAGTCGCCTTCATGAGAGCCTGCCACACGTCCCCACATCCCCGCAAGCACCTGCAAGGGTATATTTCCCTTTTATCCTACATGTTTAAGTATTTCACTTTAGTCCAGTAAATAAATATTTGTAGTTGAGACATTTTGTAGTTTGGACCTTGCATTTTTTGCTATTTGTATTTCCGTCCCTCTAAGTTTGTAGCACGTGTATGTTCACGTGACCTTTGGGATAACTGTGTTTTATGTCATGCACTTTTCATTTGTTATAAATTGAATGGCACATTTTTTGTAATTATAGATATGCCCCTGTGAGTTTGGATCACATGTGTCGCATGTGTTTGATTGGGATTTTTGCAGTTAGACCTTGAGCTTTTAAACTGTGTTGTCACTTTGGTCCAGAAACATAAACGAATTGTGAATAGGTCCTTGTGAAATGTGCTTAATTACATGTTGTGTTTTGGGCTTAATAAATAGCAAATCAATTCAAAAAAATCCCCTAAAAATTACCATTAGTTCCTGTTGGTGTGTGATATTTATTCGATTTTATTGGATTAATTTCTTTGCATTTTATTTTTTTAAAAATTCAAAAATACCTAAAAAGTGTCCTATCTAAATTAGAAAAATCATAAAAATCGAAAATACTTTAAAAAATTCTATAAAAATACTGTAGTTGCCTTTTTGTGTGTTTTATATGTAGTATTTATTTTGTTTGAAATTCCTTATAAAACACTAAAAATTACAAAACCCATAAAAACATATAAAAATCATATAAAATCATAAAAACATCAAAAAAATCCATTTCAGTTTATGTTTGTAGATTTTTAATTTATATTTTAAATCAAATTGATATCTAGGATTTTAGGGTATTTTAAACAATTTTAACTTGCAATTTAATTACGGTTGTGCACTGTTTGCATTTTTTAGCACCTTTTGATTTTTTAAAATTATAAAAATATTTGCAAAACCCCAGAAAATTACAAAAAACATTTTAAAATCTCAAAAACCCAAAAAATATTTTTATCTTAATTTTTTGAGCATTTCTGGCCTTAAAGAAAAATACAAAAAGATTGTTGTGTCCCTTTTTCTTGTTTTTGTTAATTTTGTTTTCTTATTAAAATTTTAAAATTTGCAAAACTAAAAACCATTAAAAATTGTCTTATTTTGGAAATTTGACTACTTCGTAATATTTTCGTGCTCCTTGTGTTCGACCCTGGTGGCTATACCAGGTAAATGAAAATAGCAAACCGCTTACATTTCATGATCGTTTGATTTATTTTGAGTGGTTTATTTCTTCTCGTTGATTATGCTTGGTGATTCAGGTCACAACGACCCTTGTTTATTTACATACTTAACCCGAGTCGCAAAGTTGTGTCATCATGGTCCCTAAATGTGTGGTTGATACTCCGATCATATTAGGATGACCTTTTCTAGCGACAACGAAGACCGTTTATGATTATTGTACCGGAAAGGTGCACTTTTGTGTCAAGGGAGAGTGTATACATATAGAAACGATCCATGACCTCAGAGCCAGATCAGTTGAGTTAGAGCGAGCATCTGATGATGAGCCAGATAGTCACCAAGAATGTGATTTATGCAGACAGATGATGAGGCAATTTTGGTTGAGCCGAGTACACGATCTTTCATCACGCTTTCAGGAGAGTTTGGGTTTAGATACTTGATGATGGGAGATTGGACAACACCGTATTGGAGCGTACACATCTTGAGGCAGAGGTAGACGATTCTGATTATAATTCCGAGTTTCACTCTTGTTGTGATGAGTTTATTGATCCCTCCGAGTCTGAAGTGAGTGTTGATTGGAAGTGTTTTGATGAATTCTTGACTTTCACTGATCCTTTATCTAGCATGGAGGCAGAGATAGAGCAGTTTTGTCAGTCACATGACAATCAGTCTCCAGTTCAGTCAGATTCATAGGATGATGATTAGCGGTGCTTTGATGAGTTTCTTTTACTTCAGACTTGTGCACACAGACTTAGTAGCCTACACACATGCCCTCGCCAGACCAGCTCTCCCAGTTCCCTTCTCCCCTAGATCTCAAGCCATTACCTCAGATCATGAAATATCGATTCCTTGCTGGAGAGCCCAAAATGTTCCTTGTTTCTGCTTGTATGTATTGTACTGTGGTTGCTCGTATTGGTTTTGTCTCCAATTTCCATGGTACGATGGAGAGTGATGGTGGTACTAAGGATGAGGGTTTTGAACAACTCTCCCTCCTTGTTGAGGGAGCTGGCGATTGCTTGACTGCCAGCCCTGTTGGGGTCCGCTGGACGTGTTGGATGTGCATCATTAGCCCATACACCATTCACCACTTGAATGAGAGGTGGAGGAAGGAAACATTGATCCTGCATGGACTAAGGCTCAGGCTGGTAGACTTCCAACTGATGTTGTGGGTGTTGTGGAGATGTCAGCTCGAGGTCCTGCATGTAATATACATGTTGGATCGCTAGTTGTGGTTGACTATGTTGAGTAGGTTGTGGCAATGCTTGTTCCCTAAACTCAACAGGAGTAGTGGTCGATGAAGACATAAAATTGCAGGAGCTGATAGTACTAACCAGCAGCTCTAGCTGCTTGGTAATTTGGTCCAACTTGTTCAGATGTTGTGTCCTTTGTTTGACCATGAAAATTTTTTTAGGTCATATGATCACTTTTCTATGATATCCACCTTGGACAGGTGGCTCCCTATTATTCTCAAGTTGGAGCTCTAGTCTCTATCTGACTCGTGAGAAGATGCCATATGAACTGGCTTCTGGAGATTGTGGGGTTGTTGCTGGTATGCATGGGATGACAATAAGGCGGCCTCTCCTTTTATCATCTCCTCTATGATCTTCTAGATGACATCCTCATCTTTGTTGATATGTGAGCCACCACAAGCAGCATCCACGAGCTTCTTAATTTCAACTATAAGTTCTCCAAATAAATGTTGGACCAGGCTGGTCCTAGGAATGTCATGATGGAGACATTTCTATTGATATTCTGTAAACCTCTCCCAAGCCTCATGAATGGACTTGTGTGTAGCTTGGGTGAAATTTTGCAATACGGGCACACATCTGGTTAAGCCGCCCAAGTGGGTAGTATTTATGCAAAAAGGAGGAATTAAGTTGTTATTATGTCATGACGATCTTACCTAAGTGGTTGATCTAATGAAGTGTTATGCCCTGAAGACTGAACGGGAATGTCGTCATCTTGACTACTCTTAACGGTGTGTTAGGGTAGTGAGTTGTACCACAAATGCACCTGAACTGTTGCAGATTGATATAAGGTTCTTTATTTGCATTACCGTGGAAGCAGGGTAGGAGCGCCAAGAGTTGAGGCTTCAACTCAAACTATGCGTGGATTGTTGGGATTTGGATCCATTCGATGACTTTCCTGGCTCCAGGGTTGTAGGTCTTGTTGATAGTCGGCTTGGGCCTCTCTCATTTGGGCATATCTGTTGGGCCTCCACGGCCTCCACCTGCTCCTTTTTCATCTTCTCCTCCTCATCCTGGGTTTCTCTCCTTCTGCTCAAGTCATTAAGCATGTCTTGGAAGGCGAACTGGTCCAATGCCTGGTTGGTGAGCTGCTATTATATTTCCTGAATGGAGGCGAGAATCTTGGCATTCACAGCATTCTTGTCTGGTTAGACCTTCTCTGACTTTGGAGGATTCTGGTGTCCCTTCCCTTTCCCTGTAGGAGAAATCTCTGTATCTATCCCTGCATATGAGTCTGAGAGAATTTTTGGTTCTAGATCGAGCTCATGATCTGCACATGGAATGAGACTTGATAAGTCTGAATATAAGCATCGGATGTAGATAATTGTTCTGCGTTAAGGTCAACATAGAATTTCATTAAGGATGCTAAGGAGTAAGGCGTGAAATCAATTTCCATCCAAAATGAGCAGGTTTTGGGACAAGAGGTGATCTCGGATTATTAAAGAAGGCGGGGAATCCAGAGATTGGTTTATGGAGTCCAAATCGATTTCTCGGGGAATCACCCCAAATTATTGAAGAAGGTAGGCACATGGAATCGATGTTGGTGTCGACGGAGTCCCAACTAAGCCATCCATGGGTCGCCATCTTGAAGTTGAAGAGGAAGATAAAGTTTGGATGAAAGATACGATGTCAAATAATAAATAAAAGGAGTGCAAAATAGTAGAAGGTGCGAAATGAGCAGGGGGTTAAGAGAGAAAATGAAAGGCAAAATGTGCACAAGCATGCGAGACTTGATCTTTGGACCTTAATCTGATCAAACAAACACCATACAAGTGTTGAATTCAGCAATACAACCCAAGTGAAGCCGTATAAGTTCGGCTATTTTTTATCTTTTCAATTTATGGTTGTATTGCGGGCAAATCTTTTAACAAGTCCTTAAGAACGCTAACCCTATAGGGGTGTGTGTACTTCCAGGCAAGCACCTCGTACTTCCTCCACCTCCTTTGCATCTTGTTATCTGCGCACTGAAAGGTCTTTGATCTCGTACAATAAGAAGAGAGGGGGGGGCGATGGTGTCAAATCCTATACTTCAGACCAAGCTCACAATGGAATCACCCATGAGCATACAAGGTCCTACTTGGAAGTGAAATGATGAGACATACATACTTGTGAGGGCATGGCCTAAGCTCAGTACTTCAGATAGGGGCGATGTTCCACACAAAGCGGGAACACCGTAGTCGACCAAGTCCTACTTGTCCACGTATGATAGAAGCATCGGTACTTCGCCGTACTTAGGTGATAATCAAAGCGCCATAGATCAGGATTTGGGCTTTATCCTTAGGGGTCGCGCCTCGCTTAGTCCGGAGTGTACCCAAAAGCAATGAGGCCTTTATGAACCCAAGACAATGATATCCATTAAAAATTTAATTAAGGTCAAAGTTTTATTAGAAGTCCCTAGTTTAATTTTTTAGATTTTCAATTTTTTGAGTGTTTTTAGAGCAAGCCACCTAACCATTTTTTTGTATTTTTCCTTTTATCCTAGTATATGCAAAAACATAGGGAGAAGGCAGAAAAGCAATGCAAGTAATGACTAAGATGGAAATCTCTCCTTAGTGAGTAATGATGCATGCAAAGCTAGAAATTACTTACAATGCTTCCCATCTCTCTCCATGCGGGATGCAAAACAGAATTGAAATATCTACACTATATGATGATATGCAAAATGTAGAAATCGCCCTAAACAGGAATTTCTATTTATCGTGAAGAGCTAGATGATAATTGTCCAAACATGAGATCCAAAAGTTCAGTCTTGGAAGCTCCTTGGTGCCCGCCACAACGGGTCCTGCAAGCACTATATGGAGCTTCTCTCGGTGCTCGTTCTCAAGTCCAAATAATCAACAATTAAATTTGACTAAGTCCAAACATAAAGAACTATAGGAGCATGCCTCTATTAGGTGTTTGGACCTATTTTACCGAGCAAGAAATCCTAATGTCTAAGGCTCATTCCACAAAATAAGTGAAACAAAGGAGGAAAGCTCAAAATGTGTGATACAAAATAAAACAACGATGAAGGAAAACATGAAAAATTGCGACGAGACCCTAGGTGAACAGACACCTAGGCATTGAACCTCGCTAAGTGTGGCAATGTTCAAATTATTACAAATTAATTTAGAAATAAAAATGAAACTCTCTCTCACAAAATAAAATAAAGGCTAAGGATGAGCTGATCTTCTCCTTCTTCCCCGCTCCTCTATCATGCTCTCTCCTCGTTGGCTCACAAGTAGAAGACCAACCTCCGCTCGTCTCGTGTGCATCCACCTCCTAAGAGATAGTTGTCGCCAAGCAGTCCCTCGTAGGAAAGATCAACAAGAAATATGGATTAGAACACTTAAATATTTATCAGAAATAAATCAAAAAAAAAAAGAAAGAAATAAAGAGTGTGCTATATACAACAAAATATGTTACATTTCATTGCTCCCCGGCAACATCGCCATTTGAAAACTAGGGAGGGTACCCTGAGGTCGGTCTTGCTAATCCTACAAAAATAGTTATCATTGTGTGACCGGACTCAAAGCCCAATTAGTATCTCAACAATTAACCCGCACAATAATCTCAAGCAATAAATAAGCAAGTGTGAATCAAAATTTAGTATACCCTATGATGAATGTGTACAACAGACAAGCAGGTAGGGGTCGAACTCAGGGAACACTATGTGGTTGCACAGAATATTATTTATGAATAATAATAAATAAATAATATATGCATAGATGTATATATTTGCTAACTATTTACTCTGATTTTTGTGGGGTTTTAAATATTTACCTTTTTTAAATATATATATTTATTTATTTATTTATTTAAAGTTTTTGGCTTTATATTTTTATTTTATTTTTATGATTATCTGATTTTTATATTTCTTTTTTCTTTGTAATAATATATATATACCTATATATAGCTATATAATACAATATAGGATAATATAAATATAGCTAAAAATAATCAAAATTTGTAGAATAATATACTTTTATGTTTTAATATTTTCTACTATTTTGTGATTTTTCAATGAAACTGGATAAATTTAGGTATTTTGAAGTCCCAAATATACCAAAACAAGGAATAAATAAATAGGCCAAATAGATTTGATGATTAAAAATAGCAAAAAGGGTCAAAATTTCTTCAAATCAATTTTAATATATACTAATATATATAAATAAAATTACATAATAAAAGATATATTTTTGTTATTTTTATAGAGTTTTTATATTTTTATAAGGATTTTAAAGCTATTTAATTTTTATCATTTTCTTTTTTTATTTTTATGGATTTTTGGTATGGGGGTACTAAATACTATAATAAATAAATACTAATTTTTATGGAACATTTAATCATGATTTTATCCTTTTTTTGTATTTTCAAGGCTAACAGAAAATATCTGTGCACTTTTTAATTTTTAATAAATAGGAAAAATGTATGCAATGCAAAATAAAAAGTATATCTTAAAAGGACACTACATCAGACACATTATCCTAATTTTTCAGATTTTTAGAGCATGAATGGCATTATTTGGAAAATAGAAAACAAGTATAAAAAGTTAAACGAACTAGCAAGGGTATATTCGCAATTAAAATAAAAGACAAGGGCCATACTGTAAAATACCCAAAAGATTTGAACTAATATTAAAACTTTAAATATTAAACTACAATTACAAAAACCAGAGGGGTTTACATGCAATTTTCCATGCACGTGGGATGCCACGTGAGGTGACGTGGTGGCGGACTAAAATGCAATTTTAGACTTGTTCAAGGGCATACATGCAATTTGTCCACTCCTGTTTGAATGTAATAAAATATTTACATGACTAATTAACAATTACAAAATAGGCAGAGGGGTCTGTCGTAATTACCAGCTTAACTCAAAAGATCGGACCGTCCTTTGCGAGGCACGTGGCAGATCGTGCAACACTAGTTGGTTTTTACTTTCTTCAAGGGCCAAGATTAGACATGGGCCCTTGTTTTTGATCCTACGATGTTGGGCACCTCTAGAATAACACGGATGAACTCGGCATCGCCGTCACTTCAATCTGTGATATCTTCGAGCTCCAGTGGCCTTTCACTTCACATACGGGGAAAAAGCTTACTAGTGTCCTCGCAGTTAGCAGGTACCCTTCGAAAGCTTCTAGATCCTAGTGATAGGTGACGTATCCTTTAAATCACGCGTGTAAAAAAGGTGTTTATTCTATGTGCGTGCAAATTAATGGTTTGTCATTCGTTGTAGGCGGCGATCGGAATCGGTCAAAAAATAACCACAGAAATTTAATCAATGTTTAATCGAGTGGTTTTATGTTTATTTTACTTGAGCAAGTCCCAAGGTCGATCACAAGAGGCAAAGGAACAACCTAGAATTATTTCTATCAAGATTCGTGCACGGTTTTCGAGGCGGTCTTCTTTTGGAATTTTTAATGCAACTAAGGGATGCAAGATTCAATTTCAGCCTATTTTAGGGACTAAAAAGATAAATTACGATCAAACGATGTCCAAAAACTTATGAAACTTGGCCACAATGCAAAATGTGATGCAATGAATGCACTGTAAATTTTTTAGAATTTTTGGATGCAATATGAATATTTAAATTCAAATAGAATGATTTTCAATATTTAATTATAATAAATATTAAACCTATATTTTCAAGGGATAAAATTATCTAAGATCTATCACTAGGTGACGGATCTCAAAAAAATCCTAAACCTTGAAAATGTGAGATCTAATACCTATTAAAAATCAAGCACTTAATTATGCAAAATAATTTTTACAAGGCAATCTATGCATGCAAATGCAAATTTTTTGGGCACAATGTCAAGCACAATTAATTCTACAATATATGATTTTTGGATAATATTTAGAGTAACGGTTAATCAACGGCAAATTTAAGAGCATAAAAATGGGCAAAGTTCGCAATTTCCACAGAATAATTGATTCTTAATTAACCAATGATCATAAAAATATCCACAATATGTCAACATGTAAGAAGAACAAAATGCTATTTTTTGAATAATAAAATAATGTCATGTAGAGGTCCAAAATTACGGGGGAACCACAGGGGTCCAGATGCAATATTTAAATATAAATAAAATAAATAAAAAGGCAGAGGGACCTAGTTGTAATTACCAAGATTTGAAGGGGCTCTTCTGCAAAATTCCCAGAGGGGCACATGCGTGGCACGTGCCTCTGGTCGGCGGGCTGGAAAGCGAATATGGAGATGGGCTGGGGGCATCTTTGCAATTTACCCAGGGGCTCGTGCACCGCACGTGACCCCTAGGCAGAGCTCCTGCTGACGTGGTTCCCTCCGCACGTGCAGTACACGTGGGAGGGTCGCGGGCTCTGGGACCCGGCCTCCGATGGTTGTTGGCGACGAGGACCGACAAGGGGGGTCCGCTCCGGGCGGTGGAGTCGTTCTGAAGGCTGGCGAGGCGGAGCTGAGCTCCGTTGGCATCGAAGAACTGGCGGAGCTACGCCGGCTTTGATTGCTTGTTGATGAAGGCGACTCCTGGCTCCGACTAGGAGGCGGCGAGGACGCTATGGCTGGTGGAGGATGTCGGAGACGAAGGTGGTGCACGGAGGCTCTCCTATGGTGAAGCTTTGGAAGGTGAAGCTCCTGAAGGTTTCATTAATCGCGAGAGTTGGGGGAGTTGCTGGAATGTCGATGAAGTTGGTGGTGTTGTCGGAGGCGGTAGAGGATAGAAGTGAAGTTGTGGAGGCGTTGGCTCAACGACGTTGAAGGTGACCGGAGCGAGGTAGCAGCAGGTGGAGGACACCGCAGGGCTACAACGGCGTCGGGGAGGTTGCCGAATCTCGTCGGGACGAAGGCGGAGCTCGGGCTGTCACCACCGAGCTTCGTGGCCAAGGGATGCAACCGGCAGATGTCTCGATGAGAGCGTTGATGAAGATGGTCGTAGTCGATGTCGGTCGATGGCAGAGCAGGTGAAAGTCGTTGAAGGCGGTGGAGATGTTGGCTCGATAGAGATGATCTGGAGCTCGGCAGCAATGGCGCGACGGAGGGGCGCTCTACAACGAAGGTCGCGGGGACCTTCGGATCTCGCCGGAGGAGAGCAGGGCTCCGGGTTGTCACCATCGGGGCCCTTTCTTCTGCGATCGGCAGATGGCTGAGATCGAGGGCGAGGTTGCCTTTAAATAGGAGAGAGAGGGAAGGGGCCGGCGCGAGCTATGCGGAGGAAGTTGGACGTGGTCGGCTGCGAGCGACGCGGAGGAGGTTGGCGAGGATTGCAGGGGCGGTTGGCGACGTCAACGGCGGAGATTACGGAGGGGGTGGCGCTCGATTTGGGAAAGGAGGCGGGAGGTGGAAGATGAGAAGGGGCCGTCTGATCGGCCAAGATCGGACGACCCGAATGGTGACACGTGGCGCTGGCGGTTAAGGGGAGAGGATGCGCGGGGCACATGCGGAGCACGTACCTTGGAGGCACGTGCGACGCACGTGCGGGTATTTTTTATTTTTTATTATTTTTTAATAAAAACGAAAGAATAATGAGGCCAAAAAAATGCTGCCACGCGGCAGCCTTGGGGGCTGCCACGTGTCATCACTAGAAAAATTCGTAGAAAAAGATTTTGTAAAAACAAAAAGAAATAGTAAACAACCTGGGATCGAAAATGTTCCTTCACAAAAAATGCTTGTCTTGATGAGATCTACAACTTTCATGAAGACATCAAAACCTAAATCGATCAAATGCATGAAGTGAATTTTTGAGGTACCCCATATACATAGAATACCAATATTTTTGGGTTTTGTAATTTTTTTGTCATTTTTAAACGAGATAAAAATCCAGAAAAAATATAGGAAAACCAAAGATAAATAAAGACATCTAATCTATTTTTTTGGATTTTAAATTAAGAAAATATGTACATAAAATATCGGGTCAAAAAATAACTAAAATACACAATGTACAAAAGAGTCCCAAAATCCAACTTTCACATATGAGCTCCGATTCACTTGAACTTGGTATTGTTTTGAAGGTAATTGAATGTACATTAGTTCAAAAGTGAGTAGGATCAAATCGGACAACTGGATGGGGAAGATATGGGGCTTTTAGTCCGAAAATCTTGAAACTAGGGTTTGGGTTTTTGGTCCACTTATCAGGGATAGTGATTTTTTTGTATTTTTTATTTATTCTTGTTAGTGATATGTACACAGTGGAGGTAGTCTTGGATCATTCGGAGTTAGCATGAACGAGTTAAAAATCCAGGAAGTTAGGCTATTTACAGGTCAAATTTGGCTTGGATTTTTGGCTTCTTATTTTGTGCAGAAATTACGGATAAAATGCAATTCTTATGAAAACATGCATGAATGCTAATTATGCAGAATAGATGCAGATATGCTGCTGATTTTGGGGGAATGGAGCTTAATTAATGAGATTTAGAGTGATGAATCTGAGATTCATCAATAGGGGACCTGGGGATTTGGCTTCTTCGTGTGCTCTGGAGATATATCAGGCTTCGATTCTTGTCTCCAAGGGTCTTCAAGGGTCCAAGACCTTCTCAAAAGATTCTAAGGCCCGGGGCACATTTCCTTGCTTGTTTTGAAGCTAATGTAATGCGTGAATAAGCGGGATGGTCTGGGTTCCGACGAATGGAGGATGAGGAACTCTAATCCTCTGATCTATGCAAGATCAGAGGGGGAAAGTAGGTGGAGGAGATGGCGAAACGTTTGAGGTTTGAGGTGAGGATGAAAGAGGGGTGATTCACAAGGGTAAGCATGGTGCAATCAACCTAGAGCCTAAGCTCTCGATTTGCGCACAAATCGAATTTACACTAAACCTAATAATTAAAACTTAAGAGTAAATGAAGGATCAAAATATACACAACTGAATTACCTAGAAATGGAAGAAAACAGGGCCCTCGATCAGCAGGGTGGTCGAGAAGTAAAACCTCGATGGTAGCTCATCGGAGGTGTTGGATCAGCCCAATCTCGAGTCCTCCTCGATGTGAATCCCTTCCAAACGTTGCTGTCACCAATGCCAAGGAGATTAGGTGGACCCGAGGGGCTAAGACTCGAGAGAGAATGATCAAATTTCAAAATGGAGATTTGATGGTTTATATATAGATAGGTGAAGCAAAGGTTTCGATGTGACTTTGCTTGCAACGAGATGAGGGTTGCTGGAGATGGAGAGGCTGACGTGAAGGATGATAGTGGGAGGATCAGAGATGTAGAGGGCTCGAGGCAATGGCGGTGTGGGATGAAGCATGATAATTCAGAGAAGGGAGGGCACCCCATGAGCTCTAACACATGTCAAAGCCTAGGGCAAGCAGTTGACCGCCCAGTCAACAAGCAAACGTGCCTGATTGGTCCACGTGGACCAACCAAGAAATTCCTAGGAGAGAATGCCTTGAAAAATGAATATAAAATAGCGGATGATTTTTATAATTTCTATTAAAATATAAAAAATAATCCTAATTTTATGTAGTATTTAATACCTATATTTATTTATTTTTTTGAGGTGTTTTATTATAAGTTTATATTTACATGTATAAACATAGGTAAATATACTTGTATTTTGGTCTTTTGATTTTTAATTTGTATTATCTATTTTATTATTTTATACTAATATTTTATATATTTATATAACTTATTTAAATACACTTAAGTATATTTTTATTTTATTTTTCTGATATAACATGTACATTTAAATAAATAGATGTATTTATTATATAGGTATATATAGGTATTTCATCTATACATTTTCATACATTTATTTATTTTGACTTGTTTTTAATAGTTTTATCTTACTATAATTATGTACATATACTATAAATAAAACTCTACAAAATTATAAAAATATAAAAGAATAAATAAAGAATAAATAAAATAAATATCTTATTTAGGTATATCATATAATAGGGGTCCAAACCTAACTTTTGCATCTTAACTCCAAATTAAATGAAACTGCCTTCAATAAATAACTAATAAAAAGTTATATATAACTGAAGTGATTTTGATGCATTTTTAGTTTATATGGAGAAGATATTGGTCTACGAAGTTAGGTTTTATGATTTTGTTCTGAGTGTAGAATGTACAGTGTATATTATTTTAATGTGAAGTACATTTTGTATTTTCTATGCATTTTTATCTACAACTTTCATGTACAAAATTTCTTTATGAGGTATAAATAATAAAGAGTAAAATTGGTCCCAAAAATGAATTATAGTTGAATTAAAATTAAGGTTTTACGTATGGTTTTTTCTGTATCTTTGTACAGTGTTTCTGCCCTATCTCCCCATACTTATTCCTTGTCGACCAAGTCATCATGATGATTGGGAATAGGGTCTAGGGTCACTCAACACCTAGGGTGTCAAGTTTCTTTTTTTTCCTTTATTCTTTAATTTTATGATTAAATACAATAAATATACAATATTTTATTTTTTATTTTTTTACAAATTATCGGATGCTTATTTTGACAAATTATTGATATATACATGCATTTACCTAGAGATTTAAGTCCAAAATGAAAGAATAAATGTGATGAAATGGAGATTCATCATCTATGAAGTTCATTTTACGGCTTTTTCATTTGTGTGTCCCAGTTGCACTGTACATTATTTTTCTTGGATATAATTTTTGTTATTTTTTTATATATTATTATGTACAAGTTTCTTATTGAAAGTTTTGTTATTTTATGTGTTGTAAAATAAAGAATAAACTAGCGTAAAAATGTTTTTTTATATGGTGTTAAATTAGGATTTTTATGTAAAGTATTTGGCCCTTATCTCCCCATACTTTATTCATGGTTGACCAAGCCAATATTGACTTGATCTTGGGGTTTGGGGTTATTCGTTTCTTTGGTACTTCGTTTATTTTTCTTTTCTTTTCTTTATTCTTTTATTTTGGATTTAAATACAAATATTTATACGGCAATTACATACAAATAATGAACGTTATTTTGTACACGTTATTGATATTTGCAGGTATTGTAGTAGAGATTTAAATACAAAATGGGAAGGATAAAGCTAGATGAATAGCTATTCATCAGTGATGCGAAGTATTAAACTTCCTTCACATATCATATATATAATCTTAAACCCTCTCCTATACTTACAGTGGTTTTAAAGCATGTTGAACATATTCGATGGGGCTTATCGACCCCAGCGTACTTGCACAATTTTTTATTTTTCAATGTGGGTGAGCACAAGGACTCTCTTGGGCCAAACCGAGCTTGCCTACTTTAGCTAGTGTGGTACATAAGCTCCGATGATGATGACATACTTTCCCATTAAAGTGGGTGAGGACTAGGGGAGGGACAGTGTTCGCCCACATAACCTAGAGTCCAACCATACGAAGATTATGGCTCGGGCAAGCATCTATGCTCGCCCTCCTGGCAAGACTCGGGCAATTAAGGACTGGGCAAGGTAATGTGTGCTCGCTATAACATTTTTCTTGTAGTGTATACAAAATAAAAACACAAAACTTGAAAAAAACTAAAATAATAAAATGTATATACATCCCAATAATATTTTTACTTGATATTTTTTAGAAAACTATATATATTAAATAAATTCAAAGTCCACAAAAGATAAAGTAAAAGTAGAAATGATTATAAATAATCAATATATTTTACAAACAATAAAATATTTAAAATAAATCATAATAAAAAAATTATAATGAAAATTGAATAAAAATATAAATACCAAAATATTTAAACAAATATCAATATACATCATATTGGTATATACAAAACCCAACAATGACATATACACATTAAAATCAATTCCGTACATGACTTCACTCTATAACTATATCTTTAATTGATAGTTGCTTCCCTGAGGCTGACCATGGACTATCCCAAGTAAAACAATTTTGTTTTGGTGTGGATCGTAGGTGTTCTACACATGACCTTATTCACATCTTTCATAAAGCACAGTATGCAAGAGCATTCAGAGTTGATGGATTCTTATCTTGGACTGGGAGTCCCACTAATGGACATGATCACTGGGTTTGGAGGGAAGGGGAGTTTCAGGTCAGGAAGGCCTACAAAGTGATGATGAAAGGACCACAACCACTACATGAGGACCTTGTTAAGTGTTACAGGATGATTTGGGAACTAAGGATACCGGCACGTGTTAGAGTATTCATGTCGCTTCTGAGACATGGAAGACTACTCACGAGGGAGAGGCGAGTATGTATCTTTACACTCTCTTGATAGCTCATGTGCCCTCTGTTTAACAGCGTTGGAATCCGCCGAGCACCTGTTTTTAGATTGCGAGAAGATGAAAGAATTCTGGCAGATGTTGGATGTGGATTGGATAGATCGAAGCAACTTATCGTCATTCTGGGAATCTCTACTCAATTCTCGTTTTCGTCCAAATGTCGAGAGATTGGTACTGTTGGTGGGTTTATGGGCTCTTTGGCTCACTCGTAATGGTGTAATTTTCTGTGCAGAGAGGTTCTATGCTGAGAATGTAATCTACTTTACTCGGACTCTCTCGAGTCTTGGTTGTACTGATTTTCTATTTTAATATACTTGGGTGGGCACCTACGCGTGTTTCCCCCTTTTTTTTTGGCTTCAAATAAAAATGTTTCAAAAATTGATCTAATCCTTCGCCTACTCATCACCTGGTATCATGAGGGATAAGGAAACCTCGAGAGATATGGGCCAATTACGATTAGATACACTTGACCTCATTATAGTTGTCCTCTTGAACTGCAGATCTGGTATACACGCATAAAAATAGTGGATTGGATTTATTACGGTCATGAACACTAATCTTTATTATTGAAACTAAACGATAGGGTGAAATATGCCTACAAAATTACCTTGATTGAAAGCTCTATGGGGTGATTATGCTCCTCCACGATCTAGAGGCTCTAATGGACACAAACTCTTCTTCTTAATATGGAGAAACTGGATAGGCAACTTGTATATGGGAATATAGCGAGGAAAAGATGATAAAAAATGTACTAAATCCTCACGCTGTGGAAAAACTATTCATGTATTATCCATTTGATCCATAGAGTTCTAAGTTATTTAATTAAGTTCAACAAATCTCTTTTAGTTTAATTAGGTATCTAATCAATCCAATTAGACCTATATACTACCTATTTTAATTAGATAAAAACTTAAACCGGTTTGTTTAATTAGGTAACTCTAGACCAAGTTGGGGTAATTAGCCCGTTCCTTTGTCCAACAACATCATGGATGTTGTCGCCCTATTAGGATGTCCTCATCAATGTTAATCTGCCCCATGTTAGCCACCTCCTCTTCCCTGACATTCGGTCCTTGGTTCAGCCACATCCTCTGTATCTTGAACTGTACGCCTCCATCCAATCATATCCCCATATGCAAAACTCTCCCGAGATGGGATCATCTGCTGTAGAGGTTGCTGCAACAGACTCTGTAGATGTGTGGGTCGTTCGATCTTGATTGAGCGGTTCACACGATTTCGCACGATAGAAGCTCACAAAAAGTGTGATCAGCAGCCTGTGGACGATCCTCTTTAAAGCTCTCCCTCCATATATGCATGTCCTGTTAGACACTGTATACTCAATTAGTAGAAAACATAGTAGAACCCTAAAGGATGACGGTAGGAAATAAAATATAATAAAAATATTTGAAAATGACATATTTTTGTTGTTTTCTCTATTTCTGCCTATTACGATGGCAATGGATTCGAAAGCCGTACAATGAGTTGGAGCATGAAGAGCAGGCTCTTACTTATATTTACCATTACGCGCGTCCATCACTGTGGGGGGGGGGGGGGGGGGGGGGGGGGCGGATCGTCTGTTGTCCCCTATGATGCGATGGAGGAGAAATAGACGGCTCGGTATCCTCATCCGGATCGTGCATTGCTCATTCAACGCATTCACCGTGATATAAACTAAGATCCTACTGTGAATCTGACCTTCACTGACCATAATCGACAGAGCCTTCGAATTAATTCCGTAGGGTTGGTAACGTAGACGAACTATGAAGCGTTTAAAAAGATTCATATATAAATGGACTTAATTATAGAGGTCATTTTCTCAAGGCATGTCTATGATAGTTGCGAATACAGGTGTATAGAACCGACAAATTTGCGCCACAGAAATATTTAAGGCTAATTTAAACTTGCAAGGTAGCACGTCGCGTTCATCAGCAATAACTTCCAAGTCTATGACAAATAACGAAGCTTCCAGGAAGACGCCATGCCATTCACTCGATCTATGAACATTGCGTATCTTTATGGGATATTTACATCAATAACTTTAAGTAATTTTGTAACCATCTCAAAAACCCTCTACAATCACGAATTACACTCAAGATCTTGAATAACTGCTTCGTTTTGCATCCATAACCTTCCGTTAGTTTAGTTCATTAACTCAACTATATAAGTGAGTCAATCTAACCAAAATTTTCAGAAGACTGGAGGGAGTTTCCAGGCTGGCGAGGGTCGAGCTTCGAGGCATACAGGCGGGGAAGACTTCGTCGAGAGGGTTTCTTGCTAGCAGAGGCGTTGGGGAGAGGGGGCGATGAGGCTGGCGGCGAGAATCCGAGGAGGGCTTCGTGGGCGCTGGGGGGGGGGGGGGGGGGGGGGAGGTGCCTGCAGAGCGGTGGGGATGAGTTCGTGGGTGGGCACTGGTCGGGGGGCATGCAAAGGTGGTGAGGATTTGGAGGAGGCAATGAGGACTGGCGGCAGGGGGGCTTGGTGGTAGGTGTTGGCTGAGGGGTGGGGGGGGGCGGTGCGGAGGGTGGGCTTCGTGGTGGGTGCTTGGGGGGTGGACGACGAGAGGATGATGGAAAGGTCGGCGGTGGGGGGTCGGAATTGCCTGGCTAGAGGAGGAGGGGGAGGAGAAGGTTTGTGTGCGGTTGGTTGCTTGGAGGAGGATGGGGAGTGTTTTTTGTAGAATAATGGAAAGTTGAAGGGTATACAATGTAAATTATTAGACGGATACTATTATAGTGAACAGAAACTTAAATGAAAGTTAATATGGGTTATGAGTGTACGAGTTAACACTATTAAAGATTATGGGTGTAATTCGTGATTATAGATGGTTTCTGAAGTAATTATAACTACATGATTCGACATTTATGTCCACGTCAAGGAAAAATCCAGCTGAATTGTAAGAACCCCAGGTAACGTCTGGTAACGTGTATCAAAAACACAATAACAGGTTTTCCTTGGATTTAATTAACCTCAAAAAAACAATAAAAATGTAACGACGGATAATTCTTGAAAAATAATTGAGAGGTGGAACGATGGACGAAACCAGTTTGTCCAAACATTATCATTTCATTTGGGAAGTCGCATATTCCCGTTTTTCCATGATAGATTAGAGTCTAATGCGCTTTACCAACAAAAATAATTGCCCATTCTCTATATATATACACAGCGATGCAACAGATGAGCGCAGCAATAGGCTGCAGGAGACAATGGCGAGCGGAGGCGTATGCAATGGCGTGAAGGGGGAAGGGAGCCTTCCCCTCCAACAGCCTCAGGTGCTGCACGGCAATCTGCCGAGCAGGCACGGGAGGTCGGCACACAACGTGTCGTCCTCCACGCTGCGGAAGAAGTCGGGCATGGTTCTCGTGTCTAAGGTGCCATGGAGTCCTTTGAGAGGTGTCCTCGCAAACCTACAGGAAGTGTTCCTCGGCACCAAGCTCTCCGTGCTCTTCCTCGCGATCCCCTCACCGTTGTTGCCAATGTCTTCCGTTTTGGAAATGTGAGTTTGTACGCTTGATAATATTTTTGAAAGATCAATTCTCTGTGATTTAGATGTGTGATCTTTGAGTTAAAGCCTACGAGAGCTAATTAAAAAAAAAGTTTAAAATAGGTGGTCATTATTAGAGCTTACAGATGACACAAGTTGGATGGGACCGGTAGTCGAAGATATTTTCAGACAACGGCAAGTGCGTTCTATATCTTTTATTGATCAAGTTGCACAACCTTTTGCAGGGGTGGATCTTCGTGCTAAGTCTTATGGGTCTCACCACACTGGCCGAGAGAGTCAGCTTTATAACCGAGTGAGTACTTTAGAACACGTAATTCCTTTGTAGTATTCTTTATATACGGTGCAATGATATGATTCAACTTTAGGATGTACTCCTCATTTTTTATTGCCCTACGGTATGCAGGGCAGTTATCTATTTGTCCTCTATTGACAAAGGACCGGCCTTTAATTTTTTTATGGATATATATTTACAAGATGGTCCGTCCAAACTCTCAACCATAGTTTTATGTTTGATGTACATGCCCTTAATTCAGAGGTTGTTTAGTTGAGGAATAGAGGGATAAGACATTGTTTCTGTTTAGTTGAAGAAAAGGATAAAGAGGAATAAATAAAAAGGGATAAGTGATAGTTATTTGATATTCTAATTTCTTTAGATGGGAAAGGATAGAGGGATAAGGATATTATATTAGATAAGTGATAGTTATTTGTATTTTTTAGTGGGAGAGGCCTGTGATGGAGGAACTGTGAAGTAAACTTTATTCCGCATTTTGACTCGAAACCAAAACGTTGATCATTTATGGAAGGAGAGGAATAATGAGGTATATCCAGCTTATTCCTCAAATGAACAACTCCTTAGCACTTTATTCAAACATGCTTGCGTTAATTAAAGAAACAGTCATCCTTAGGGATTGCCCCGTACATAGCAACTAGTAGTGAATGGAGAGCTCGAAATAATAGTCAATGCAGGATTAGTCAATGAATGTGCATGAGCGGAGTGGCTCTTGCCGGGTAGAGATTGTAACGCCACTGGCTTTGATCTGAGCAATTATTTGGAAAAATTAACCTAACAACTTATTGGGCTTAACTTAATTAGGTGATCACCCAAAATACGTAAGTTCAAATTGTTAAGTAATAATACTTAACTCGTATATATAATCCACTCTCACACATTAGTAAATAGTAGAGGTCAATAAAACTAGAGCTTTCTGATGTGACCAGAGCATGAAAAAGGGTAAAAGGAATAGATCTTGTGGTTGTAACAAATGTATCTTTGATTGTTGCATGTCCGGAGGGTAGATGGGGTTCTATTTTATTAGGATGCGGGTAAATATAGGGAGGTCCTTTTATTTTGTATTGGTATTTGTTTATGTTACTTGCGCATGTGCGGGTTTAAAACTTGCTGGTTATGTAACAACTTTTAATCTCATTTGGTTACTTTAAGATGAACGAAACCATTGACCTTTTTCTTTTAAAAAAGGAGGTGGAGAGAGGCTAAGGAACAAGCGGAACAGGAAGAAGGGAGATTATTAAAAAGTACGGGGAAAGAAGGAAAATAACAATGGGGATTCATATGAAAATAGAATGAGTGAATTACAAAAAAAATCCGAGAATTGTACACATGATTTCAATATCTTACATGAACTATGAAAGTAACAATGTGGTAACCAAGTCATCAGATTTTTTCTTAATGTGATACTTTATAATTGAAATTTAGTTGATCGTTTTTGTTTTTCTAACTTTAGATCACAACAACTTAAAATCATACTGAGACAAATATTAAAGATCGAATACAATATTGTTATATTTTAAAATTAAAATATGGCATTGAAATATATCGGGTGTATAGTTCAAAGATTTATGTGTAATTTACTCAAATAAAAATATAGAGTAGTGCATTAAGCATTTTCTTCCATTTTCCTCGGATAAAAGTATTTCGAAATTAGATAGTTTCTTGGTTTCTTCTGAGGTGTTGTAGTTGTCCCCATGTGTAGTGTTTCCTCTCATTCGAGATCCAAATCAGACCTCTCACCTCTCTTGGTGGGACTGTAGGGATGGAGATGTCCCATGCTCTTTTTTCATATTTGAGAAGGCGTGGATGTATGAAGATGAGGTTTCATGACTTGGTAGCCGATCATTGGCGTCAGTGGAGGGAGAGTTTTCGGCTGCCTCTCGTTTGTCGCTGATGTTCTATAGTAAGCATGAGGAAGAAATTGTGTGTGCTCAAGCAAGAGGTGAAGGAAACCAGGAGAGCTATCAGAACAATGGCGGAGGAGGCGATGACTAGGTTGGACAAGGTAGAGGACTCCAAAGATCTGATGGATGAAGAGTTGAAGGAAAGAAGGAACTTTATGTAGGGTGGTTGCTCTAGAGGATAAGAAGAGGGCAGTGGAATGGAAGCAAAGATTAAGGCATGGCTGGATAAAAAAAAAGATGCAAATACGAAGTTTTTTCACTCGGTGGACAGCGGAAGGAGGAGAAGAAATCTGATCCAGACAGTGGTTGTGGGGGAGTCGAGAGTGGAGGGAGAGAAGGAGATTGGGAGAGCACTTGTGAACTATTTTTATGGTCTTTCGAGAAAGGGTGTTGCCAAAACCGTGGAGGTGGGCGGGAATAGGAGCGGCAAGACTCTTGTATGAGCACAGTGAGTGACTGATTAGACCTTTCACAAAGGAGGAGATAAAGGGGGCTATTTTCGCTTTCAAAGGAGAGGGAGAGCTTGGACCGGATGTTAGTTTTACAGTGAGTTTTGGGATGTTGTGAGTGATGATGTGTTTGCAGTTCTGGAGGAGTTTAGCGATGGAAATGATGGTTTCAATAGAATCATCAAAGATCTATTGTTTCTTCTTTCGAAGAAGGAGGTGTCTGTCTGCAGTGAGGATTTCCTTCCCATCACCCTCTCTAATTCTATCTATCTGATTATTGCTAAGGTTCTTGTGTGAGAGGCTTGGTGAGGTTCTTGATGAGCTTGTTTCTCATGTGCAATCTGCTTTCATATCAGGGAGACAAGGATAGCTTAGTAATGGCCTCTGAGATCATATCAGACTGACAACGACAGCGGAATTGGGAAGTGTTCTGGAAGGTGGACTTCTCCACGGCCTATGATAGTGTGGATTGGTGTTTCTTATGCTCTACACTATCAAAAAGGGGATTCCCGGACCCGTGGATCTCCTGGATGAAGAGGTGTGTGACCACTGCTTCTTACTCGATGTTGTTGAATGGTCATCCCGAGGGAGGTTTCTTCCAGCCGTAAAGGGGTGTTCGTTAGGGGTGCCCTCAAGCTTCGCTCCTCTTTTTGTTGGCAGTTGATGTGTTGCCTTGTATGGTGAATCAGGTAGTGGCTCATGGCCTAATAACGTGATTTTCTTTGGGGGGACATCTCCATTCCGATTCTCCAATATTCGGATGACACTATTTTTTTATCGAGGGTGGAGTTGTTGTGGTGAGGGGAATGTCGATGGTTTTTGAAATCTTTGGGGAGCTCTCTAGCCTTAAGCTCAAAGAGATAAGTCCAGCGTGATGCCTTTTAGTCTACTAGAGGAGGAGGTGGGAGGACTATTATGTGGTGCTGTGATGTCCTTGCAGTCCGAGGTCGATCAGATACCTTAGACTACTGCTGGGATGTGGTCGACTTAATCTCTTGGACTGGATCCTAGTGGTGGAGAAATTGGAAAGGAATCTGGCTGGGTGGAAGGGCTTCTTGCTTTGTTGGGTGGACGTCTGATTCTAGTGAAAAGCAATCCTGGCAACAATCCCACTTCTTCATGTTGACAAGACTTCTTTCGGTGAGGATTCGCACTCGGACTCAAGAAGATTATGCAAAGGTTTTTTTGGTGCAAAGTTGGTGGGAATGGACATGGACTGCACCATGTGGATTGGCAGACGATCACATTGCCTAAGGAGGACGAGGGGCTCGGTGTGCCGAGAAATGGAGTTGATAAAACCGTGCTCTTATGCTGAAATGGGATGTGAGAATTTGAGGTGACAAGGAGGATGTATATAGTAGGATCTTACGTACTATCTATGGGGTCAAGGTGCGCTCTGTTAGTGATTTTCATCACACATGGTTTGGGACAGCATTATGGAAGGGTATTCATGTGATTCTTCCTTATCTTTATGATCTCTTCTGTCGGCGCTTAGGTGATGGCTGATATTTTTATTCTGGAACAGATGAATGGATGGAGGGAGGGCCCTAGCTACCAGCTTTCCATGCTTATATGGCCTGCATGAGGACAAAAGTGGATGTGTCGTTGATTTGTGGGATGGCAGGGTCTGGAGACCTGTTTTCACCAGAGTGCTCCTTGAGCGGCGTATGCAAGAATTTCAAGATTTGTTGGATATCATTATCTAGGTCTGAGAGCCCCACTTTTGGTAGCGATCATTGGGTTTTGAGAGAAGGTGAGTTCTCTGCCAAGAAGGCCTACTCCTTGTTGATCAAGGTTGTTGATCGAACCGCTTCAAGAGGATTTGTTAAAGATTGTAGATTGATTTGGGAGTTGAGTTGAACGCTTCAAGAGGATTTTGTTAAAAGATTGTAGATTGATTTGGGAGTTGAGGATTCCGGGCTCGCATTAGACTCTTCTTGTGGCTTCTTGAGACATGGGAGGCTACTCACGAGAGAGAGGAGGTCCTGCATCTTTCGCACTGAGGAGAACTCATGCGTTATGTGCAACACAAGCTTAGAATCCATTGAACACATGTTTTTGGGATGTGAAAAGACGAAAGAATTTTGGCAGATCTTGGATGTGGCTTGGGTAGATCGTAGCAGTATGTCGTCACTCTGGGAATCTCTCCTCAACTCTTGATTCCATCCAAATGCCAAGAGATTTCTATCTTTTGCAGGTTTGTGGGCTATGTGGCTTGCTAGAAACGGTATAATTTTCTGTGCGGGGAGATCTATGTTGAGAATGTTGTCCACCTTGCTTGGACTCTCTCTCGAGTCTCGGTTGTTCTAATTATTAATTTATTTTTAAAAATATTGGGGCGGACACCTACGCGTGTTTTTCCCTTTTTTTTGGCTTAAAAATGTATTTCGAGATTGGCCGTGTCTGATAACGGATTAGTATATAGTTGGCTTTTGAACAAAAGAGAATGGGACTAAATAAAGTTTTGAAATAGGTATCAGGTGTATGCATAACTCAAAATTGTAAAGGTCTATACATCTAATAGTCTCTTTTTATATGCATCCATTTTGATTTATTTGATCCCATCATGATGGTGGCTCTCAATAGTAATTCGATTCTCGATTTTTTTTGCTTGGTTTTTCATTCAATTTTTTTATTCTCTACTTTTCCGATTGTTTCTTCCTCTGTCCACGCCGCATGCAGACAAATCGCATGTTACACCGGACCGACGGGTACGTACGATTCCTACGCTTCTTATCATTTATCTATTTTATCTTCGGATGTGCACCTTGTGATTATCGGTGGACTGTTTCCCAAACAGTGGGAGGGCTCCTGAACGCAACGTGCGGGAACGCGACGGAGCTCATCATAGCCTTGTTCGCGTTGAACGAAGGGAAGATCTTGGTGGTAAAATGCTCCTTGATCGGATCCATCCTCTCCAACTTGCTTTTCGTCCTCGGGTCCTCCCTCCTAATCGGCGGCGTCTCCAACTTTCCCAGATTCAAAGAGCAGACGTTCGATCGTGTATGTACATGCATGTAAATAATCTGTATTGTTACGTTGTCGTGGTCCTTTTCTGCTAAGAATTTAGTGTGCGTGCTTGCAGAGACCAGTGGATGTGGGCATCGGGCTGCTTGTGCTGGGCGTGCTCTGCCTCGCCTTGCCGCTGTTGCTCCGATATGCCGCCTGTTGACTGAGGTCGCCGCGCTGGAACTTCAGGCGCTGACGCTGTCGAGGGCGTGCAGCATCGTCATGCTGGTTGCGTATGCTTTCTATATCCTTTTCCAGCTCGTAACCCACCGCCAGATGTTCGAGTCCACGGAGGTGTGTCTTACGTACTCTCCACCTTACCAGATTTTTATTAGTTGCGAGCATGGAAATGTTTTCAAAATTATGAGTTGTTCCTGAAGTAATTCTTAAATTATTAGGACAGTCTCTGATGCATTTTGATCCATTCGTAATGACTAAGAACGGTTGGTAGAAAGCTTCCACCCATTATGTTTCTAGATGGATGGATGTGTCTGCGTTGCCCCGACATTATCACACCAAATTGTGGGAGGTGTAGTAGTTGTAATGCCAACCCTTGAACAGAAGGATTGAAGCCATTGAAGTTCAGAAGTAGTGCAAAATATTCGACCTCGCTTGAAGAAGGACTAGCACTCGATTGCTTTTTAGAAGACCAAGCAATAGCATAATGACCTAGGAAGATAACATAGCCTGCAGCAGACTTTCGACCTCGTGCATAGCTTGGCACAATCACTGTCAAAATAACTATTAAGATATACTCTAGATGTCTTGGACAATTGAATGCCAAGGGAAGGTGTCCCCTTAATATATCTTAAAAGGGTTTTTAATGACATCACATGTGTCCTTCCAGGAGTATGCATATACTTTGATGAGGGTGGATGCTCTGCTGTAAAGGTGATCTTGATTGCATGAAGGTCCCACGCGCCTGAGGTCACTCGATCAAGATCGAGCGGTTCACACGGTAAGGATTCAAACAATATGGATTTCATATGAATTGCTTGATCTTGATCGAGCTGCTCAGACGCATGAGGATCTACTCGGGTATTGTGATAGGTGACCGACAAAATAATTTAGTGAAAGATAGTAGCATCAGACGAAGGTTGAGAGAAATCATTGAGGGTAGTTGGCTAGATAACAACATTGGTACTTTGTTAGGTTTCAAATCATCAAAATCGTGGCCAATCAATAGAGTTGCCAAATAATGTTTGTTAGGATAAATTTAACCAAATAAATTTCTTGTTATTTCACGACCCATAAATTGACACTACAAGGAAAACAAATTGTGGCTACAGAATTATGCCCACGGATGTGAGACTTGTGGTCATGGAATTGGGCTCTGGCCACGACTGTCGTGGCCAGTAGCCGTAGCTACAAGTCTCGTCGCGAGAGTTTCTCTGACCACGAATATGTCGTGGCCACTACAAGTCTACAAGTGATCACAGAAATCATCGTGGCCACAACTCCTGTATGAAGCTTTGGCCACGGAATTGTAGCTACGGAAAACTAGTGGCCACGGAATTGTCGTGGCTACAAGTTCCGTAGCCACTTTCCGTGGCCACACACTTATTTTTTCTTGTAGTATGAGTAGGCAAACCAAGCCCTCTAATAGAGAATTTAGCTATGAGTATCAAGGTACTGACGACAGCCGGTGAAGAACTTAGGAGCAATAAATAATCAACATAGATAAGAGGTACATCCTGATAGAGTCAGCTTTAATGTAAAGAGAAGTGTTTGTTCTTGAGCTCTCATAACTCAAGGGTTTTAGACAGTCAGATTGAGATCGAAACCATGCACGGGAGCTTGGCGTAGACCATATGAAACCATGCACTTGTAGGTTGGCGTAGACCACATACGGAGTTCCGTAGTTTTTTTTAATCCCGGTTTTCACAGCTCGGGTAGCTGTTTCATTTCATGAAATAAAAATACATAAGAGCCCTTCGAGGGGATACAAAAAGCAAAGACAAAGAAAAAGAGAAGACAAACAAACTGCAAAAGGGCCACAGATGGCCATCTCCCAAGGAGTACAAACAGCTAGTGAAAATATAAAAGAGACACAAAAACTTTAGATCCTTTGGAATCCCGATCTATTGAACTTTCCCGAAAAAGTCTTGAATTTCTGGTTCTGTAGTTTGCATATATATTATCTGCAAATTGTTCATGAATGACATATTGTTATTAAGACATATAAACATCATCATCAAGGAGCCCATGCAAAAAGAATTGTGAATAACCATGTGAACAACATTCGATCGGTGAATAAATAGACAAGAGATTATTAATAGCCTTTTAGTTGTTGGCTTAATATCAGGGATATGTGTCCTGAAGATCAATGTCACGACCCGCCCGCTAGCCGAGACGAGTGCGACATGTAAAATTTAAACTATCTGATCATTTTAATTTTAATTAGCATTTCTAAAAAAATTCGACAGCAATTCCTCTATATTATGGACTCCCAAACGCTGACCTGTACCTGAAACAACCTTTATAAAACTTTTCATAACAAATTCACAAATCCTTATAACACAACCACTCAAGTCATAATTCACATTCACAGTATCAAACATATTTCCTTTGCTCCTTATGTACAACCGTTGTCTACTATTAAAGTTTCAATACAAGTCTTTCTATTTCGCAAAAATACCAAGTACCAACCATTTTACCTGAAGAACCCAAAAACGTTTCTGCAATATTACAAAATGCAGTAAAGGTCCACAGTCAGCAAACGACTTAATTCCTCTGCGCCTCCTACAGTTCCTTCTCAGGTGTATCTGTAAATAGTATTTAATAATAGAGGGTTGAGTCTAAACTCAAAATGAGCTTAGACCCAGCGAGTGGGTCTCAAGCACTTAGTAAGAAAATATATTGGTTATTTAGAAAATAACTTTGCCGTCTAGTTGAAAGAAATGTAATGCTGCAATAGGACAATTTCATAAAAAAAATGGAGCTTGGCGAAATAATGATGTTGTAAAGAAATTGAAATATCAAACTGACAACTGAAATTAACATACTATCTGGCTGTCTAAAATTTTTGCAGAATTGAAAATTTTCTATTTTCTAGCTGTTATGACAACACCACTGTGGCTAACCTACTACGTCCATGAACACTGAAACAAACTAAGTCATACGCGTAGACAGCCCCAAAGGCTAGAGAACATTCTGCATACGGCCCAAAGCCTATGTGTATACAAAATGCGGAACCAAAGTCCTCTGAATCATATCTGACAGTTGCCATATCTGATGGTATGTTTCAGGGTCATATCTGATGACATCACCATATCTGATGGCTAGTTCATGACCATGTCTGAAAGCTACTGTGGTGGTCATTGTATCTGACATATTTTCTTGTCCATAATCACAAAACTGTAAACTGAGAAATTTATGATATCTAAATCATATTCTGATGCTAAACTTATCTGCAAGTATCGAAACTCGTGTAGTATGGTAGCAACATAACTGAATACTAAAACATTTGTTTGTAAACAACATTCCCAATACCAAATCATAGAAACTAAGCTTTTCAAATCAACCATTTAGCTCGGATAACAATTATAAATTACAGAACTGCAGAGGACATCAAAACTATAATATTACAATGTACATGTGAAAACACGCTTTATATCTTAATATAGGCTTGAGATCACTCACCTCAAAATTTAACCTTTGCGGTGCAATTGCGATTTGAACTTCTCACTCTTATCCTACGCTCTCGAGTTTCCCTACATATTGTAATAATGGATAAAGGTCTGTAATATTATTAAATCATACCGTTTAGACATGCATGTCTCTTCTTAAAATGCAGTTGCTATAAGATCTCTCTTTACACAGATGACCCTATAACACTAACACGAACTAAACATTCTTAACGTGTACCATTATTATTATATTATCCTGGAATATATACACATGTCTGTTAGTTATAATGTAGTATATCATTGTTGTATAAAATTTATATGCATAACATGACCTCACTGTTAGTGCACGGAATACCTAGATGTTACCATTGTTAAAGATTTATGTTCCTTTCCTTATCAACAGAACATGCCCTACCATTTCGTAGCATCTCCTCTTTTCTAGATAAACCAAGAGCATCATAGGTTATTAATTTCACGTAATACTGATCTTACTTCCATTCAATCATGTTGAAGTTTTATACAAGAGTTTAGATTATGATAAATTACTATTATTTTACTTCTGAAAAATATAATTACACAAGTATATCAATGAAAATAGGCATTTACATTGGTATTGTGCTTCATCAATTCAAAGGATTTGAATCATAAAAAAAATAGCTTATAAAACAAATAGCTGTAGTGCAAAACATACTCGACCTTATCACTCCTTAATACACGTTAGTATTACATCCAGGAAATATATTTTCTTTTTTTTACACTATTAATAATATAAATCTACTTATAAGAAAAACAATATGCGTATGTAATATATATGCATATACCTTAATATGGAACTAGAATTAATTTACTTTACGAGTATAAGTTGTTAGAACTAAAATGAATTTAATAACATCCGCAAAGAAAAAAAAACATACAGGATTCCATATGATTTCATATAATTTCCAGGTACTTATAAAAACATGTGCTATTATGCAATATAACGTCAACACGTATTCCTTCACATACTGGAACTAAAACTAAAAAATGAAATCATTCAATTCTAACATTACAGGCACTTATTGTTTTACATCCTTTCTATTTTTTTTAAAAGAAATTCTCACCATATTACATGAACTTAAAACTAATGGTTATTATGATAAAAAAAATGACCAAGGAGAAAACGAACCTCAAGTATACTTGCTCTCCCCCGAAATCCCTGCTACGGATATGGCCTCTCTCCCATTTTCACGACCAGCCACCGTCTTTATATACTACACGAGTTTTCTTTTAGGGTTTTCAATTATACTACACGTGTACTCTAAAGGCACGCGTCTACTGCATATACCATATTTACCATGCAAGCTATATCTTACCCTAAATAATATATTATACTTTTAAAGGTAGAATTTAGTTACTCGAATCTTCCTACTGTCTCACAATAATAATCTTTTTTTTTTCCATATCCTATGGCATGATTATAGCCACCATGTCTGGATGTATGTGGGTATAACCACATACCCCCATATTATATTTTAATCGAGACAACAAAAGGCTATAAAGAAAGCCATATCCATATCCTTCTTAATTCATCTCACAGTATGTAAAAAAAAATTTAGCCAAATTTCCCATTCCAAATATTTGTACTTCCTAATCCTAATATTAACACATAAATTTTTATTTACCATTTTCTACATCCCAAAATAGACAATCTGGAAATGTGTCAAATTAGTACCCAATCCGTTCTTTATCAGTCAAGTATACATTGGCTCTAAAGTCTTATCTAAACAAATATGTATCAATGTCATTCAGTATATATATATATATATATATATATATATATTCCATGATAAATATGTGGTATGCATGTGCTTGTATCCAACCATTGACATCCTTGAGCCTTAAGTTTAGTATAATTGACATATTTTTACCATACCTGAATGTTACAATTCTTCCCTACTTAAAATAAATTTCGTCCTCGAAATTTACGTACCTCTATCAATTTGCAAAGATGTACGGGTATTGACGTCGCATTTCCTCTTCTCTTTCCCATGTGGCTTCCTCTATTGCATGACTCCTCCAAAGGACTTTTACCAGTGGTATCTTCTTCGTCCGAAGTTCTTGAACTTTATAATCTAAAATTTGTACTGGAATCTCTTTATAGGAAAGGTCATCCTCCAACTGTATTTCTTGTGGTTCTATGACATGTGATGGGTCTGGAATATATTTCCGAAGGGTAGAAACATGAAAAACATCATGTATCCTGGCTAAGTCTGACGGAAGTCGAAGACGATATGCTACATTGCCGATTCTTTCTATAATTTCATACGGACCAATGTATCGTGGGCTTAGTTTTCCCTTCTTTCCGAATCTAATTATACCCTTCCAAGGAGATACTCATAAAAATACCTGATCACCTACTTGAAATTCTAAATCTCTTCTTCTCTTATCCGCATAACTTTTCTGCTATCCTGTGCGGCCTTCAAGTGTCTCTTGATTTCTTCGACTTTTTCCACTGTCATTTGTACTAATTCTGGTTGGACCAATTTACGCTCTCCTACTTCAATCCAACAAAGAGGAGTTCTGCATGCTCGACCATACAAGGCTTCATATGGTGTCATCCCAATACTCGACTGATAACTATTATTATAAGCAAACTCCATAAGGGATATATGTTCATCCCAACTGTCTTTAAAACTTAATGCGCAAGCTCTGAGCATATCTTCCAAAGTTTGGATAGTCCGCTCGGACTGCCCATCCGTTTGTGGGTGAAAAGCAGTGCTGAATGCTAATTTTGTACCCATTGCTTTATGTAGACTAGGCCAAAATCTAGAGGTAAAGCGAGGATCTCTATCAGACACAATTGAAACTGGTGCTCCATGTAACCGTATTATTTCGTCCACAAAAATTTTACCCAAGCGATCCAATGTGTACGTTACATTGACTACTAAGAAATGAGCGGACTTGGTCAGTCTATCAACAATTACCCATATCGCATCATGACCTCGACGAGTCCTAGGCAATCCAGTAACAAAATCCATGGTAATGTGTTCCCACTTCCATTCAGGTATTGGGAGAGGTTGCAATGTACCAGCTGGTCGCATGTGTTCTGGTTTAGTTTGTTGGCAAATCAGGCATCTAGATATATATTCTGCAATTTCTCGTTTCATTCCCGACCACCAATAGCATGGTTTCAATGTTCTATACATCTTCGTACTTCCTGGGTGCATTGCGTACATAGAGTTGTGTGCTTCCTCAAGAATTTCTGTTCTAAGTTGTGCAAGTTGTGGAACACACAGTCTTTGTTTGAAAAATAATACTCCATGTTCATTTATCGTGAAATCAGGCAATTCTCCATTCTCCACTTTTCCTCGTATCTTTTTAATTTCTTGATCTGATTTTTGAGCCTCTCGTATTTTATCATATAATATAGGCCTAACCTGTAAAGTAGCTAACAAAACCCCAGAATCATGTACTGTCAGGTTTGCACGTAGTTCCCTTAACTGTGCCAATAATGGGTGTCGGTCGGTCTTTATATATGTCAGTCTCCCACTAGACTTCCGACTAAGAGCATCTGCTACTACATTTGCTTTTCCAGGATGATACTCAATAGTACAGTCGTAATCTTTTATCAATTCCAACCATCTTCTCTGTCTAAGATTCAATTCTTTCTGAGAAAATATATATTTCAAGCTCTTATGATCAGTGAAAATTTGACATGTCTCACCGTATAAATAGTGCCTCCAAATTTTCAAGGCAAATACTACCGCAGCTAATTCCAAATCATGTATAGGATAATTCAGCTCATGTGGCTTAAGCTGTCTGGAAGCATAGGCAATCACTTTCCCATTCTGCATTAAAACACATCCTAAACCTTGACGTGATGCATCGCTATAAATTACAAATCCACCATTTCCAGAAGGAAGGCTAAGAATTGGAGCTGAGGTTAGACGATTCTTAAGTTCCTGAAAGCTCTCTTCACACTCATTATTCCAGACAAACTTCACTTCTTTCCTGGTCAATCTCGTCAATGGTGCCGCAATTCGTGAAAAATTTTCAACAAATCTTCTATAATATCCCGCTAATCCAAGAAAACTTCGAATTTCTGACACGCTTGCGGGTTGTCTCCAGTTCAGAACTGCCTCTATTTTGCTTGGATCAACAGATATACCTTCTCCCGAAATAACATGCCCTAGAAATGCAACCTTCTTCAACCAGAACTCACATTTATCAAATTTTGCGAATAACTGATGGTCCTTCAGGGTTTGTAATACTATCCTCAAATGATCTTTATGCTCTTCCTCTGATTTTGAGTATACTAAAATGTCATCAATAAACACAATCACAAATTTATCCAAGAAAGGACGGAATACTCGATTCATCAAATCCATAAAGGCAGCAGGGGCATTTGTCAATCCAAAAGGCATTACCAGGAATTCATAATGTCCGTAACGAGTGCGGAATGCTGTTTTAGGGACATCTTCGGCTTTAATCTTCAATTGATGATAGCCTGATCTCAAGTCTATCTTAGAAAATACAGAAGCCCCTTACAATTGATTAAATAAATCATCTATTCGAGGAAGAGGATAATTATTACGTACAGTCACTCGATTCAACTTTCGATAATCAATACAAAGTCTTAAAGAACCATCTTTCTTTTTGACAAAAAGAACAGGAGCCCCCCATGGAGAAATACTAGACTGGATAAATCCTTTATCCGTTAATTCTTGTAATTGGATCTTAAGTTCCCTGAGTTCAGCTGGAGCCATTCTATAAGGAGTCAATGCAATTGGGGTGGTACCGGGTATCAAGTCAATATTGAATTCAATTTCTCTATCTGTAGGAAGTCCCGGTAGTTCATCAGGAAATACTTCAGAAAATTCTTTCACTATTGGGATATTTTCTAAGCATATAGTTTCTGCTTTTGTATTGTATACTAGGGCAACAAAAGATGAATATCCTTTCCTGAGTAATTTGTGTGTCACTATGCTAGAAATGATGCGGGTAGGATATACACTTCTTTCTCCATAGAATGTAAAGTCTGTCTCGCCTGGCATTCGAAAAATAACTTTCTTCTGAAAGCAATCTAGTAAAGCATGGTATGATGTTAAACAGTCCATCCCTATAATGGCATCAAATTCTTTAATTTCCATAGGGATAAGATTCACAATCACCCGACCTCCACCAATCTCTATCAAACAGTCTTTAAAGACATTCCAAACAATCTCAGGCTTTCCTTTAGGTAAGGAGATTGATAATGCATGATCAAGTATACCCATTTCTTTATCCGCAAACACAGAAAATTTTCGAGAAATAAATGAATGACTGGCACCAGAATCAATAAGGGTATAGGCATTTCTGCCAAAAATAACAGTGGTACCTGAGACCACATCCTCAGCAGAGATGGCTTCTTGGAGTGTCATCGCAAAAGCTTTTCCCTGATTTTGTGCCTTTTTATTTCCTTTCCTTATAATATCATTTCTCCTTTCTTCTTTCTTTGGTTGGGGTTCTTGAGTTATGGCCCTAGCATGGATATTCTGTTGAACTGGTGTCCTTACATTTCCCCAGTTTGATATAAGATTTGGACAATTTCGGCGTACATGGCCTGTCTGACCACAATTATAACAACCTGACGATCCACTGCGACATTCTCCTGAATGACGCTTACCACAGATGGTACATTGAGAATAAGAAAATCCTGCATTTCTAGAATTTTCTGGAGCAAATCTACCCATTTGATTTCCCCTATATCTTTGAGCAGATAAGTTGTATTGCCTTGAGTTTTCAAAATTTCTTCTAACTTTGTTCTCGGGTCCTCTCCATGGTGGTCTTTCCCCAAATCTTTTCCTATTCTGATCATTACACCTTTGTCTTTCCCGCATCACACGTTCAGATCTACGTGCAGCTTCCACTAATTTACCATACTCGGTAAATCCATTGGCTGAGATCATTGACTTAATATCTATGTGAAGTCCATCCTCGAAACGCCGACATTTATCTTCTTCGGTTTTCACTAAAGAGGCTGCAAACTTTAATAATTCCGTAAAGCGTTTCTCATATTCATCAACAGAAAAACTCCCCTGAGTAAGAAATAAGAATTCTTTGCATTGATCTTCTTGATATACTCTCGGATAATATTTTTCATTGAATTCTTTTTCAAACATCTGCCAAGTAATCTCAGATGGATTGGTGTACTTCATCTTCACTGATTTCCACCAGTCATCAGCATTTTCTTTTAACAGAAATATTGCATATCTCAACTTTTGTCCTTCAGTACACTCCATCAATTCAAATATCTTCTCTATGTGTTCGAATCAGTCTCTTGCCACCTTCGGATCTGTCGTGCCAACAAAATCTTTTGCACCTAATTTCCGAACATGCTCAAATGGCAGTTGATGTTCGAATTCATGTGGTCTCACGGATCGAGCAGCCATGCTTCCCAAAGTCTGTGCTATTAGTGCCAAAGTTTCTTGCATATTGTTATTATTACTCCCATCATGTCCATCACTTGGTCCTTGAGAGGACTGAGAAGGTTGCTCAGTTGCCATTGTGTCCTACATAAATAAAATTCCTTAATTAGCTCTCACAAAATTATAAATCCTCAAATCTCATGTCAAAATTAAGATAAATACTCAACATCAAAAATATCATTACTTCCAATATCATTTTCACTTTATGTCGAAATCCAATACATAAATCATTACCACCAGTGTATTCATATATCAACCTCGAATATCAGTTTTGATCAAATTTCATAAATCATTGCTCTGATACCACCAGAATGTCACGACCTGCCCCGCTAGCCGAGACGAGTGCGACATGTAAATTTAAACTATCTGATCATTTTAATTTTAATTAGCATTTCTAAAAAAAAATCGACAGCAATTCCTCTATATTATGGACTCCCAAACGCTGACCTGTACCTGAAACAACCTTTATAAAACTTTTCATAACAAATTCACAAATCCTTATAACACAACCACTCAAGTCATAATTCACATTCACAGTATCAAACATATTTCCTTTGCTCCTTATGTACAACCGTTGTCTACTATTAAAGTTTCAATACAAGTCTTTCTATTTCGCAAAAATACCAAGTACCAACCATTTTACCTGAAGAACCCAAAAACGTTTCTGCAATATTACAAAATGCAGTAAAGGTCCACAGTCAGCAAACGACTTAATTCCTCTGCGCCTCCTACAGTTCCTTCTAAGGTGTATCTGTAAATAGTATTTAATAATAGAGGGTTGAGTCTAAACTCAAAATGAGCTTAGACCCAACGAGTGGGTCTCAAGCACTTAGTAAGAAAATATATTGGTTATTTAGAAAATAACTTTGCCGTCTAGTTGAAAGAAATGTAATGCTGCAATAGGACAATTTCATAAAAAAAATGGAGCTTGGCGAAATAATGATGTTGTAAAGAAATTGAAATATCAAACTGACAACTGAAATTAACATACTATCTGGCTGTCTAAAATTTTTGCAGAATTGAAAATTTTCTATTTTCTAGCTGTTATGACAACACCACTGTGGCTAACCTACTACGTCCATGAACACTGAAACAAACTAAGTCATACGCGTAGACAGCCCCAAAGGCTAGAGAACATTCTGCATACGGCCCAAAGCCTATGTGTATACAAAATGCAGACCCAAAGTCCTCTGAATCATATCTGACAGTTGCCATATCTGATGGTATGTTTCAGGGTCATATCTGATGACATCACCATATCTGATGGCTAGTTCATGACCATGTCTGAAAGCTACTGTGGTGGTCATTGTATCTGACATATTTTCTTGTCCATAATCACAAAACTGTAAACTGAGAAATTTATGATATCTAAATCATATTCTGATGCTAAACTTATCTGCAAGTATCGAAACTCGTGTAGTATGGTAGCAACATAACTGAATACTAAAACATTTGTTTGTAAACAACATTCCCAATACCAAATCATAGAAACTAAGCTTTTCAAATCAACCATTTAGCTCGGATAACAATTATAAATTACAGAACTGCAGAGGACATCAAAACTATAATATTACAATGTACATGTGAAAACACGCTTTATATCTTAATATAGGCTTGAGATCACTCACCTCAAAATTTAACCTTTGCGGTGCAATTGCGATTTGAACTTCTCACTCTTATCCTACGCTCTCGAGTTTCCCTACATATTGTAATAATGGATAAATGTCTGTAATATTATTAAATCATACCGTTTAGACATGCATGTCTCTTCTTAAAATGCAGTTGCTATAAGATCTCTCTTTACACAGATGACCCTATAACACTAACACGAACTAAACATTCTTAACGTGTACCATTATTATTATATTATCCTGGAATATATACACATGTCTGTTAGTTATAATGTAGTATATCCTTGTTGTATAAAATTTATATGCATAACATGACCTCACTGTTAGTGCACGGAATACCTAGATGTTACCATTGTTAAAGATTTATGTTCCTTTCCTTATCAACAGAACATGCCCTACCATTTCGTAGCATCTCCTCTTTTCTAGATAAACCAAGAGCATCATAGGTTATTAATTTCACGTAATACTGATCTTACTTCCATTCAATCATGTTGAAGTTTTATACAAGAGTTTAGATTATGATAAATTACTATTATTTTACTTCTGAAAAATATAATTACACAAGTATATCAATGAAAATAGGCATTTACATTGGTATTGTGCTTCATCAATTCAAAGGATTTGAATCATAAAAAAAATAGCTTATAAAACAAATAGCTGTAGTGCAAAACATACTCGACCTTATCACTCCTTAATACACGTTAGTATTACATCCAGGAAATATATTTTCTTTTTTTTTTTACACTATTAATAATATAAATATACTTATAAGAAAAACAATATGCGTATGTAATATATATGCATATACCTTAATATGGAACTAGAATTAATTTACTTTACGAGTATAAGTTGTTAGAACTAATATGAATTTAATAACATCCGCAAAGAAAAAAAAACATACAGGGTTCCATATGATTTCATATAATTTCCAGGTACTTATAAAAACATGTGCTATTATGCAATATAACGTCAACACGTATTCCTTCACATACTGGAACTAAAACTAAAAAATGAAATCATTCAATTCTAACATTACAGGCACTTATTGTTTTACATCCTTTCTATTTTTTTTAAAGAAATTCTCACCATATTACATGAACTTAAAACTAATGGTTATTATGATAAAAAAAATGACCAAGGAGAAAACGAACCTCAAGTATACTTGCTCTCCCCCGAAATCCCTGCTACGGATATGGCCTCTCTCCCATTTTCACGACCAGCCACCGTCTTTATATACTACACGAGTTTTCTTTTAGGGTTTTCAATTATACTACACGTGTACTCTAAAGGCACGCGTCTACTGCATATACCATATTTACCATGCAAGCTATATCTTACCCTAAATAATATATTATACTTTTAAAGGTAGAATTTAGTTACTCGAATCTTCCTACTGTCTCACAATAATAATTTTTTTTTCCATATCCTATGGCATGATTATAGCCACCATGTCTGGATGTATGTGGGTATAACCACATACCCCCATATTATATTTTAATCGAGACAACAAAAGGCTATAAAGAAAGCCATATCCATATCCTTCTTAATTCATCTCACAGTATGTAAAAAAAAATTTAGCCAAATTTCCCATTCCAAATATTTGTACTTCCTAATCCTAATATTAACACATAAATTTTTATTTACCATTTTCTACATCCCAAAATAGACAATCTGGAAATGTGTCAAATTAGTACCCAATCCGTTCTTTATCAGTCAAGTATACGTTGGCTCTAAAGTCTTATCTAAGCAAATATGTATCAATGTCATTCAGTATATATATATATATATATATATATATATATATTCCATGATAAATATGTGGTATGCATGTGCTTGTATCCAACCATTGACATCCTTGAGCCTTAAGTTTAGTATAATTGACATATTTTTACCATACCTGAATGTTACAATCAACTTCTTCAATTTCATTGGATTCTTTTGCAATGAGACAAGCTCCGAAGCTGGACATAGTCTCGGAGCTGGAGATGCCTTTCGCATTTGGCCTGACGATTGGTCTGGCCTCGGGACTCTTTGCGACTAATTTCCGAGGTTGTTTAGGATGGCTGAGAATCGTAAATTGCAGGTGTGCGAGGCTTGGAGTGGGAATGCTTTGGTCACCTCCATTTCAGTGGGAGTTATCTGAAGAGCATATGATAGATTTTCAAAGATCGGGAGACATGCTCTCTCATGTGGAAATCCTATCAGCTGGGAGCGACCATTATGTTAGGACTAGAGTCAAATTAGGATTTGGAATCCTAATGAGATTGGACTCCTAATCCTTATAGTAGTTGAGTTGTATTCTATTTATAGTCATATTAAGAATAGAACTATGGGGTTGTATTTGGGCTATATAAAGAGGAGAGTGGAGGCATTGCCTCTACACCACAAAAACAACCATGTAGCCCCTATAGAAAGGGGAGAGAGAGAGAAGAGAGGAAGAGAGCGAGGGAACAAAGAGAGTTATACTCGTTCTTCTATTAGTTATCTTTCTTCTCCGGTGATCGTGAGAGGTGACTAATCACCATTATATATGGTTGTCCTTATTTTTCATGTGCTTCTGCGATGGTGGTCGATTGCGCACCCGCATTCATATCTACATCCGCTTTCGTATCCGAAGGTGCATCCGGTATCCGAGAGGAGATGATATCGGTGGGCCATGTTCCTAATAAGTGGTATCAGAGTCAGGTTCAACGTTGTTGAAGGGACACGATGCGATAGATCAGAGCGAGGTTCTACATGTACGAGATGATGCGATGCAGCAGATGCACAATCCATAAAAGTTGTGATATGGTGGTCTTTTGGAGAAATCGATCAGAGGCGTCAAAGAATAATGCTAGTGACAGCTGGCAGGAGATCGTGCGAGGTGGCACGTCGAGGACACCCAACGACGGGTGCATCACCCAAAGGCGGTGAGTTTGTGCTAACAAGACTTGCAGATGATGAAGATGGCCTAGTGCAGACTCAAGATGATGAAGATATCGTGATAGTATTCAAATCAAGGGGGAGACTGTTAGGATTAGAGTCAAATTACGATTGGGAATCCAAATGGGATTGGACTCATAATCCTAATAGTATTGAGTTATATTCTATTTATAGTCATATTGGGAATATGATTATGTGGTTGTATTTGGGCTATATAAAGAGGTGGGGTGGAGGCATTTCCTCTACACCAAAACAACAACCATATAGACCCTAGAGAAAGGGGGGAGAGAGAGAAGAGAGGAAGGGAGCGAGGGAATGGAGAGAGTTGTGCTCGTTCTTCTTTTAGTGATCTTTCTTCTTCAGTGGTCACGAGAGGTGACTGACCATCGTTATATATGGTTGTTCTTGTTTTCATGTGCTTCTACGAAGGTGGTTGATTGCTCATCCGCATATGTATCTAATTCCTCTTCCGTATCTGAAGGCGCATCTGGTATCCGAGAGGAAACGATATCGGTGGGTCATGTTCCCAACACATTAGGCCTAGATGGATGGTTAGCTTTTGGTGAATAAGATATATAAAGTTCTATATACATCTTTTGTTTTTATCTATGGATACATGAGCCATCATTGGTTCAGGTCTGGAGTTAGAAGATCCCTCAGCGAGGGAAAGTCTTCAAGTAGCTGATGGGCAAAGAAAGGGTGTTGACTAGTGTTGAGATGGCCAGGTTGTTCTATGGTTCTAATGACTTGTGGCAATGTTGTTCAGAAGGTATGGAGGGTATTTATCATTATTTCTTAATGTGTCCAATGAAGGGAGGTTTGGAGGGATCTAGCCTTCATTGGGGTCACCATGGAGAACTTTCATTCTTATTAGAATTTAGTTGAGGCATCGAGAAATGGCCAAGCATCTGTAAAGTACCTGGCAACCACAACCATGTGGGTGATTTGGCTCGTGAGAAATGGTGTGTTATTGAAGGGAGTCAATAAAGGAGTTACGCATTACAAAATCGTGGAGATCGAATCATATCCAATCAAAGTCGACTAGTCATACTAGTTGATGGTGCAGTGGAATTTAAAAAAATCGACGAGATCACTTGACATGGGAAGAACTCCCATGTCGTTCCATCATGATCACATAAGTATAAGGTTTACCTCTTGAAGTGTGACCGCGAACCCAAAGCCTCTAAAGTAAGAGGCCTTCTGTCTCAAGTACAATCCGACGAGAGAGCACTTGTGGGTGTGTGGATGAAACACGTGCTTCCCACAATCCGAGGCAATGATCTGAACAAAGAATCTACTAATTTCATCTCACGAAATCCGATGTCTTCTTCAAGAGCATGAGGCATCGAAGAATATGAAGATTCACAAGCAATTAGTCTGACATCACGACGGCAGCACGATGAAGATCAGAGTCTCTACAAACCCCATGTTGACAACCACAAGGTTGGAGAGGGAGAGAGGGTAGACATGTGGTGAGAGAGAGAGAGAGTTATTCCAACAATTACATTCCTTAATTGATTAAAGAGAGCTAGGATTTTTATAGAATAATGGATGGTGGACATGTACTCCTAATTAATAATCAATGGTTGAGATTAATTAATTTTACTTGCGCTCCCAGCAAAACAGAATTTAGATTTAATAAATCAATTATTAATTTATGATGAAATTTTAATTTCAATAAATATTTCTCATGAATAAAGAGGAAAGAGAGAGAGAGAGAGTCTCCTTCTAAAATTGAGGAATGGAGATAGCATCCTTCCTCATTTGCACCACAGACATCCATCACGGAATTGTAGAGAGATTTCTCTCCCTAATGATAACACGGATTTTACGAGGGTCTAAAGTAGTCTACACAGGGCGGGACCACAATGTCACTGAAGTGACCGCTCATGAAACTCGGTTTGATTAGCAATTAACCCACAATTAATGATCAAACAATCAAAAGAAAGTATGGAGATAAAATTTATCATAACTCTACAATTTATGTGTATAGTGTACATGTATATAGAGTGTTGAATACAGGGAGCAAACTAGATAGATTGTGCAAGTGAAGTGCAAATATGCGATTATGAACTCTTTGTCTATATTTCTTTTTTGTGGGTTTTTAATCTTTATATTTTTTATTTTATTTTTGATTTTATATTTTTGTATTATATTTGTGTATTTTCTATTTATATTTTTATATTTTTTATTTCCTTTTTCTTTTTAAAAATATACTATAGCTATATAAAGGATATATATACAACGTAAGTTAATATAGGTATACATATAACTATAAATGCTCAAAGTTTAGAAAAATAAAATATTTTTGGATTTTGAAATATTTTTTTATTATTTTTTCAATGTTTCAGAAAATTTTGCTTGTTTTATATATTTTGAAAGTCAAAAATACCCTAAATTAGGGTTTAATTAAATATCCAAAATTAAGATGGAGATAAAAATAACAAACAATATCAACATTTCTCCAATTTAATTTTAACTTACAAATAACAATATAGAGAAAATTATAAAATAGAAAACACGTTTTTTGGGATTTTGAGAATTGTATAGATTTTTATAAAGTTTTTTGGTGTTTTTCAATTTATAGGAGTTCTCTTTTGTATTTTTTTATGGATTTTTTACCTAAAGATGTAAACATGAATAAATAAATACGAAATACATTTTTTTTGAATTTTCCGAAAGCCTTTTATATTTTTTTGTATTTTCTATTGTAGACAAGGAAAAATAGTTCCATATTTTATTTTTATAAAACAATAAAAATGTCCAAAAATGCAATAAAATATGAGCGTGGAAATGTGCACTATCATGAATCGACACCTATTTTTATGGATTTTTTCAAGCATTGTAGCTATTTAAAATAAATAGAGAAAATAAAAATAAACCACATTACTAGTAGGGGCATTTTTTAAATAAAATAAAGTCCAAGGGCCTTCCAACAAGTTTCATAAAAAGTTATAACATAATTAAAAAGTTTATGGATAAATGTAAATACACGGAATCCCAGGGGCACGCCTGCAAAATTGCCACCTCACGTGAGGTGACATGGCGTGGTCTTAGATGCAAATATCAACAAGTCTGAGGGGCTTAACGCAAATGTTACAAAATATATAAAGTAGCAAATGAAAGTTTGAAGTTCAAATAATAAAATATAAAAATCGTTTGGGTCGAGTATGCAAAATACCGAGTATAAGGCACATATCGATGCCTGATGTGCTCTCACTTAGACATGTGTTGTCTCCACAAAGCATGATGAGGTTCACAACGAATGGATAGGATTAAAAATCCTAGCACTTGATCTGGTGGCTGAGGAAAATCACTTCGGATAGATGTTGTGCCACCTGGAGTAGACGAAAGATCAAACGGCAGGGAGAGGGCATGGACGAACATAGCAAGAACTCGGCTGGGTTGAGTTTCAATCTACTCGCTTGAGCATCTTCGACCATCTGGAATGCTCAAGCAAGAGGCAAAATGGAGCTCTTGCTCCTTCGCAATAGATGAGGTCATCTAGAGATACAACGGAGCTCAAATGAAGGAGAACGAGCTCGGGAAAGACTGGAGCTCCAGCTTCTTCGATCTTCTTCAAAAATCACCTCGATCGAGGCTATCACGTACTAGCACCTGTAGGGTTAGCAGAACACAAGAAAACAAAGGGGCCAAATGTGTTTGGGAGGTGGAATGGAGTCATATGGAGTCGAGGCGGAGGTCAACGGCGAGGTGGCGGAGGAGGGGACCTGGTCTCTAGATCCATGATGGATCTGGGTGGATGAAATGGTCTGGAGTGACGAGAAGGCGAAGATGATTGAAGTGGAGGTGTTGGCCTGGTCAGAAGACGGGCGGAGCACACGTGGGAGGTTCGTTGGAGGCTAGCTTCAACAAACTACGGGCTTGGGTTTAACGTGATTAACTGATAAAATAAAAGCTGAAAACAATCCTAGGACCTTAATAAAGCTAGAGAAATGAAATAAAAAGCAATACCTCATTGGCCAAGACTGGGAAGCGGACTCAACGACGACGCTCCACCGGAGGTGGTGGTGGAAGTCTCCTTCGGCCTCGCCTGACCCCGCTCGAGATAGCTGGAGACGCCCCTGTCACGGGCATCGATCCAGAGCTTCAAAGAGATGGCCAAGGTTGGTCAAAAGAGGTTCAATGGAGAAGTGGGTCGGGGAGAGTTTATGTACAGGTTGACTGAACCAAGGTGAAGAATGTGGAAATGGCATCGATCCAGCGATCCATATCCCGAGGTATCACTTGGGCGTAAATCACCAATGATCGAGGAGAAGATTTGGTGAAGCAAGCCACGCCCCGAGTTGACCCCGGTCAATTCCCCGCTCTTCCCCAGGTTTGTGTCTAACAAGCCTATTCATCCATCTTCCACAATTTTTCCAATACGATTCTTTTTTTTTGCCTTGATTCCTTCTTGACTTTTGACCCTCGATCCTTGAACTTTCACACCACATCGATTCCTTGATTGATGGATTGCTGGAGTGATTGCACGAAAATCACACTAACAACTGAGGTAGAAAATAAATCACAATGTCGTTGTCCTCAATCGCTCAGAATGTGTCAATCAAGAAAAATGAACCACAGATGAAGATAAATCAATAAAATACAGAGAAGTGGTCCTGCTATAAGATTAACCTGGTATAGCTCCCAGGGTCGAACACAAGGAGCACAGATTGGCCTTGCGGCCTACGATGTAGTCAAATTGAACTAAAACACAGAGAACATATTTTTGTGGTTTTTATTTGTTTTTATATATTTTTTTTAGATTTTTCAAATGATGAGAAAATTAAAGAAGGTAAATACAAGGGAACTTCAACAATTTGTTACACACACCAAAAATGATGCAAAAATTCCAGAAAATTGATTTTTAGGTTTTTTAAGTTTTTTACTGTTTTTGGTGAATTTTTGGGATTTTTCTAATGAGTAAATTATTTACTAAAAATCAAACAATGCGAAAAACAAAGGGGACTGTCCAGCAAGGCTTAAGACCCAAAAATAAAATACTCTTGGATCTCAAAAAGCCCTAGAGGTAATTTTCCTATAATCTAGAAAGAATAAGGAAAATTTAGGCACCCTAATTATTGTTTTTGGATTTTTACTTTATTTATTATAATTTTTATGGGATTTTAGGGGTTTTTCAATTTTTAGGGTTTTTAAGTGATGAAAAATAGCCAAAATTGGCTAGAAAATCAAGCAACAAGCAAGAAACAGTACCTAATTTTTTTAGAATTTTTGGTGAAGTTTTTATATTTGTTTGGTATTTTTAAAGTCAAACAGTGGCAAAAATAGGGGTTTTTGAATTTTTAAAAATAATAAATGAAATCAAAATTGTCCTCAAAAATCATAGAAATTCCTACACCATGGCAGGAGCCATGTGTCAAAATCTCATTGGATTTGGAGGTCGTTTGATATTTTATTCAAAAATAAAGGTGGGGCACTGTGCACAGGGACCTATGTGCAAATACCCAAAAGTTCTGGGGTCCTGGTGCAAAATACCCAAGAAGTCACGTGCCAAGCACGTGCCTGGGGCACTCAAGGACCTAAATGTAATAAAAATAAGTTCCAAGGACCTATTGATAACTCGTATCAAAAGTCCAGGGGCTTATATGCAATTTACCCAAAATAAAACGCACATGCGCATAATCAATGCTCACAGGGGTATATATGCAATTACTCAAAACTTTTTATTCAATGAATAACATCCAGAACTACAAGGGGTCTTATGCAAATATCCCAACAAAACACGTGACGAAGCACGTGGTTCACAACTGGCGGGGGTATAAGTGCAAATAAAAATAAGTACGGGGTCCTTGATGCAAATATCCCAAAAAATAAACAACTTGAATTAAAAATTACAGGACTAAAATGAAATAGAACAAACAGAGGGGTCTAGGAGAAATTTACCCCTTTTATTATTATCGACGGCCCGATGTTGACGCGTGGCAGATCTGACGGTGGAGAACAAACGCGCCTTTAACTATGGAAGCGCTGGCCTGATCCGACGGCTGGTGTGCGTCCACGTGGGTGATCGAACGGTCTGGATGTGCGGCGCCTCTTCTCTCTTCGTCCCTTCGGCTCGATCAACGGCTGGGAGAGGCCCTCGTAGAGGATCTGACGTCTGAAACGCTGGCGCCTCTCTCCTCTGCTATCAATGGTCCAGATGCGCTCCTCGGATGGATCGACGGCTGCTGCTCCTCGAAGAATGGACGGACGCGATCAGAACTGGAGCGAGGGCTTCATCGGACGGCTCTGGAAGATGGAGGAAGAACTGATGGCCGGCGAACTTCGCCGGCCTCGTGCGTGGACTCCGGTCCTCCTCAGCTGCTGCTGCTGATCGGAACACGTTCCTGGTGACTTCCCGCAGCTGATGGTGATGGCCGATGGCCCAACCGAGCCCTGGAGAGGCTCCGGCGAGGCCTATCGGCGCGAAGCTCCGGTCTGAACTGTAGGGGGGCTCAGATGCCTCCCTTTGGACCTGCAAAGTAGACACGAAGGTTCGCGGGTCGAGGGCAAAATGCCTCGACCCGAGAAGGCGGGGTGAAGGTGGACGGTGCTGTGGGGCGGACGAGCTCCGGCGAGGCGGAGGCGATGGAACTCGAATCCCAGCTCCGGGGCGAGCTGGGGTGAATGAGCGGGCGTAGAAAGTGCACGGGGATACGGTGAAGGTGATGAGATGGTCCGATGATCGAGATATAGAGCGTGGCAGTCGGAATCAACGGAACACAGCAATGGGTCGATTTGGGGGTAATCTGAAATTACACTAAATGAGTAGGAACTAGGGTTACCTGATGGATGCTGGAGACTATGCTGGAGCTGCTCTTGCTCCTGGTCGTAGCTTCGAAGGGCGTCAAGGTCTGAAGCTCGATGCTCAACGCCGGCGGCGGAGCAAGGACGGCGAAGATCGTCGGATCGATGGTTTCGCTTCCTCGCCTCACTGCAACAAGGGCGGACGCTTGCTGTCACTCTCGCTAAGCCTATGGAGGTCACTGGGAAGGAGGAGAAGGGCTAAAGATGGGGCGCGGAGGCGGCGGAGAGGAGAATATATAAGGTGACAGGGGCGTTTAGGGTTGAGGCTCGACGGCGATGGAAAGCGTGGATTTGATGGCGGAAGATCCGGCGAGGGAGAGGGATGAACGGCGAAGAATCCGAGCACGGGGGTTGAGTGGGTGACAGCCTGGAGACGCGTGGATAAATCGGCGAAGGAGGCGCGGCACGCATCTTCCAGAAAAGGAAGGAGTCCGCGGGGGAGTTGACCGGGGTCAACATTCCCCCGTGGACCAATCAGGAGCAGCCACGTGTGCTCGATTTTTATTTATTTATTTTAGGGCAGAAATAGGCCGAATTAAAGAAAACTCAAAACATGAAATATTTTTCTTTTATTTTTTTCTATTTTTTGGTGATTTTTAATTAATTTTTGGAAATAAAAATAGGGTAGCTCTATATATAGGTATATGTACACTATATGGATTTTTATTTTTGATTTTTTTATTTGTTATTTTTATGTATTTTTATGCTCATTTTGTATTTTATTTATTTACAACATGAAATATGGAATAAAAGAATATTTTTATTTTATTTTTATTATATATATACAAGGGTGAAATAAATGGTTGAATACATTTATATACATGGTATTTATACAATGTATTTTTGTATTTTAATTTTGTAATTTTTATTTGATTTTTGTTTTGTTTCTTTTTATTTATTTTATTTACAATATGTAACATAGAATATTTACAAAAAGTTTTAAAAATAATTGAATTTATTTACAAGGTTAAATAAATACATGGGTGAGGGTCTATGCACATGGTGAAGGTATATTTTTGAATTTTTGAATTTTTTAATTTTTATTTTGTTCTTAATAACTTTTTCAAAATATATACAAATATTTACAACATATTTTTGGGTGAGTAAAATATATAGTTTTATTTATTTGCAAAAGTATATACACATGAGCTCCTATCTCCCTCTACTTTGGCTTTTATGCGGTCAGGCCCATGCTGAGCCTTCCCTTGGGTTAGGTTGCTCAATATTTATTCTAAATATTTCCCTCTTTTTCTTTTTGCTCTTTATTCTTTTTATTTTTGCACAAAAACATGCTAATTATAGGTTTTTACACAATGCATGCTTTTGGTAATTATTTGTATTTACACATATCTACATGTATTTGCAAATGTTTTTGTAGCTAAAATAATAGAATAAAGAGTGATGAATGGGTATTCATCACCCCCTATGCTTTAACTTTGCTAGTCCCTTAGCAAACACTTATTTGAAAAAGAAGTGTAAAAGAAAGAAAAAGAAAAAGAGGATGTACATGGATCAAGGTTGACTTATTAAATTTTTCTTCATTAAATTGAAATATGGAGCTTGATCAGATCTTTGGAGTATTAATGTGTCGGAACCTTATTTGGACTTAAGCCTAAAACTCAACAGCCTCTAAGTTCCACCAGTCTATGGACAAGACTCCTCAATAAACCAGATCAGAACAAGTCTACATACACAAACTCTAATGACCATGAATCTTTCCATGCAGTGTAAGTGATATGTGGCTCCCCACCTCAGAAGTAACAAAGAAACAACCTCCCTCAACCTGGTAACTCTAATGCCTCTGTCTAGCAACTCTTTCCTCGAGAAGCGGGGTATTCCCTTCTAAGTTCAAGTGCAACCGGCTCAAGAAGAGGGAGTAGAAGTATAGAGTTTTTGGAAGCTTAGCCAGTGTAGCTAAGTCTCCCGCTGCAAGCTTCATGAGATGTAACATGGATACCATAAGCTTTTGCTTTATACTCCGGTGGGGTTATTAAATTTTCAATCCGACCCACCACTTTTTTGGAGTTCTTTTTGCATTTTTTTTTTCTTTCAAGGACTTCTGTACAACATATCTACATGGTGCAGCATATAAGAAATTTTCCTCTTGAGCTAGTAGACTATCCCTCTTTTGAAGCTTTATTGCAACCCACAGCTTCTGTCTTTAGCTTTCAACACCACTAGACCAAGTTGAGGTGCACTTCCTTCACTATAAGAAGAAGAGAGGTTCCGCCTAGAAGTACTACCCTCATATGCTACCCCAAGCCCAAGGAAACTGCCTCCTCACCACCTCATCCGTGGAGAGCCATGTGTAAAGTGCAGGTGCAAGTGAAGCCATTGTCTCTGAGAGTCATGCGTGTGTTGTTAAGTGCCCTACTTAGGCTCATCAAGATGACATATGCTCATAGCCTAGTGGACTCAAAGAATTAAGTCCTTATGGACCTGAAAAGCTTTAACCCTAAGTCCTATAAGGTTCCTCTTGAAATTAGGTGGATTAAGATCTTATTCAAGCTCCATTTCTCAATTTAATTCCAGGCTTAGTTTAAATGTCAACTCTCATCCAGGAAAAACTATATACATATATGTACACAAGATGCTATTTACAAATATTTTACAATCATGCAAAATTTTTGAAAAATGTTTTGAAATCATGAATGAATGATGCATGAAGTGCAAGTTTTGCAAAAAGATATTTACACACATTTACACAAGTTTTTTGCAAACTTTTGATTTTCAAAACATTTTGAAAAACAATTTTGTACTATATACATAATTTTGATACAAAATATTTACACAAGCTTTACACAAAAGATTTTTGAAATCATTTTTACAAAAATACTTTGTACACTAGCTATGTATGTGCAAGAATAAAAGAGGTTTATGTACATGAAAAATTTTTAATTTTTGTGAGTTTTAGCCATTTTATTTATTAACACACTCACACAAAGTACGAGTTATGGCTAAAGTATATATGAAATATATACACACCCCCCTATACTTAGCTCGAGCGATGTCCTCAGAGTGATCAAGAGCGATGAAGAAGACATAACTCGTGCTTAGTAAAAGGGAAGTGAAAAGGAATAGCTAATAAAGGAACGAATAAATGAATAGAATGAGAGGAACTCGGTGGTCTCCCCCTATACTTAGGATTAACTAATCCTAAGTATAGAAAGCTGTACATGAAGGGAAAGCCGAGTGAAGAATATACAGAATCTGCCCCCCCCTATACTTAGGGTAAAATATCCCTAAGTATAGGCAGCAAAAACAAGAGCAGAAAGAATGAAAAGAATACTCACAGGTCCGACATCCCCCCTATACTTAGGGTAAAGTACACCCTAAGTATAGCATAATCATAAGATGAAAGACGGGATGTGGGACTAAAGAATAGAATGATATGGACAACTGGATCTATACAGGCGGAGGAACAGTGAAAATCAGGCGTGAGATGTAAAAGATGTGAGTCAAAAGACCACATCTCACGCAAAATGAATAGCGGCAATAATAACGTCCCGCGGCTCATGATCTAGAAATGGTTTGAGCCGCTGGCCGTTCACTCGGAAGGTACTCTCAGAAGATAACTCAGATATATCAATGCTACCGTTATCGTGTACCTTCCTGACCAAGTAGGGTCCTTTCCATTTGCTCTGTAGCTTCCCTGGAAATAATCTAAGCCTTGCATCAAACAGCCATACTTTCTGTCCAATCTCAAAATGCTTGTGGCTGATATGAGAATCATGCCACTCTTTGACTTTCTCCTTATAATGTAGGCTGCTTGAGAAAGCTGCATCTCTAAGCTCTTCTAAGGCGGCTAACTCTGCCCTCCTCTGGTCTCCTATACCATCTGGATCCATCAATATGTCTGTAACTGCCCAGAGTGACTTGTGCCTCAGCTCAACTGGTAGGTGACAGGGCTTGCCATACACGAGGCGAAAGGGAGATGTTCCCAATGGAGTCTTGAAAGATGTCCGATATGCCCACAAGACCGAGTCCAAAAGCTGTGACCAATTCTTTTGGTCAGGGCGGACGACTTTCTGCAAAATATTCTTGATCTCCCTATTCGACACCTCAGCTAGACCATTCGTCTGTGGATGGTATGGTGTGGCAACACGATGGTCTATACTGAACTCTCCAGCAAGTGCCTTCACCTGGTCGTTGATGAAATGAGATCCCCCATCAGAAATCAGAACTCGTGGAACCCCGAACCGCATGATGATGTTCTTCTTCAAAAATCTGCAAACTGTCTTCGCATCTGCGGCTCGGGCGGGGATAGCCTCAACCCAACGACTAACGTAATCTACGGCCAACAGAATGTACTCGAATCCCTGACTCTTAGGGAATGGACCCATGAAATCGATGCCCCATGCGTCAAAGACCTCACAGAAGTGAATGGGCTGCATCGGCATCATATCACGCTGTCCACAAGTGCCCATCCTCTGACAGTCAGTACACCTCTTCACGAACTCATCTGAGTCCTTGAAGAGGGTAGGCCACCACAAACCAGACTGGAGCACTTTCTGTGCCGTTCTCCTCCCAGAATGATGTCCTCCTGCCTCTAGCTTGTGGCAGTAAGTGAGGACGCTATGATGCTCCTCCTGAGGAATACACCGACGCCAGACGCTATCCCCTCCTTCGTGGTAAAGGATGGGATCCTCCCAATGGTAGGACTTGGCCTTCGCAAGGAAGGTCTCAAGCCTCTGCCTGGGCCAATCTTGTGGGACTTTCCCAGCAACGAGAAAGTTCACAATATCGGCATACCATGGGAGTGAGGCGATAGCAAGGATCGCCTCATCTGGGAAGGTATCACAAATGGGATCAATCTGCTCAGAATCCTCAGGCTGCTCTAGTCGGGAAAGATGATCCGCCACCACATTCTTGACTCCAGGCTTATCCTTGATCTCAATGTCGAACTCCTGGAGTAGAAGGATCCATCTAGTAAGTCTGGCCTTGGTATCCTTCTTTGACATGAGGTACCTGATGGTGGTGTGGTCGGTATACAAAGTCACTCTAGATCCAATGATATACGATCTGAACTTATCTAGGGCAAACACTACTGCTAGCATTTCCTTCTCTGTTACCGTGTAATTCCGCTGGGCGGAATCCAATGTGCGGCTAGCATAGTGTATGGCAAATGGCACTCCATCCCTCCTCTGTCCTAGCACGGCCCCTACGGCAAAATCAGAGGCGTCCGTCATGATCTCGAATGGGAGAGACCAATCGGGTGGCTGAAGGACAGGAGCCTCAATAACACACTGCTGGAGAGTCTCAAAGGACGAAAGACACTTGTCATCGACAAGGAACTCGGTGTCTTTCGTCAAGAGGTCAGTCAACGGTCGGGCAATCTTGCTGAAGTCATGAATGAATCTCCTATAAAAACCAACGTGCCCCAGAAATGACCGTAACTGCTTCAGATTGGACGGCGGTGTGAGTTTCCTAATGACATCGACCTTGGCCGGATCAACCTCCATGCCTCTGTTGGAGATGATGTGGCCAAGCACCGTCCCTTGAGTCACCATGAAGTGACTCTTCTCCCAAGACAGAACCAAGCGGGTAGCAATACATCGCTGGAGCACTCGGTCTAGGCAGTCAAGACAGGAATCGAATCCGTCGCCGTAAACCGAGAAGTCGTCCATGAAGACCTCCAAACACTCCCCTACCATGTCCGAAAATATCGACAGCATGCATCTCTGAAAAGTCGCAGGGGCGTTACATAGCCCAAATGGCATGCGTCGAAAAGCGTATGTACCGAAGGGACAGGTAAAGGTGGTCTTCTCCTGATCCTCAGGAGCGATGGCCACCTGATTGTAGCCCGAGTACCCATCCAGGAAGCAGTAATGGCTTTTCCCTGCCAGTCTCTCAATGATCTGATCTATAAAGGGCAGGGGGAAATGGTCCTTCTTGGTGGCCTGGTTGAGTCTCCTGTAGTCAACGCAGACCCGCCAAGAGGTGGGTACTCGTGTAGCGATCTCCTCTCCTGACTCACTGATCACAGTCGTGATGCCCGTCTTCTTGGGCACCACATGCAAGGGGCTAACCCACTTGGAGTCGGAAATGGGATAAATAAAATCTGCACTCCACCATTTTGATATTTCCTTCATAACAACTTCTCTTAGGTTGGGGTTCAGTCGCCGCTGGAACTCACGCGACGGCTTTGCCCCTTCCTCAAGATAGATATGGTGGGAGCACAACGAGGGACTAATCCCATGGAGATCTGCTACGCTCCATCCAATTGCCTTGCGGTTCTTTTCAAGAACCTCCATCAGACGGGATTCTTGTTCTCCAGTCAGATCGGCAGAGATGATGACTGGGTACATCTCAGACTCTCCCGCAAGGAATCTATACTTCAGCGAAGTAGGGAGCGGCTTTAGCTCTGGACAGCTGGGTGCTGGCAAATCTGGCTTCTGAAGAAGATGTGTGTATGCGGACAATTCTGCCAAATCTACCTGGGAAAATGATAACGAACTCTCACAAACTGGATCTGGAGAAGGCGGGTCCTCTATGTTGTCTCTGTTCTGCTCTGCCTCTACCTCCTCCTCATCTATAGGCTCAGGTGGATCCAGATCTGGCATCTGATCATCACAATCTGCCCAATCAGATTCTGAATCCGAGGGATCTATATCAGACTCGGTGGCATCAGTACCACCGGAGAACAAGGTGGCATCAGCACCACCATAGAGCAGGGTGGCCTCAGTACCACCATCACTGAAAATCGTGTCGCGATCAAGGTCCGACTCTGCTGACTCAATAGTATCCTGAACCAAGGCTGTGCTCTCCAGACTATCCTCTGCTATCAATTCTGCATCAACTGTATCTGAATATGAGAGGATGGTCTGTGCTGCAGGATCTGCCCAAACTGCCTCATCATCTGTGATCACAAAATCACAGTCCTGGTGGATGTCTGGTCCTGCGTCTGTCAGCTGTTCTGAATCTGTACTGTCCTCTGAGCGGGATCTAGCTCTGGCTCTGTGGTCCTTAACCGTCTCGATTTGTATACTCTCGCCCTGGACGCGAAAGAATACCTTCCCACTGTCATGGTCAGTCACCGCTTTGGCTGTGGCCAAGAACGGGCGACCGAGGATAATGGGGGAATCGGTCAACGAGTCAGGGGTCTCCATGTCTAGCACGACGAAATCCACGGGGAATTGCAAACCCTGAATCGTGACGACAACGTCTCGCAACAACCCCTTTGGCCTCTTGACAGACCGATCAGCAAACTGAAGGTATGTCCTGCTCTGTCTAAGAGTGCCCAACTCTAAGTGGTCGAGAAGGGCTGCCGGAAGAAGGTTGATCGACGATCCGCTATCTAATAGAGTACGGTCGAACCTCTGCTCACTAATCTGACATCTGACATACGGGGCCCCTAAATCTGGCCTCTTAGTCGGCAGATGGTTCTGGATCGCGTAACACGTGGCTTTGGTCAACACATGAATTTCTGCGGTCTTGTTCCTCTTCGTCCTTCTGACTGTGGTCTTATCTCTCAAGGATCGCTGAAGAAGAGGGATGTGTTGCAAAGCCTCATTGAGGGTCAGCTGGATGTGAAATCGGTCTATCATGCTCTGGCTGAACTCCTCCTGCTCTCTCTTTTTTGGATCTTTTTCTTTTTTCTTCCCCTTCCCCAACTCAAGGGCTCTAGGAAAGGGGATCACAGGGTCCTTCTCAGATGAAGGACTAGGAATAGGCCTAGACGGTTCGATGGTCGGATCCTCACAAACATCATTCACCACAGTGGGATCAGAAGAAACTAAACCTTTTCCTTTATTCAAATCAGAGTTCTGAGATACATTCATGCGAGGAAAGACAACATTTCTATCAGAATAAATGTTGGTCGCATCAGTACCACCTCTAGATGGCTCTACAACTAGACGTCTTGCGGTCTCAGTACCGCGGGCTGGCTCGGCTCTGCTGGTGGCGTCAGTACCACCTCCTCGATGTGGTGAAATGGCGGCCTCAGTACCGCCGGTGGAATCAGCATCTCGGGTGGCATCAGTACCACCGTCACCATGATGTGCGGCTTCAGTACCGCTCTCCTCTTCCTCATCTGGCGCTCTGGGTAAATCCTCGCGTTGTCGCTCAGATGAGGCGCCGCCTGCTGGTTTTCTACCGCTCCTAAGTGTGACAAAATCAGCATCAAATAAATCCGAAGATGTATCATCAAATGGGTCACTAGGAGTGGCAAATTCAGTGTGAACTACCTGCTCAGATTTCCTCTTCAAGTTATTCGGATTCGGCTCGATCTGTGCAGGGATGGCGGCCTTCCCTCTCATCAGGTCCCGCATCTCCTGGCGGAACTCGTCCATCTCCCGTCTAAATGTAGCCTGCTGCTCTGTGAAGAGGCGGGCTAGATCATCCATGGCGGGGCTCTCATGGGAGCCCGACGGGTTGCCTCTCTGATAATGAGGCTGCTGGACCTGTTGTTGCTGTGGCTGAGAGGGGTAAGAGGAAGGATGCTGCTGCTGGTGAGCTTGCTGCTCACGTCTCCAATTCTGTCCCTGCTGCTGGTAGGGACGAGGTACGAAGGATGATGGATGGTGTGGCTGGTATGCTGAGGGCTGCTGGTGATCTCTCTGCTGGGAGTACTGCCCTCCCTGACCGGCTGGCTGCTGTTGGGACTGGTTACCCCCATTCCCCCACCTGAATCCGGGATGGTCTCGTCGGATTCCAGGTTGAGGACGGTCATACCAAATCCCGTTGACGTCCATCAACGGCTCAGCATCGTAAGGGGCTGGTGGGAGTACATCCAGAGGCTGATCCGGCTGATATACCACCATCTGTAAATCTGGAGATGGTGGTGACTGGTAAGAGGGCTGCTGCTGCTGGTACGGCTCCGCCTGTACAAGGTGAACTTGTCTAGGCTGCTGCAAGGAGCTGGAGCGCTGGGACGAGCTGCGGCTGCCGCCGGAATCGCCTCGCGACAGAAGACGGGGCTGAGGAGCCGTCTGTGCCTCCTGAAGACACAAGAGCTGGGTCTTCATGTCGCTCAGAGTTTGTGCCATTTGCTCCATCTGAGTTATGCCCTGGCACTGCTTCTTCTCTATGATTTCCATGCGATCCAACTTCTCGCTGATGATCCCCATGTCCGCAGTAGCCGACTCTGCCTGTGCGGCTGCAACTGTGGACGAACTGGATGGACCTGCATCAACCCGTGCTATCCGCTGATACTGCACGGGTCCTGGCGGCTGCTGAGATCTCTGTGTGTACAACCGAGTCTGGGACATCACCATGTAATTTTCTGACATCTCCTCATAGATGGCCCAGACTTGGTTGTGGTCCTTGGCAAAGTAGGACCCGCCGCAAGAAGCATTCACCAGACCCTGAAGCTCTGGTGTCAGCCCACTAAAGAAGCTCTGAACTAGGTTCGGCTTCGAAATGTCGTGGTGTGGGCATCTATCCAGAAGCTCTCTAAACCTCTCCCATGCTTCGTGAAATTGCTCATTAGGGAGCATGGAGAAGTTGTTGATCAGGGCCCTCGCTGCATTCGTCCGCCCGAGTGGATAGTACTTGTTCAAGTACTCGGTGCGGAGCTGATCCCAGGTGTAAACAAACTTCCCTAGATGTTTCAGCCAGGCGGCTGCTCTATCTGCCAGTGAAAAAGGGAAGGCCATCATCCGAATCGTATCTTGGTCCACACGACGGTCGTGGACAGTGCTACAGATCATCAAAAACTCCTGGAGATGGAGGTGGGGTTCCTCAGTGGCGAGTCCGTGAAAATGAGGAAGCATCTGCAGGGTGTTCGGAGGGAACTTGAAATCCCCCACGATAGCAGGTATCACCACCCACTGGTGCATCAGTGTAGATCCGGGGTTGTGTAGCTCCCGCATCGGTCTTGCTGCGGCGGCGGCTGCCGCTGCTGCGGCCGCTGCTGCTGCGGTTGCTGCCTCTGCATCAGCGTCAGGAATGTCCTCCGGCTCGCTCGGCTCGTCTCGCTCTCTTCGGAGTCTCTCCAACTCCCTCCTCATCTCTATCATGAATGCCCCCTGATCGCGTAACTGTTGCTGAACTGTCTCTAATGACGCGATCAGGGTGGAGTTAATCGCTCCCTGGTCTAAGACAAAATGTTTGGGCTGGCGATCGTCTGAACTGCCGGCTCCAGCCATAGGGATGTCTGCAAAATCAGATGAGCCTAACTCAGGTTCTGTCAAATTAATTCGTCTTTCCTCGGGCTCATGTCTCTCAGTAGCAGAAGAAAGGGGATCGAGGGGGAACAGGGTGGAATCGAACTCGGGCCCGGAGAGCTGGTCTCGACTCTCACGGGCCGACCTAGATGATGGAGTCGACGCGCCTGAAAGCGGTGCAGCCAGAGGCTGCCTAAGAGATCGTCTACCCATCATCTTGATCTTGGCGAGTTGGGCGGATGGGATCTGGAGAAAATATGATCGCAAAGCAAACCCCCGGTTCACCAACTCAACACCATCTGAAGACCGTGAAAGCTCGGTCAATTTATCTTGTCAATTTTATTTGGTGAACATACAAGATATCAGAGCGATTACGTGACCTGCTGGGATACCCGATACTCTCTCAACCGACTGTCCCGCACAGAAGAGTCGGTAATCAGTCGAGATGAGCACCGGAGGGCTTTACCTAGTGTTCGGGTCACTCTCTCGCACAATCAAACCAAACAATGAGGGGGTTGCTCTCCCCAAGACAAATTTTTAATGTGAGTGTCTTTTAGGGTCAATAGTGTTATCCAGTCCCAATTTTTATTGTTTTTCTTTTTAATTTTTTTTTTTCAAAATAAATACAAGCGGCCTAACGGTTTTCCCGATTCTCCTGATGATTAAGCCAAACACAGGGGGAGAAGACGAAAAAGCCGATGCGCGAAGAAATCAATGATGCATGCAGAGAAAGAAATGCGTACCTTGTCTCCAGCACTCTACATGCAAGTGATCCGCGCAGAATTTAAAGACAGAATTAAACTACCTAAATGATGCAACGAGGAAAAACCGAGTCCTAGCTGAGCAATTTCTATTGATCGTGAAGAACAATAGTTAGCCAACGGAATTGAGTCCGGAGTCCGATCTTGGGAGTCACTCGGTGCCCGCCACAACGGGTCCTGCCAGCGCTGTATGTGACTCCTCACGGCACGTGGTCTCAAATCCAATTAAACTAACTTTTTCAGTGAATTTTATCAAGGTCCAATTACGTTCTATAGGAACAGATATTCTATTAAGTGTTGGGCCTTAGATATTTACGTCACAATCAACAGAAATTCCTAAATCTAGGGGCTCGAGAAAAACCGCGTAAACACCGGAAAAGGCAGCTAGCTATCAAAACCACGATAAAAGCCGCGAAAATCCGAATGGGTCCCCCGAGCACACCGGTGCTCGGCGAAACAGACCCGCTAAGTTACAAATGTCCACAGTTCAAAGTCTAAATTATTACAACAGTATTGTTCTCTCTCTCTCTCTCAGAAATGAAAACTCCTTCTTCTCTCTCTTCCTCCTGCTCTTCTTCCCGTGCGGGTCCTCAAAAAGTGTACTCCAAGTTCTCCACGCAGTACCTCGCACAAAAATTAGAAAGAGAGAGTGTCAGAAAACAGTTATAATGTAGAGAGACACAATGGAAAAATGACTACAAAGCCGTGCACCCCGGCAACGGCGCCATTCTGATTGCACGAAAATCACACTAACAACTGAGGTAGAAAATAAATCACAATGTCGTTGTCCTCAATCGCTCAGAATGTGTCAATCAAGAAAAATGAACCACAGATGAAGATAAATCAATAAAATACAGAGAAGTGGTCCTGCTATAAGATTAACCTGGTATAGCTCCCAGGGTCGAACACAAGGAGCACAGATTGGCCTTGCGGCCTACGATGTAGTCAAATTGAACTAAAACACAGAGAACATATTTTTGTGGTTTTTATTTGTTTTTATATATTTTTTTTAGATTTTTCAAATGATGAGAAAATTAAAGAAGGTAAATACAAGGGAACTTCAACAATTTGTTACACACACCAAAAATGATGCAAAAAATTCCAGAAAATTGATTTTTAGGTTTTTTAAGTTTTTTACTGTTTTTGGTGAATTTTTGGGATTTTTCTAATGAGTAAATTATTTACTAAAAATCAAACAATGCGAAAAACAAAGGGGACTGTCCAGCAAGGCTTAAGACCCAAAAATAAAATACTCTTGGATCTCAAAAAGCCCTAGAGGTAATTTTCCTATAATCTAGAAAGAATAAGGAAAATTTAGGCACCCTAATTATTGTTTTTGGATTTTTACTTTATTTATTATAATTTTTATGGGATTTTAGGGGTTTTTCAATTTTTAGGGTTTTTAAGTGATGAAAAATAGCCAAAATTGGCTAGAAAATCAAGCAACAAGCAAGAAACAGTACCTAATTTTTTTAGAATTTTTGGTGAAGTTTTTATATTTGTTTGGTATTTTTAAAGTCAAACAGTGGCAAAAATAGGGGTTTTTGAATTTTTAAAAATAATAAATGAAATCAAAATTGTCCTCAAAAATCATAGAAATTCCTACACCATGGCAGGAGCCATGTGTCAAAATCTCATTGGATTTGGAGGTCGTTTGATATTTTATTCAAAAATAAAGGTGGGGCACTGTGCACAGGGACCTATGTGCAAATACCCAAAAGTTCTGGGGTCCTGGTGCAAAATACCCAAGAAGTCACGTGCCAAGCACGTGCCTGGGGCACTCAAGGACCTAAATGTAATAAAAATAAGTTCCAAGGACCTATTGATAACTCGTATCAAAAGTCCAGGGGCTTATATGCAATTTACCCAAAATAAAACGCACATGCGCATAATCAATGCTCACAGGGGTATATATGCAATTACTCAAAACTTTTTATTCAATGAATAACATCCAGAACTACAAGGGGTCTTATGCAAATATCCCAACAAAACACGTGACGAAGCACGTGGTTCACAACTGGCGGGGGTATAAGTGCAAATAAAAATAAGTACGGGGTCCTTGATGCAAATATCCCAAAAAATAAACAACTTGAATTAAAAATTACAGGACTAAAATGAAATAGAACAAACAGAGGGGTCTAGGAGAAATTTACCCCTTTTATTATTATCGACGGCCCGATGTTGACGCGTGGCAGATCTGACGGTGGAGAACAAACGCGCCTTTAACTATGGAAGCGCTGGCCTGATCCGACGGCTGGTGTGCGTCCACGTGGGTGATCGAACGGTCTGGATGTGCGGCGCCTCTTCTCTCTTCGTCCCTTCGGCTCGATCAACGGCTGGGAGAGGCCCTCGTAGAGGATCTGACGTCTGAAACGCTGGCGCCTCTCTCCTCTGCTATCAATGGTCCAGATGCGCTCCTCGGATGGATCGACGGCTGCTGCTCCTCGAAGAATGGACGGACGCGATCAGAACTGGAGCGAGGGCTTCATCGGACGGCTCTGGAAGATGGAGGAAGAACTGATGGCCGGCGAACTTCGCCGGCCTCGTGCGTGGACTCCGGTCCTCCTCAGCTGCTGCTGCTGATCGGAACACGTTCCTGGTGACTTCCCGCAGCTGATGGTGATGGCCGATGGCCCAACCGAGCCCTGGAGAGGCTCCGGCGAGGCCTATCGGCGCGAAGCTCCGGTCTGAACTGTAGGGGGGCTCAGATGCCTCCCTTTGGACCTGCAAAGTAGACACGAAGGTTCGCGGGTCGAGGGCAAAATGCCTCGACCCGAGAAGGCGGGGTGAAGGTGGACGGTGCTGTGGGGCGGACGAGCTCCGGCGAGGCGGAGGCGATGGAACTCGAATCCCAGCTCCGGGGCGAGCTGGGGTGAATGAGCGGGCGTAGAAAGTGCATGGGGATACGGTGAAGGTGATGAGATGGTCCGATGATCGAGATATAGAGCGTGGCAGTCGGAATCAACGGAACACAGCAATGGGTCGATTTGGGGGTAATCTGAAATTACACTAAATGAGTAGGAACTAGGGTTACCTGATGGATGCTGGAGACTATGCTGGAGCTGCTCTTGCTCCTGGTCGTAGCTTCGAAGGGCGTCAAGGTCTGAAGCTCGATGCTCAACGCCGGCGGCGGAGCAAGGACGGCGAAGATCGCCGGATCGATGGTTTCGCTTCCTCGCCTCACTGCAACAAGGGCGGACGCTTGCTGTCACTCTCGCTAAGCCTATGGAGGTCACTGGGAAGGAGGAGAAGGGCCAAAGATGGGGCGCGGAGGCGGCGGAGAGGAGAATATATAAGGTGACAGGGGCGTTTAGGGTTGAGGCTCGACGGCGATGGAAAGCGTGGATTTGATGGCGGAAGATCCGGCGAGGGAGAGGGATGAACGGCGAAGAATCCGAGCACGGGGGTTGAGTGGGTGACAGCCTGGAGACGCGTGGATAAATCGGCGAAGGAGGCGCGGCACACATCTTCCAGAAAAGGAAGGAGTCCGCGGGGGAGTTGACCGGGGTCAACATTCCCCCGTGGACCAATCAGGAGCGGCCACGTGTGCTCGATTTTTATTTATTTATTTTAGGGCAGAAATAGGCCGAATTAAAGAAAACTCAAAACATGAAATATTTTTCTTTTATTTTTTTCTATTTTTTGGTGATTTTTAATTAATTTTTGGAAATAAAAATAGGGTAGCTCTATATATAGGTATATGTACACTATATGGATTTTTATTTTTGATTTTTTTATTTGTTATTTTTATGTATTTTTATGCTCATTTTGTATTTTATTTATTTACAACATGAAATATGGAATAAAAGAATATTTTTATTTTATTTTTATTATATATATACAAGGGTGAAATAAATGGTTGAATACATTTATATACATGGTATTTATACAATGTATTTTTGTATTTTAATTTTGTAATTTTTATTTGATTTTTGTTTTGTTTCTTTTTATTTATTTTATTTACAATATGTAACATAGAATATTTACAAAAAGTTTTAAAAATAATTGAATTTATTTACAAGGTTAAATAAATACATGGGTGAGGGTCTATGCACATGGTGAAGGTATATTTTTGAATTTTTGATTTTTTTAATTTTTATTTTGTTCTTAATAACTTTTTCAAAATATATACAAATATTTACAACATATTTTTGGGTGAGGAAAATATATAGTTTTATTTATTTGCAAAAGTATATACACATGAGCTCCTATCTCCCTCTACTTTGGCTTTTATGCGGTCAGGCCCATGCTGAGCCTTCCCTTGGGTTAGGTTGCTCAATATTTATTCTAAATATTTCCCTCTTTTTCTTTTTGCTCTTTATTCTTTTTATTTTTGCACAAAAACATGCTAATTATAGGTTTTTACACAATGCATGCTTTTGGTAATTATTTGTATTTACACATATCTACATGTATTTGCAAATGTTTTTGTAGCTAAAATAATAGAATAAAGAGTGATGAATGGGTATTCATCATGGAGCGATCGCAGACATCGGTCAAAGAGTCCTCTATATAAAAATAAGTCGTCCAAACTCATTTGAATTTGATACTCTTCTACCCATTCAAACCCTAACCATAATCACGATCGATACTCCTCATGATAGCAGGAAGCTCTCCAAGGGTTCAACGAGTCAAATCAGGTCGTAATCAGAGTTGATCCAAGTTCCACCGCCTTCTATGCCGAGAGCTTTGCTTCTTGTTTCCCCAGGTCTGGTGAGCCCCTTATTTCTTTCTTTCTAGGCAGTCTTTTGTCATATAATTTATTTATTGTTCTTAGTTTTAATTTTTACCAATCACTGTAGCTTAGAAATCCATCCTCGTATTTCGCCAGAGCTCCGCTCTGCCTTGTGCTTCCATCGTCCCCGCTTGTTCTCTGACCCATCTTTCACACTCATTTCATTTCCTTGTCACTTCTCTATGCCCCACATGCCTCCATTCATCTTTATTGTGCCCAAATCAAGCCATCGATGCTCCACCTATACCGCTCGCCGGAGCATCATCCGCCCCGCCTCATCTCTAATCCATTTCACCCGGTAACGTGTCAAGGCAATTTGCCTTGAACCTTACTTTCTTCCTGTGTAGATACCTAGAGTTAGAAGCCCAGCTGGAGGTGATTTTGAAGTCGGAGAAGGTTCCCAGGTCACCTGAGTTTCTCTAGAAGCATGGAACCGCTCAGGTGATCCCCGATGCTTTCTGAAGCCTTTAGCAAGTGCGCACCGGAGGGAGGAACATTTTTAGTACCTTATTGGCACCAGAGAACACTGTAGGAAGCATATTTCATCGGAGGAAGCTTACCAAAGTAGAGCTTCTTCCCTATTCTTCCAGATCCCCCCTCCACCTTCAGATCAGGAGATGTTCTTCATGAGCAGCAGGCACCGTTGGGTCGCGCCATGCCTCAACCATCAGACCTCACATGAGATCTAATCCCAGACACTGATCCATGAAACAATATCAAGCACCGAGGAATTGACACGTGTGAAGTGAAGAGATCCAAATCGTCTGCCCGACCACATGGGGGTATTTTGCAGTATAACCCCCATATGTTGTTTATTTATATTTTAACATAAAAACATTTTTCTGTAGCTATTTATTTTCTATAATATTAGCAATAAAAACCGTGTACTAGGCATTTCAGTCCCACACCACGTCACCTCTTGTGCCTGCACGCATCAGAGGGTGGGTATTTTGCATGGGGCTCTAGGTTTCTTGTATTTCTTTTTAGTCCTTAAAATTTCAATTCTAGTGTAATATTTCATGGTTAAATTGCAAGTTGGACATGTCGCTTTTTGTTTTTTTGCAAAGATACCCCTAGTGTTATTAATTGGATATATTTAGGGTATCTACACCGGAAGAAAGTAATGTTGTTAAAACTAACAAAAGATAATCACTAAAACTAACAAATCCTTAAAACTAACAAACGAAAATCACTAAAAATAAAAAATCTCCAAAATCCTAATAAAAATTAGTAAAACTCTTTAAAAATTCAAAGATAGTTGTTTTCGTTTCTAATTTTTATTTATTATATCTATTATATATTAAAAATAGTTTTGGATATATTTTAGCTTTTTAGATATTTTTAAAAACCAAAACAATTCAGCCTAGTAATATAATTCACTATTTTCATATTTTTATTCAATTAAAAATACCAAAATTTAGTAAAAAATAAGATAAAAAGCTCAAAAATAGAGTAAAATATAAAAAGACAAAAAGAACTTATTTTGTGCATATTGAGTATTTATACATACATATGCTACCTATATTGTATTTATAATTATATTTACTTATTTTGTAACATTATTATTATTAGAAAATCCAAAAATATTTTTACTACCCAAAAAAATAAAAAGGACAGTACCCATGGTATTTTTCTAATTTCCCATATTTTATTGTATTTATCTCTTATATAGCTAGTATATTATATATAGTATCCATATATAGTACATATATATATATACCATCTATATTTATTAAAAGAAAATTAAATATCAGAAATTATAAAAATATAGAATTAAAAACCAAAAATATAAAAATTAAAAATTTCAAATATATATAAACCCGCTAATAAATAAATAAATAATCTTTATAAAAATACAAAACAATCATTGCCCTTTTGCCAATTTTTGTTGTCTATTCCCCTTTCTCCATGTGTTAGACCTCTACATACTTACACTATACATACGTTTTGTAGAGTTATAATAAATTTTAACTCCACGTCTGCTTTGCATTGCTTTATCTATTTGTGTGTTAATTGTTATTTGAATTCGAGGTTATCGTGGGTCGCTTCAGCTATTGTGTTCCTACCTTGTGTGGAACTCGCATAATTCTCAGTTCAACATTAAAGTAGTCACAATGCCTTGCGTATTGCTAGGTTTTTTCTCCTTTAGCACCACAACTCAACAATTATTATAACCAATAAGAAATTTATATATCCTTATCAGAATATCCTTATGCTTGAAGATCTCTATCTCCATAGACTAAGACATAGTCTTAAGTCTTGTAAGGTATTTGTAAGATTTTCAGATCACTATCTACAGAGTATTAAGTTCTTAAAGATAATACTTTGATATCACTATCTCTAAAGTCTTGTATTTTTGAAGATATTATTTTTACTGTAATTAAGTGTTTTATCTCCATATTAGGATTGGTAACAATTTACTACTTCTAGTATAGGGCAGAGATCTTATTTTTGTACATATCATGACATAGACCATGCTTATTATAGTTGATCCATAAGGGTATGCAACTAGCTATAACATTCACATCCTCAACATTTTGAGGTGTTATCCCTTTAGTTAGGTCATAAACACGTCTTAAGGGAATGAATCCTTACATGGAATTTCCAAAGTGGAATATGTCCAAGATGTATCCCTAATGTGATGGTCCCAATGCCCCCTTATTTTTGATTCTGAACAACTTTAGATTATGATTTAAGAGATATTTTTGAGATCATTTATCTCAAAGGTTTGGGACAACAAAATTATTAAACACTGATTATTACCCTTGTATCATTGTAAATGATTATGATTTTATCTACATTTAGCACAATGCAGATAATGGCTTCCCACTAATCTTCGAATGGTTCATCAAAATTCTGTCCGAAATCATAACCTTTATAATTCAAATCTGGGGTTCCAACTATAATAAGCTTGTTTGAGACCATAGATGGAGTTCCTTAGATTGCAAATGAAGTCTTAGGGCTACTTCATATGAATACCTTTGTTGAGGTATTCATTAAGGAATGCAATCTTGACTTCCATCTTCTTGATGTCATAATCAAGTTGTGTATCTATAGTTCGCAATATTATGATGGATATATAAGTATGCCACCAGAAAGTTTTATCGCAAGCAATATTTTCTCTCTGTGTGTGGCCATTAGATATGACATGTGCTTTGCAGGTCTCTACATTCTCATCAAGTTCCCTATTTCTCTTGAAGATTTATTTACTCCCAATGGGTCTAACCCCCACAGGTGGATCCTCGAGGGTCCATATACAACACTTGTGCATGAAGTATAATTTAGACGTTATTGCTAACACCCATCTCTCCATGTCATGATCCTCACAATCGTCATCATATGAAGTCGGGTCATTATCAGAATTCCCTGACACATGGAATCCATACCCTCAAGGCGATGTTACCACCTGTAAATTGACTTGAAGAGGTACGAGTGATTCATCTTTGATTATCCATTTAGTTTCCAATTTCAGGAACCTTATTATATTCCTAGGATTCAATTAGACCCTTTATTTTATTTAATTCATTATTTTCTTGACTCTCAAGGAAGTCATCCTCTAAGAATCGTATCTTTATAGATGAAATCTTTTAAGAATCTAAGGGCCATAAGGTATCCAAAGCCATCCTTTATATACCTAATGAAGTAAGATTCTCTAGTGCTAGATTCCAGCTTAACTGCATCCATGTCTCTATCATCGACCAAGCAACCCTAAATTCTCAAGTGTCTAGCACTGGGATTAGTTCCAAATTATAGTTCATGAGGGATTTTGGGTATAGATTTGCTTGGAATCTTATTAAGGATTTAAATTGCAGTCTCTACTGCATATACCTAAAAACTAATATGTAATTATGCTAGGATTCATCATTGATCAAATCATGTCAAACGCGATTCAATTGCATCTCCCTACAACTCCATTGAGCTGAGGCGTGTATGGAGGAGTGAGATTGGAAAAATATTCCTTTCTCTATAAGGTATTATATGAATGTTAATAATAGATACTGAACACCTCAATCAGATCTAAGTCTTTTTCATCTTCCTTCTAACTTTTGTTTTCAACCAAATTATGAAATCTTTGAATATTTCAAAGGTTTTTATGTCTAAGGAATAAATCCCATACCACGAATAATCATCAATGGATATCACATATCATTAATGTTGAATATGGTATAGAGGATCCACCTGCATTAATATGTATGAGGTCTTGAATACCTCATATCTTTATAGATGAAATCTTTTAAGAATCTTAGGGTCATAAGATATCCAATACCATCCTTTATATACCTAATGAAGTAGCACTCTTTAGTGCTAGATTCTAGCTTACTTGCGTCCATGTCTCTATCATGAACCAAGCAACCCTAAATTCTCAAGTATCTAACACTGGGCTTAGTTCCAAACCATAGCTCATGAGGGATTTTGGGTATAGATTTGCTTGGAAACTTATTAGGTTTACATTGCAGTCTCTAATGCATATACCCAGAAACTAATATATAATTATGCTAGGATTCATCATGAATCAGATCATATCAAACATGATTCTGTTGCATCTCCATACAACTCCATTGAGCTGAGGTGTGCTTGGAGGAGTGAGGTTGGAAAAATATTCCTTTCTCTATAAGGTATTCTCTGAATTTTACTAATAGGTACTAAACACCTCGTTTAGATCCCAGTCTTTTTCATCTTCCTTCTATCTTTGGATTTCAACCAAGTTATTAAATCTTTGAACATTTCAAAGGTTTTTAATGTGTACGGAAGAAACCCCATACCAAAAATAATCATCAATGCATTCACATATCATTATTGTTCATTATGGTATAGAGGGTCCGCATGCATAAATATGTATGAGGTCTTGAATACCTCATCATCTTACACCATTCCCGGAGAAGGGTGCATCATACATTCTGCTCAAAAGTATGTAAGTTTTTTTTTCAGAAAATCTGAAGTTCTATCTCTTACTAGTCTACCTATCTTATCTGTAGACTATGTCCTAGTCTTGATGTCAAATCATGGTCAAATGATCTTCATCCTCCTTTTGAACTTTTAAGGATGTCAATATTAGAAATATTAATAAACCATTCATTAATATTTTTATTTAACAGAGTCCTCTAGATAGATTATCATCTGAAATATATCCATCATGACTCTTTATGATATGCCTATCTCAGAATGTACCTCTATTTCTAACAAATTTAGAAATAAACAATGAATCTATTCTAATATCTAGATGATAGAGACATTATCTAAGACTAAGGGCTCTCCCACTAGAAAGAAGTAGTCTATCTATCAATGGAGGTAATTACAACAATTGCATCAAATCTCATGTGGATGACTATTAAACTCAAAATCAAATTTTCTAATCTTCTAAAACATGTGCAACCAATTGCAAGTTTTAGTAGAATAATGATATACAAATATCATACTTTAGTCTTATCCAATAAGTAACTCTATTTCAATGATGAGATTAGATGTAGGATATGTTGATGCACTATCGGAGTCATTCTCTAAGGGTTCTAGATAGTCTTGATAGTCATACTTTAGTATAGTATTTGCATTTATACAACTCTTTGGATGTCATAAATGTGGAAGTTACGAAAGTACAATCAACTCTTTGACTCTCCTTATTACATAGGTGGGACCCGTGTTTCCACCGTGCTTCCTTTAATGCTTAAACAACCATTGTTTAAGATAAAGGGCCTCTCTAATTGAACATGTTCTCAAAGGACTTTAATGTAAGATTATTTCAACATTTAATTACTTCGTCTCATTCATACAATATGAATATTAAGAAGTTTCATGAAGGAGTTAAGTACAAATAGTAGAATGATGACATCATTTCCACATCCATCTCAACTCCTTGGGTTCAGGTAGGTGCTCACACATTTTGAGTATATGATCTCCTATGGAACCACCATTATGCATAATGCAGTGAACCACGTTATTCGCGATTAAATGATGAGAGCACATGTGATTGCTAAAACATCTCCTTCGATTTTAGAAGTATATTATTAATTACGAGCATAACCGACATGTTACTTCCAAAGTGCACTCAATGAGAGAATCAAGATTGTAGAGACATGCAAGCCCTAGGTTGTTGTCCTATTTTCCACTTAATTGACAATCCTCATTATAATGAGCAAACTTGCACATTGCAACCACATACATTATGTGTCCAATTACAAGTGATGCATCATAATCATGGATCCAATCCATGATACTGGTTATGATTGAGTATGGATTTGAGTGGATTTAGTGAAGGTTCTCTAAAGCGAGATAATTTGCACATTTAAGATAATTTTCACATTTATTTTTTACTTTGATTAAGGTTAATATTATTTTAAATCAAAGTTGTCTCGCTTTTTATTACATTAAGATTCCACTTCCTTTCTAACTATTCAAAGCATGAGGTATACTAACCGAAGTAGCTCAAGATAGATCTGGGGTCTCCCTTCCACCTTTATCATATGACAATATTAATAGAAAAAGTAACTCGAGTGAAGAAAGCAGGAACTCTTTCCGCCTTTCAAGTCCAATCTGCATTTCCCAATTCGGTCTTTGACATCGGAGACAACCACCCCTAAGGTGATGTTGACCTATTATCAATCGAATCAACCATCAAGATGAATAGAACTCTTTATTATATTGAGAACAACATCGGTGTCATTACACATGCGGCTTGTCTCTTTCGAGAAGAAAAGAGATAGATACATGTGCTCTTGTACATCGGATCTATGATTTTGCATAGGTGTCTTCACTATACAATCCATGGAGATGGAACTCTTTAGTGTGATGGGAGACCATGAATGTCATTTATTATCCTCCATATTCCATTCAAATTTTGATTTCTTATTTGAATTACATTCTCATGATCAACTCTTAGAAGGGAAATCCATTCTTATTAATTATAGTACGTGCATTCAAATTAAATTAATTTAATTTAACCGCATTAAATTAATCATCAATTCAATGCAACCAACTACCAATCAGGTCGAGATTAAGGTCATGACTCCCTTCCTTCACCTTCGCCGCGAGTCAAGCTCCATTCCCCTACGCTTCCCTCATTTTTAGCTGCAATTAAATCGATCGGAGCTATGCCCCCGAGTCGCTCTACCATTTGCAGGTCCTAAGGTGCCCAAGGAATCCATTCTGAGCCTTTGGGTGCTCTAGTAGAGCAGCTCCAGGGCCCTCTACACCGTCATGTCCATTCGGTTGTTAGCTCCTCCATCGAAGCCGCTCGTTCAACGCGGACCACCTCCACGATACTACCTGAGCCCTTAGATTGTTCATCGGAGCTTCAGATTCCATTTGAGGCTCGGGTGAAAGTCGTCGGGGCCCCTGTTATTGTATGGAAGATCCCTACCGTTGGATGAGCTTCACTCCTGCCAGATTACATCAGAGCCGCCGACCAGATCAGATTTTTGGCCGTTGGATCTGGTGCTCCCTAACAGATCTGCACCACACATAGCTGACATTACCTAGAGCGTCAAATATGACGCCGCCAGTCGATCTGTGCCTACATTCGCGCCTCCATCAGAGCTCGCCACATGCCACCCCACGTGCTCCTCACGTACCTCTGGGTAATTTGCATCTCTCACCCAACACTTTTATGTTTTACTATTTAGTTCTGGAATTAAAGTTGTAGTTTGGTTATTTTGCATGTGGACCCTTGCTATTTTGAATATTTGCATTCTAGTCCTCCTTGTGTAATCTCGCGTGTAGTCCCACGTGCTTTTTGGGTTAATTGCAAAATAGGTCCAGAACTTTATTATTGTTATGAAATGAATGTTTCTTAATAGTATTTGCATTTATACCCCTGACTGCCTGGCTCATGTGTTGTGCATGTACGTATTTGGACTTTTTGCGAATTAGGCCCTATACTTCCTATCTGTGTTATTAATTGGCCCCTAGACTTTCTCATAATTGCAACTAGGTCCCTACAAGCCGTGTGTCTTATTTTTGGTCAAATAAATACCTAATTAATTCTAAAAATCCGATAAAAATTACGGTTAGCTCTTGCTAACACGTAATATTTATGATAATTTTTGTGAATTAATTTAGTATTGTTTGATATTTTATAAAAATAAAAAACCCATAAAAATTGTTCTGTCTTTTTTTATCAAATACATAAAAAATTATAAAAATTGTGTTAAAAAGTCCAAAAATTTTGTTTTTTTTGTTTGCTTTACTTGCAATATCATTTTTGATTTAGAAATCATCATAAAACACTAAAAATTTAAAAACTCTTAGAAAATTAAAAAAATCATTAAAAATTCTAGATAATAAAAAATAGGATTTCATTTTCTATTTATAGCATTTTCTTCATACTTTCCTATAAAATTCAGATCCTTGACATTAAGACACTTTAAGTATTTTTAATTTGTGATTTTGTCCTGGTTGTGCCCTTTTTTCCTTTTTAGTGCTTATTTGATTTTTATAAAATCATGTAAAAATTGGAAAACCCCCAGAAAATGACCAAAAAGACCTTAATATTTGAAAAACACAAAAATATTTTATTCCAGATTTTTGAGTATTTTTAGCCTTAATAAAAATTGCTTAGCTTTAATAAAATTTGCACATGCTTGCTTGTATGCTTTATTGCCTTATTTTCTTGCTTGTTTTCCTTATTTAAAAATATAAAAAAATACAAAATTTAAAATTGACAAAAATATGCTTTTATTTGTCTGAAAACCGACTACTTCGTAGGTTTACTCGTGCTCCTTGAGTTCGACCCTGGTCGCTATACCATGTTAAAATAAAATAGCAGAGACCGCTAACATTGTGTTTTGATTTCTTTATCTGTTGTTTGCGTGGTTTCTATTTTTCTTGTTGAGCACGACTGATTGATTGGGGTCGCAACGACCTTGATTATTATTTGATACTTAACCCTAGTTGATCGGTCGCTCACCAGGTAGCCATTTCATTAATGGAGAGGTGAAGAAGCTGACATGAGAATTTTGTATTGAACATCGTGTCGCCTCTTCATACCACCTACAATCCAATGGCCTGGCCAAATGCTCAAACGGGGAGATAAAGACAATTCTACAGAAGCTTATGCATCGTGACATGAAGAACTGGTCACAGTTGCTTGATTATGTTCTTTTGGCCTATCAAATTGCCTACAGGTCACCATTAAGAATGTCTCCCTACCGTCTGGTGTACAACAAGCCATGCAATTTCCCCATAGAACTCATTCATAAATCTTTATGGGCAACAACCTAATGTACAAGGAGAAGGTTAAAAAGTGACACGAATTCTGTTTGTAATTTAGATTCCAAGAAGGCCATAAAGAACAGAAAGCTAAATCTGAATTGACTACTCGAATTCTGTTTGTATGCATACGACAACAACCTAATGTACAAGGAGAAGGTTAAAAAGTGACACGAGAAGCACATCCGCCGCAAGACTTTCGAATCTGGTCAGAAGGTCTGGTTGTTTGATGCAAAGCTTGAACTTTACCCTGGGAAGTTGAAGAGCAAATGGACCGGGCCTTTCATAGTGAAGCATGTGCATAATAATGAAAGCATTGTGATATCTGGTTTGTCAGTTGATGCGCAACCATTTGTTATCAACAGACAGTTACTTAAACCTTATCTCGAGCATGATGAATTTAGGTCCGTGGTAGATTTAGTACAGGTGGTCTACGATGAAGAAACACATGTCGTAACATCAGCAGAATCGGACAGGGCACAGAAAAACATTTTTGATTAGTTAATCTTTTTCTTCTTTTCTTCTTTTTTTATTCATCAAATTCATTCTTCCATGTTTCCCTCACCCCATTCATCTATGTTATACTTAGGATATGTTTCATCCTAAGTATAGGGGCTGATTGATCTCGGGTTATTCATTCCTAGATCCATTGTCTATATACTCAATTCTTTACTTTATGTCTATACTTAGGGATATTTTACCCGAAGTATAGGGGGAAACAGGCCGAGCTGTCGTCCCACCCTTGACCCTCCCTAATATAGAATACAGTCTGCTATGCTTAGGATTAATTGATACTAAGTATAGGGGGACGATCGCATTCTTATTCTTTATTGAGTTGTTGTAGTATAGTCTTTTCTATACTTAGTAGGAGTTATATCTTCCTTTTCTCTTTGATCTATGAAGATATAGCTCAAGCTAAATATAGGGGGACAATATATAATCTGTATATATTTTATCCATAACTCGTACTTGTGTATTTTCAATAATATGGCTAATTAATAAAAACTAACGTACACATTACAATTCTAAGTATATACCGATTAATAAATCAGGTAAAAATGTTTTGCAAAATATTTGAAAAATGGTTTTTAAAAGCTTTGTGAAAAATCTTTTGAAAATTGTTTGTAAAATATTTTGTAAAATGTTTTCAATGTTTGTAAAAAATTTTTATTTGTAAAATTTTCTTTTCTCTGTGTTAATAAAATGATTTAAAAACCTATTTGTAATTGTTTTGAAAATGGTTTCATAATTAGTTTGAAAAATCTATACATATTGTTTGAAAAATCTTTGCAATATGTTTTTCAAATTTTTATAATGTTTGTAAAGATTATTTGTCAAATTAGTTTGCAAAATAGGTTTTCAAAATGTTTGAAAAAATAATTTCTAATAATTTTGAGATTAAATATATAATTTAGGCAAAATAAATTTCCTTACAACTATACAAACTTGTAAATTCCTAATTCTTGTAAATAACAAGATGCACTCCTGTGTTAATATCTATACAAATCTTCATTTTCTAAGATCTTTTTATTTTAAAAAATCCCTAGAGATTTGCAAAATTAAAAGTAAAAAACATTTGCAAAATCTTTTCAAAATTGCGAAAAAATTTACAAAACTGTTAAAAAAACCATAAAAATTTCAAAATTAGAAAATTACACCATACAAATATTTTCTTGCATTGTACATTGCATATTTAAGAATAATATAGACAATTGAACATGTCCAAATAAAGTCTGAAGATTGGAGCCTCGAATAGACCTTAATATACATAATTTCATAGGAACCCATTGAGGGTTGGAAGTGGAGATATTTCATATCACCTTGACTTAATTCTTTATGTTCCATAAGACTATATCCATGAGTCAATTCAATATACCTAAATAGAACCCTTCATATCATCCGTAAGACTCTTGAGATAATGACTTGACTGGAACCCCGCACCTAGCACTTAGCTTAACTCAGATGGACTATTGAAAAATCTTGGAGTCTAAGTTGGGATGATGCAAGACCGCTTCGTTAAGGGTGGCTCGGGAACCATTCTTGGGGATTGATGAATCCACGATTCATCGCCTTTATTCTTTTATTTTAGCTTCAATTTCTTAGTCAAACACCTGTAAATACCCATTAATTTCATAATCTTACCATTTTGCATGCATTTGTTAAAATTGCATTTTTAACACTTTTTGTACATAAATAAAAGAATAAAGAAGAAAAGAAAAAGAAAAGAAAAATAAAGGATGTAGTTATGCAATAAATACAGACTGACCCAAACCCCGAGAGAAGGTCAAGACTTGACCTGATCGACCAGGAATAAAGTAGGGGGAGATAGGGTCGTTTGTCAGAAAAATCAAAAATATCTTGTAAATACTTTTCATGTATATTTGTACAAAACTTACATTATTTTATTTGTACATAATTTGACCTCAAACTAATTATTTTTGTAAATAAAAGTTGTGAATAAAATTGTGTTGTAAATAATAAAAATATTTGTAAAATAAAATACTGTATATATTGCAAATAATTACACCCAGAAAAAGCCACAAAGAGATAATTGAAAAATCAATTCCGGCTCCATAAGGGCTCAAATCGAACCAAACTCACTTCCATAATACTATAAATTAAATTATCTTTCAAATGGCTGTGGTTTTGTATTTTTTGGAGTTACGGTTAAAAAGTCGATTTTCTGGGGTGTATTGTGCAGTTTACCCATGTATTTGTTGTATATAATTATTAATATTTAGTTTTACTTAATGTATATATTATAAATATTGTTTTCAATAAAAATAAAAATTAAAAAAATAAAATAAAAAAAATCTTGTATAAAAAAATATTTCCTTATTTGTACCTATGTATATTGTATTATATGTGTATAATATATGTATACAATTAATTTCCCTAAATAAAAATGACCAAAAAAATTAATTGTCTCACATTAATTAATTTAATTTATTTAATTACGAAAATCATATGTAATTATTTAATTTATTTGATTTATTTGAATTTATTTGGTTTAATAACTTGCCTTGTATATATGATTTTATTCCACACCATATATGGCCACCATTAAGGTGGCTAATTGATTTTGAATTAATTTATTAATTTATTTAATTTATTTATTACGAAATTCGTTTTTAATTAATTAATTATTTTATTTATTTAATTATTTTATTAATCCATCCAATAAACACATTCCTTTTTTGTAAATATTTTCCTTTTTTGATTTTTTTGCCTCTTTTTAATGGGCTCCTCCTCCCTCATTCACATTTGATCAATCTTTGGTGGAGAGGAGCCCATTTTCCGAGAGATTTCTTGTTGAAGAGGGTCCTAGCCTCCGATCTAGTCGTTGACAGCGGCTTGAGCTTCGTCGATGCTATCATGGCTCCCTTCTTCCCAGTGAACTCCAGAGGCATCGCGAGAGTGACAGCAAGCGATCGCCCTTGTTGCAGTGAGGCGAGGAGGTGTGTCCGATCCCCGAGGTGAGATCCAATTTTACTTGTCGTTTCTCGTAGGTAATCGTAGGTTTAGTTTTTAGTCTTATTTTATTAGTCTTTAGATCATTAAAAATCCCAAAAATTCCATCACTCTTTAATTCACATCCGACACCGATTTTTCGCCTCATTTTCGTGTCCCACCACTTCTTTTTCTATCTCACACAACCACACATATCCGACCACGCACGGTGGTCGGATCCTCGGATCTATCCCTCACATTTTCGCCGGATCCAACCATTCACACATCCATTTTTGTGTATAAATAAAAAATTAAAAAAATGTATCTTGTTTTCTATTCCATATTTTTGCAAGATACAATAAAAAATAAATAATCTTTTGGTTGTTTTCTCTCTAACATCTCTTTTGCAGGAAAAATAAAAATAAAAAAAAAATTTTTACTTTTATTTCTAACGATCTGTTTTGCAGGAGAATCTCAAATAAAAACAAAAAAAAACATTTTTAATTTATTCTCTCTGCTTACTGTTTCTGTACAAACAAAAAAATCATAAATAAAAAAAAAACAAAAAAATATAAAATCTGTAGCAGGCAAGCAGCGGCAACCATCTCCGCCGCCCGCCGCCGAGCTCCAGCGGCTAGGTCGCTGTCCCCTCCGCCACAGGAGGCGCGTGACCACCCACCGCGGTGTGAGCGGCGGCCCCAAGCCCCTCCCCTTGGGCTTTTGGCTTGAGAAATAAGAAACGAAGGAAGCCCTAGGGCTATTTTTTTGAAATAAAAAAATGTTGGATTAATTGCGGAGGTACCCTTGAAAGTTTTGAATGTTGCAAAAAAGCCCCTGCTGCAGAAAGTCATGTGCCATGCACATGTTTAATGGGTAAATTGCGAGATCCTTCTCTCCTTTTATTTCTGTTGTTTATCTCATGCAAAAATTTTGAACAATTACACTTCAGTCCTGTTTTCCAGAACAATAGTTTGCATGCTCTTTTGATTGGAATAAATGCTTTTATGAGTCGGAAAATTTTGCGAAAATTCATGTATGCTCCTGCTATGTGCATTAACATTATATAAAATTTTCATAGCATTTTGACTTTATTTGATATATTTAAAAAATCAAAAATAGTGATTTTGTGTCTTTTTGCTTGCTTACATTTTGATAATTCATAAAAATTCAAAAAAAAAAACCTAAAAATTCCATAAAAAAAATACTGTAGGTGTATTTTGTTGTGCCTTATCTTCAGACCAATTTTTGTGCATTTTTTCTTTCACAAAAAAAATTGCAAAAATATTGCGTGTGCTTTTATCCCTTGTGAATATTGTGCTTGTTTTAAAATACAAAAAAATATATATATATATATATAAACATCAAAAACCACTAAAAAAATCATTTTCTGAAATCTGACTATAGAGTTTTTAAATCGTGCTCCTTGTGTTCGACCCTGGTCGCTATACCAGGTAAAAAGAATAGCGAAGACCGCTTACATTTGTTTTCTTGATTTATATCTTATCTGAAGTGGTTTACAAATTTTTCTCGTTGACCGAATCCTGCGGTTGAGAACAACGACAACATTGTGACATTATTTATCCTCTCTCGACCGTGTGATTTTCGCGTCATCAGAATGGCGCCTGCTGGAGGGGAGGTGCTGGAGACGCGGGGGCTGGCTGCTGCAGATGGCCGCCGCGTGGGCGGTGGCGAGGTCACGCGGGTCCGCAGAGGAGGGGCTCACCACGGCAGTCGGCTGAGGAGGGGCTGCGGAGGCCGCTGACGCCGCGGTGGGTGGTCACGCGCCTCCTGTGTCCCTTTTGCTTGTGACGAACAGGAAGGAACCCTAGTGGAGGGTTTTGATTAAAAAAGGGGAAAAATTACAAGCAAGCTCCAGGAAGTTTTTAAATTTACAATAAGCCCCTGCTAGTTCTTGATTTCACAATAAAGTCCCTGAAGATCAGAAGAGCACATGCTGGACATCATCCTTACTGGGTAAATTGTGCTTTTTCTCCCGCAAGTTAATTCTGTTATATTTCAGTGCATAAACTTTGAATAATTGCATTTACGTCCCTGACTGTCCAGACCTTGAACTGCTTGCTATCTTCATTAGAATAAAGGTTTTTATTCATCCAAAAATTTTGTAAAAATTCTTACATGCTCCTGCTATGCATGTGAACCTTGTATAAAGTTTTCATAGCACTTTGAATTGATTTGATATGTTTTGAAAATTACAAAAATAGTGCATGTGTTTTTACTTCTTTGTGCATTTTGTGGTTATTCGAAAAATATAAAAAAATTATAAAAAATCAAAAACCACTAAAAATTAGCTTCTCTGAAATTTGACTACTTAGTTTTTCAATCGTGCTCCTTGTGTTCGACCCTGGATCGCTATACCAGGTAAAAAGAATAGCGAAGACCGCTTACATTAATTTTCATCGATTTATCTTCTCTTAAGTGGTTTCAATTAATTTTCTCGTTGACCGATTCATGTGGTTGAGAACGACGACACTTTGATATTATTTATTCCTCTCTCGACCGTGTAAATTTCGCGTAATCAGGGATTGCCGACACCGGTACTTTAACCCAGTTCTTTTGGTAGCAATGATCTAAAGACTAGAGATTGATTGGGACAATGCTTCGGGTGAGGAATGGTCTACCGATGCAACTTTTTCCAAGACCCCAAAAAATGGTGGAACAAAAGATGCTATATCCATCGGGGCACAAGCAAGAATGCAGAAGCTGTACAAAGTCAAAGGAAATATCCAAAGAAGCCTACATCCAAAAATTCCATAAAAAATTGAGCTTTAAAAAAAGCCTACTTCTTGGTGAAGAATCAGCTACACTGACCGACTTCACAAGGGAATGAAAACTACACTGCTCCATTCCCACTTCTTTTTCCATTCTTCTAACTTCTTCCTCATTCAGTTGTAAAGACCAAGAGCACATGACCTTAGAAGGAAATATCTGTCTCCATGAGGAAGAGTTGTCAGAAGAACAGACGCCTCGATAGTTCAACGGTTTTGTCTCAGAAGAGCTGTATAATTTTACACACACGGTTCTATCACTTCATGATATCAAGAGTATATGACTGAGATGATGCTTCTGACCTAGTCGTGAATTGGATTGGGTGATAGGAGCATGGAACCTAAGGGATGTTGTGTCATACTTCCTAACTTCTATGTGGTTTTGAACACACCATTAATCCAAAAAGGCATTCTCTGAGCTCCAAACTTTGACTTTATTAAGACAAGTTTAAAAGTCAACAATTATTCCAAGTTATTTCTTTTTCTTTTCTTTATTTTCTTTTCTGCGCTTAGAGGCATAAGTGTTTGCTAGGGACTAGCAAAGGCAAGTATATGGGTGTGATGAATCCTCACTTCATCACATTTATTCTTTCATTTTAGCCTTAAATCCAATGCATGTATATATCATTAATTTGTCGAAATGACACTTGGTAATTTATACAAAAATTTTATAAAATACTATTACATTTACTGTATATATAACCAAAATAAAATAATAAATGAAGAAAAGAAAAAGAAATGAGACACTATAGGTGTTGAGTGATTTTAAACCTCGAGACTCAGTCATCATGATGACTTAGTCAATAAGGAATAAAGTAGGGGGGAGATAGAGCGGCTAATTATATAGATTACACAGTCTGAAAACTCTACAAATATAGGTAAATAATTAAAATTTGGGACCTATTTTATTTTTTATTATTTACGCATCAAATCAATAAACTTTGTACATGAAAATTGTAGATAAAAAATACGTAAAAATACAAAATTTATTTCATATTAAAATAATATACATTGTACATTTTACACTCAGAATAAAAATCCAAAATCTAAAATTTACAGACCTCTATCTTCTCCATATGAACTCAAAATTCATCAAAATCACTTAAATTGTATATAACTTTTTATTATCTATTTAATGAAATTTGTTTCATTTAATTTAGAGTTAAGATGCAAAAGTTATGTTTTGGATCCCTATCGTACAATATACCTGAATAAAAAATTCATTGTATTTATTCTTTACATTTTCATTATTTTATATTTTTATAATTTTGTAAATATTCTTTATAGTGTATGTACATATTAAGAATAAAATAAAACCATAAAAATACACTGAAATAAAATAGTATATACAGATACATAGATAAATATATTACACTTATACCTATATAATAAATACATCTATTTATTAAGGTGTACATATTATATCAGAAAATACAATAAAATATATTTGTGCATCTCTAAATAAGATATAAATTTATAGATTAATTAAATAAAATAATAAAATTTAAAATACAAAATAAAATAAAAATAGTCCAAACATAGGTCGATATACCTATACTTGTACTAGTAAATAATAACTTTTAATAAATCATTCCATAAAAATAAATAAATATAGGCATTAAATTCTAAATAAAATTATAAATACTTTTTGTTTATAATATAAAAATAATTAATTCATTTATTAATTATTTTTCATTTTCTAAGGCATTATGCCTTGGAATTTCCTGGTTAATTAATTCACGTGGACTAACCAGGAGGCTTCTTCCGTTGACCTAGGGTTAATTGTCCTGCCCTCTTCTAACTCTTGTTAGAAATACAGGTCGCCTAATTTCTCCTTATTTCTACACCTTTGCCCTACTTCTTCTCTCTCGAGCTGCTCCTCCTCTGTATAGTCCGATCACCCATGATCCATGCCAGCCATACTGACCTCACTGACCCCCGTTCGATTTCATGCCATCTTCTCTCGAAAACCAAAAAGTTTGCCTATAAATATCACCCCATTGCCACTTTTGAACATTGGATCCCTTTTCAACCGATCTCAACCCCTTAAAGTGTGCCCTAGAGCTTCGTCCTGGTGACAACAAGGCGAAGCTGCCTTCTGCAGTGAGGAGCGGTGGATTAGGAGATCCACCATCTCTGAGGGAGCACGGCATGAGGTTCTATTCTGTGGTTCTGACCACGTTGATCCATTCTTCTTTTCGTTCTTAGGTAATCCGTTAGCTTAGATTTTGTTTCGTGCTTAGCGTTAATTTTCAAAATCCCCAATTCCTTGGAGTTCCTTCCCTAAGCGAAATCACCATTCTCCAACTTGTAACTCACCCTGATCTTCATCTCACTCCCACCCCCTTCCAATTCTCCATCAATTTACCATCTTGTCCATCCCAGATCCATCGTGGATCTGGGAATCACCGCCCCTTCCACTGCCACCCATCAAAGCATGGTTCCCATTTCACTCTACGTGTCTTTTTGCCTAACCCTTGTGCCCAAAACATTGTCCTAGAGCCAAGAAATCGTTTGGTGCAGGTTCACGAATCCCAGGAGGCATCTGGAGCCCTACTGATCATCCAGAGAACCTCCAGGTGCTTAGACATCATCTGAATATATGGAACGCTCTCGTCGTCCTTGAAGGAGCCTGTTGCACATGGAGGAGGCCTACAAGCTGTTGGGCCCATCAGGAGGGGGATAAAACCATGGGAGCATGAGATACTACAGATCAAATCTCGTCGGTCATCAGTTCTTCCACTGTTCTTTAAGCAACCTTCTGAGTCGTTCAATCAAGAACAACGTCCCAGATCTAATCTGGGCCGTCGATTTCCATTGAAAGGGGTACATGAGGATATTCGTCTGATCCAATACGTGGCAGACGTGCATCGGCCCGATCCTCGGGCGTTAAAGGGATAAATTTCAAAGTACCCCCTCTGATATTTTGTAATTTATTAGTAGTCCTATAAATTATTTGTTTCGTTTAAAAACTTTTGGACAATTTGCATGAAAGCCCCTAAACTATTTGAAATTACATTTTAGTCCTCTGTCACGTCACCTCATGTGACGGCCCACATACGTGGGAAATTTGCAGAGAGGTCATCGCAACTTTTTGTAATTGTGTTTTAATATTTAAACTTTTAATATTAGTTCAAATGTTTTGGGTATTTTGCACTGTAGCTCCTGACTTTCATTTTAATTGCAAATATACCCCTACTAGTTCAAGTATATTTATGTATGTTTGTCTAATTTTTATAAATATCATCCATGCTTCAAAAATTGTGAAAATATATAATGAGGTACATGGACTCATGCTTTGTCACATCATGTAATTAGTTTTGTATTTTGTGCCCTTTTCCTACTTATTAAAAATCAAATAGTGGACGGATATTCCCTGTTTGCCTTAAAAAATCCAAAAAATTATAAAATCATGTTTAAAAATTCCAAAAGTTTAGTATTTTTTATTATAGTATTCAGTACCCCAGACCAAAAATCCCTAAAAATAGAAAAAGAAAACGATAAAAAATTTAAAAGTTGCAAAATCATATAAAAAATATAAAAATTCTTCATAAACCCCAAAAATATTTCTTCTTGTCCTATATTTTTATTTATAATATTAGTATATATAAAAATTGATTGGGAAAATGTTTGGAGGATTTTTGCTATTTTTAAACCCCAAATCAATTCAGCTTGATTATTTAATCCCTATTTTGGGATATTTAATACTTTAAACATACCTAAAAATGAGCAAAAATACTTGAAAATCATAAAAATAGTAGAAAAATATAAAAATTACAAAAAAATTATTTATCTATTTTGACTCTTTGTAATTGTATTTATAATTAAATTATCCTATAGTGTATTATATATCTATCTATGGTTATATATAAGCTATAATATTAATCAGTATCATAAATATTTTATAAATATTTAAAAGTATTATATATTAAACTAAAAATTTTAAAAAATAATAAACAAAAATATTTTAAAAATTCATAAAAACCTAAGTAAATAGTGTTCATACTTATATACATCTATACCTATTTTTTATTTATAAATAAAATACTCGTGCCACTACGTGTGTTCCCTTAGTTCGACCCCTACCTGCTTGTCCACTATACACTTGTTTGTAGCTGTTGACCGCGGGATCAACAAAATTTCCTTGTATATTTTCTTAGGATTGTCATGTTGTGAAATGTTGAAGTAGTTGGTGAAGTAAAGAATGAGGTTTAGCGCTTGTTTGTGGTTTGGGTTGGAATAAGCTTTGTTGGAGGTTTAAGAAGATGGCTAAATTTATTGTGAATACTAGGTATTTGGATGGTTTGAAGAATTGAGGTGGTATGTAGTGTATTGTTTGCGAGTGGTAAAAGTGAGACTCATGGCATTTATTCCTAACCTTGAATTAAGGAGTAATGTGGGGTAACCCATTCCAAAATGGGCATAAATTTCAGGTAACTGGCATTTACCTGAGCTACCAAACATACCCTGCAAAGAGTATAGTGGTCGGAGTAGTGGTGAGGATAGAGAGTAAGTAGTGATTAAGTTAAATTGGGGGACTCAATAAATGTCTACGGATTTTCCTTTCAGAGTTATACAATTTGAGCTAAGAGTATGAATGATGTTTTTTTGTCTTAGTAATCGAGTAGGACATAAATTTCTCTGATTCAGATCCCTTCAGTAAAAAAATGGAAAAAAAAGAGCGGGAGTTTTTATTGCTCAAAATTTCATAAAACCATACTTAAGGGGTAGTGGAATCTCATATATCATGCTCGTCTTTAAGAAAATTATAATTTATTGAAGAAGAGTCAAAAAAATAGATTCGTAATTCCGTTACAATATTCTGACAAAAGCAAGTAGTAGTTGTGTTGAAGGAGTGACCATAAATAAGGGTATATATAAGAACCAACATGTCATGAGTAACATGAGAGATCGGTGATCTTTTTCCAGGACTACAAGAGAATAATCGATTAAGGAAACATGGGAGCGACTTGAAATAGGACCCGGATCGTCTGTGATACTGCAGACTCTGCAGTAACTGCGTGAGCCGCTCGATCTTGATTGAGCGGTTCACACGAGTTCACATAGTAGGGACCCACAAAAGTGCAAATTCGTGCGAACCGCTCGATCAAGATCGAACGGCTCACGCGGTTACTGTAGAAACTACAGTACTGCAGAGCATCCTCTCGCTTTGAAATAAGGCGAGACAGGAGGCTCGGCAGTTTGGAATGCCTAAAGGGTGAGAAGATTCTCAAAGGCAATCATACCGAGAGTCTCTGTGAAGCTAATCATCAATAGTAGATCCCTCATTTGAACAATCAGCAATCGCTTGGATGACTTGGACATACATGATAAAGAACCTTCGATTGACGGAGGAACAGAGACAATAACCGATGTCAAGACTTCCCATATAGGAGGTTGGCAAAAACATGGGACACAAAAAGAAGCAAGATATGCTTTATGGTAGAGGCCACTATATAGGGTCAATTTGGGGTCGAAGAATGAGTAAATATTGTTGACATGAACGAGATGGGAGGAGGGAAACATGTCTATGAAGGCAGTCCTATGAATTGGACGAATGTGGTTCAAGCGTAGGTTGATGTGGAGCAGCAAACAGTCAAGGTTTGGGAAGGAATTTTTAGGATGAGAGCATTAGTTTTTGATCATTTCCAGATTGCCAATATCTTCAAGATGACTACGAAACAGTCCGACCAAACTATATATAGCTAACTTTTTTTACCATTAATTAGTTCGGATCTTAGAAATGATTCACATATTGAAACGATGATGAAAATAATTAGTCGATAATTTTTCGATCTCGCAAGGGTCCCACGTTTTGAAACTTTAGGGTCACAATTTAGTTGTTGATGAATTTAGTATTCCCGAGGGCTGAACAATTAGGTCCAAACATTATCTGGATCAAATTCATAAATTTTGGTTTTGATGATTCTCCATAAAATATTTTTAGTATTCCGGCATACGACCGTCTAGATCACGGTTTTGAGAGACTTGAGCCCGAAAATATTGATGACCAATTAGATCATGGTGTCCAATAACCATTTTCTCCTCAAGGACCACAATTTCCTTTTCTAATGAATCGAACCTTTTCTAACGAAAGGTGGGTGAGATTTTGATTTTTTTTCATAGGCCAATGTCCTTTTCTAGCCTAGTCATTTTAACGTGGCAAGCATGGAATGGGGTTATGGGCTAGTACCAAGTCAGACCATGAGTGCAGGACAAGGGGCCGAGTATTTTTCGAAGGTGACTAGTGATATGAAATAGATTGAGAAGAAAAGATAGTGAGGTTTATCGATCGTTTTATTTTATTTGGTTAATTTCAATATTAAGAAAAGAATATATATTAGGGATATTTACACCCATAACCCTGAGTAATATGGTAATTACCGCAGGAACCCTCGGTAATAACGAATTACATCCAGAACCTTGAATAACCGCTCCGTTTTACACCTATAACCTTCCGTCAATTTAGTCCACTAACTCAACCAGATAGCTGAGTTAATCTAACCAAGCAGTGATCTAATGGCAGAGATTAATCCAAAGAATGAGGAAGAGGACCAGGAGGGGAAAAAATGAAGAGGTCCAGGGGGAGGGGCTTCGTCGATGGCGGGAGGGCTCCGGGGGAGGGGAGGGCTCGGGGCTCCGGGGGAGGGCAGGGCTCGGGGGGAGGCGGTGGAGCTGGGCGCGGGGCGCCGGGGAGGGGGTTTCGTCGAGGGTTCCGGGAGAGGGGAGGGCTCGGGGCTCCGGGGGAGGGCAGGGCTCGAGGGAAGGGGGTGGAGCTGGACGCGGGCTCCCGAGGGGGTGGAGCTGGGCGCGGACGGAGGGGCTTCTGCAGAGGACGGGCGGAGGGGCTTCTGCAGAGGTCGGGCGGATTTCACCAGCAGAGCAGGGATGGGCGGAGGGGCTTCCGCAGGGCTCGGGCGGGGATGAACTCGGTCGGGGGAGGGCGAGCAGGGGCGGGGGGGCGCTTCTGCGGGGCTCCTGGGCAGGGGTCTTTCCCGGAGGAACGCAACTCGAGGGCGGGGGGAGATTCGAGGCTGGAGGAGGACGAGCAGGCATGCGGGGAGGCTTCCAGGGGAGGGGGTGCGCAGGGGCAGTAGGGGGGGGGGTGAGCAGGGGTGCAGGCGAGGGGGTTGCTTCTGGGAGGAACTCGACCCGAGGTGGGCGGGGGGCCGGGAGGAACTCGGCCGGGGGAACTCGGCCGAGGGAGGGGGTGCGCTTCGAGGAGGGGCGTGGGCAGGGGGAGGCTTGTCTGGGAGAGGGGTTTGGCAGAATGGCATCATATTGTAAATACGATGTCTTTCAAAGGGTAAAATAGTCAATATATTATCTTTTCCGTCAGAGTTAACGGAGAATTCAAACGGAAATTGACACATGGTTATGCAATGTAAAGGTTAAGCATTATTCGGGGTTCTGGATGTAATTCGTTATTACCGAGGGTTCCTAGGGTAATTACCATATTACTCAGGGTTATGGGTGTAAATATCCCTATATATTACATATACGTTATACATTAGAATTGCTTATCCTATAATAAAATTTCTTTATCCCACGGTAAAGACACAGTATCCGCATCCAAATAGCGCCTAGGCTCCTTTCTTTTTATACATCACATCTTTATCTTCATTATGGATTTTAATATCTTATTTTTAGGATGTCCTTTCCTTTTTTTAGCACACCTATACGTATACAAATACTTGTGTGCATCCATATGAAACCATTAAGGAACATGTACTTGAAGTATATGCAACTCATTCAAATCGCAATCTCGAGATATAATTTCTCAAAACCGATGGATTAACATATATATAATGGGAAAAAGTCATATTTAGTTAGGGTAAACTGAAAAAAAGGTTTCAATAAAAAGGTGCACCATTTCGAAGACCCGAGAATCAGTAATGTAACAATCTTTCAAAGAGTCTATATTTCCATTACAATGACAAAATTAGCTACGTGGATATTATTTACAAAATCCGACACGGTAAACACTGTCTGATAAATAATACGTCATTATGTTGCTATTGTTCCTAATGTTAATAACAATGGCCCAACAATATATATCTAAATCAGACACTTCTGATAATTTTGTTATTACATAGATAATATCTGTAAGCACGATTTCGTCATCTTGAGGGAAAAATAAAATATCTATAAAATGTTATAAAGCTGAAATCTAGGCTAAAAGATGTCACGATTTTTATGGGGGCTCTTTTTAATATCACCCCAAACATTAAGAGTTTTTTGGTCCAGAAAGAGGGAAACCCGTGTAGATGTCTCCCATATTAAATTTAAAATATAATTAAATAATCAGGACTCGCGGAGAGTACGAGCATAACATAAAACCTCTCTGAGTAGAAAATTACATCATTCTTAGCAAGCCATAATGGCCATAAGCTCGGAATCAGCACTAATGTCTCCACATTTAACGGAATTGAGAGTTGGGGAGGGAGTCCCAGAAAGAAGACATGTTGTTATGATCAATCTAAGCCACATCCAACGCCCGCTAGAAATCCTCCGCCCTTTCACAACCAAGAAACATGTGTTCAACGGAATCTAACATCGCCCTGCAAAGAATACACGAGTTATCTTCATGCGAAAGATGCGAGCCCGCCTCTCCCTTGTGAGTAGCCTCTAATGCGTGCCGGAATCTTTAATGTGTGCCGGAATCTTTAACTCCCAAATCATCATGCTAAACTTAACCAGGTTCTCTTCAAACGGGTTTGTTTCTGCAAACCTCAAGAGCTTTTATAGGTAGGTTTATCCTTTATTTTAATCATTAATTTAAATGAAAAAAAAAGAGAAGATATTCTAATTAGTTGGATTTACACCCGGTATGGAAAAAACTTTTTACATGTTAAACTTTTTAGGATATTTACCCAGCAGACCTGAAATCTTTGTAAATTACCTCTACGACCTTTGAAACATCGATATTCCTCCTAGACCCCGTAATCTTGCTAACCCTTACTCTACAGACCCTAACGGTTAACTCCCATCCATGTAACCGTTAGACTAACCAAACTCTGTTATCTTCCTTTATATTATACCCATTTAGTGGTCAAATTTACCGGAAGTACCATTGCCTCCACCTTACCTCCCACCCTATACCTGCAGTTGAACACAGGTGCCCCTCTCCCCCGGTCCGCCACTGCTCGAAGGCCCCCTGCGGCTTGAAGCTCGTGCCTACCACCTCCCACGTGCCCAGGTGCCTACCCAGCTGTCCCCCGGCCGCCTCCCCTCTCGAAGCTCCCCGCCCAGGTGCCCCCCCCGCCATCGCCTCCCCTTGCCTTCCCTCTCCCCCGCGCCCAGGTGCCTACCCACCCATCGCCTCCCCTGCCTGCCGCCCCCGCGCCGGTTGTCCCCCCGCCGCCTCCCCTCTCGAAGCTCCCCGCGCCCAGGTGCCCCCCCCCCGCCATCGCCTCCCCTGCCTTCCCCTCTCCCCCGCGCCCAGGTGCCTACCCACCCATCGCCTCCCCTGCCTGCCGCCCCCGCGCCGGTTGTCCCCCGCCGCCCTCCCCTCTCGAAGCTCCCCGCCCAGGTGCCCCCCCCCCCCCGCCATCGCCTCCCCTGCCTTCCCCTCTCCCCGCGCCCAGGTGCCTACCCACCCATCGCCTCCCCTGCCTGCCGCCCCGCGCCGGTTGTCCCCCCGCCGCCTCCCCTCTCGAAGCTCACCCGCGCCCAGGTGCCCCCCCGCCATCGCCTCCCCTGCCTTCCCTCTCCCCCGCGCCCAAGGTGCCTACCCACCATCGCCTCCCGCCTGCCGCCCCGCGTCGGTTGTCCCCCCGCCGCCTCCCCTCTCGAAGCTCCCCGCGCCCAGCTCCCCCCCGCTGCCTCCCCTGCCCGCCGCTCAAAGGCCACCCAACACCCCCCCTCCTCCCATCCCCACCGCTCATGCCCAGTCGCCTCCCCTGCCCCCGGGCCGCTCAAAGCTTCCCTGCTGCTCTGGCCGCCGCTCAAGCCCCGAATGAAACTAAAGGAAGCCCCCTCCCCCCGCCCCTGCTGCTCGAAGTCCCTGCCCCGTCGGGCTGTTATTCCAGCCATTGTTCTTCCTCCTGAATGTGTCTCGTTGGAAAGAGAAGAAGGGGAGAGTGGAAGAAAATACACCGTCGGATCTGATGTGTTTGATTAACTCACTTTTAACTCAAGCAAGTTAGGCTAAGATATGTCAATTTAACGGTAGGGTTTGTGGGGTAAGACGGAGCAAGATTACGGGGTCTAGGGAGGAATATCGATGTTTCAAAGGTCGTATAGGTAATTTACAAAGATTTCAGGTTTCTGCTGGGTAAATATCCCAACTTTTATGATAACAACCGGAGCATTGGTATGACTTAACAGAGCCCAGACTACGATGACGACGACGTGAGCACGGAGGAAGCACCCGTGATTGGGGCTCGCCCAGCGGAGTCACGTGGCTCGTGGTGATGACGGCCATGATCGCACTTCTGTCGGACTACGTGGTCAGCACCATCGAAGCAGCATCGCACTCGGCGGGTCTCTCCGTAAGCTTTGTCAGCATCATCCTCCTTCCCACTCGTGGGCAACGCCGCGGAGCATGCAGGCGCCGTCATCTTCGCCTGCAAGAACAAGCTGGTTTGTCCAACTAATCATTCGACACTTCTATCCAACTAATCTACTCGATCCATCCATATAATGTGCGCCCATGAACAGGACATTGCACTGGGTGTTTCTGTCGATCAGCCACGCAGATATCCATGTTCCGTTGTAAGCCATCGATTATATATACTTCAAAGTACGCGATATTTTCTGATCCTTCCCGATGAACAAAATGGCTAATTATTTGGCTCAGATTCCGTTTAGCGTCGTAATGGCGTGGATGATGGGCATCCCAATGGATCTCGACTTCAAAGTTCTGGAAACTGCGGCGTTGCTGATGTCTGTACTGCTCACCTCCATCACACTCCTGTAAGCATAAACACCACCTGTTATCTATCTTTCCCATCATCTGTATCTTCTTTGGCCCAAAAACGCTCCCTAATCTTCTTAACTTCGACAAAACAGGGATGGTACCTCCAACTACATGAAGGGACTGGTCCATCTCCTCGCTTACGTTTGCGTTGGAGTTTGCTTCTTTGTGCTGAGGACACCTCTGGGTAATCTTTTCTTACAACCTATGCATGCAACACGTTTAATGTTGATAATTGATGCAGTTGCCTGCAATATATTTACTCTGGTCGAACAGGCGAACGAAAGGGAACCAACTTAGGTCTACGGGAGTACAGGGAACTACGTCGGTGTAGTGAAAACATACGAACACGTCTGTGTGGATTACTTGAAGGACCAGAATTGGTACTCTTACTGCTTTACAGATTTTGATTCTTCAGGACAGGTGCCAAAGTTTTCAAGGAAATGAAGAATACAGGACGTCGTGGTACATAGTTTTAGGATTTTCGTATCATATGTTGTGTATATTTTTGGACGTTGAGAGATCAGATGTTGCGTTAGTCACTCATTAATCGAAAGCTACAATGGTACAAAGGAATAAATGAAATCAGATCATTCATGTGTAATGCTCTTCAAGCCAGGTTTATCCTGCAAGTTTTTCTAAAGCTAAGCTGCATTTAAGTGGAAAAGTAAGTTGCATACTTATGTCATATTTCCATCATGACTGTCGTACATTGCATTGGGACATATCCTGCCTTTTTTTAACAAATGAAAACCCCTTTGTCCAGGTGGAGTTGGCGGGGGAAGACCCCTTTGTTAACAAATGAAGATCATCTCGTGGAATGTACGCGGTTTGGGGCAGTTGGAAAAGCGACGGGTTGTCGGATCGTTGATAGATGAATGGCGAGCAGATGTGATTTTCCTACAAGAGACAAAGTTTGAGATGTGGGACCTTCCTCGTTAGAGGTCGTTATCTGGAGCTAGACTTTCAGAGTTTAGATTGGTCCCTTCAATTGGTTCGTCGCGAGGCATCCTTGTTGGCTGGAATGGTGACCTATTGGAGTTGAGGGATTCAGTGGAATCTCAATACTCGTTGTCAGTGGTTCTAGTGCGCAAAGCCAATGGTGTCTATTTTCTTCTCTATGCAGTTTATGAGCCTTCTAGTGCGCATGTCGGCTCGGGCCTTTGGGAGGAACTCTATTTGACGAGAGCGAGGCATGAAGACCTTCCTTGGCTTATTGGTGGGGACTTCAATGTCACCTTATTATCTTCAGATCGGCCCCGAGACTGAGGTGGGTTGGATCCTGGCTCACCTGCATTTAGAGAATTTGTTGAGGAGCGCTCATTGGAAGTTTTTGATGCCTTGAACTCCCTCTATACGTGGCGGAACACCTCCTCAAGATCTAAGTTGGACAGGTTTCTGTGTTCGACAGAGTTGCCGGAGGCTTTCCCACTGGCGGGTGCTAGCTCATTGCCGCGTTGTCACTCTGATCACACACCCATCTGTTGGGATTCTGGTGGGTCCGTTCGGTTGGGAAGCCTTCTTCGATTCGAGCGCTCTTGGCTATTGGAGGAGGACCTCAAGGCTTGTGTTGTTCAGTGTTGGAGGGAGGTTGGTTCTTCTGGATCAGCTTCTAGGGATATGGCAGCACGGTTGAAGGCACTGAGGTCGATGTTGGTGAGTTTTCATAGATAGCTCAAGATACGTCGTAATGAATGAAGGGACCTAGCACAGACAGAAGTGGTTAGGCTAGATAGAATTGAAGATGTCAGGGAGCTCTCTAAGGAGGAGAAGTTGACGAGATCAACTCATCACAGGGTACTTATAGAAGATGACAAGAAAATAGTGGTGGAGTGGAGACAGCACTCGCGCCAAACTTGGTTGAGGGAGGGCGACGCGAATACGAGATTTTTTCATGTGATGGCGAATGGAAGGAGGCGGAGAAACTTTATCTACTCTTTGGAGGTTAGGGGAGTGCGGGTTGAAAGCGAGAGGGAGATCGAGGCTACAGTTGTTGGGCACTTTAGAGAGATGAGTAGGAGAGACCACCTCGATGGGGTTCGTTAGTATGACAGAGAGTTACCTCGAGTTTCGGAGGTCCAGGCGGCTCAATTGATTTCCCCTTTCACCCTTCAGGAGGTCCGTGCATCTGTTTTTTTATCTAAATGTAGATGGATCTCCGGGGTCAAATGGGTTTCCAGTTTTCTTCTTCAGTGAGTTTTGGGATTTGGTGGGCCAGGATGTTCTTGCTGTGGTGGAAGAGCTAAGAGGAGAAAACTGTGGTTTTGATCGGTTAAACTGTTCTTTGATTTTCCTTCTCCCTAAGCGGAGGTGGCGGATCGAATAGAGGACTTCAGGCCTATTGCCCTTTCAAATGCCATATATTTCATTGTTGCAAAAGTTCTTGCCAATATACTTCGTGTTGTTTTGGGTGACATCATCAGTGAATCGCAAACAGCTTTTGTTCCTGGTAGACTTATGATGGATGGTGTGGTCATTGCCTCGGAGATTGTTGCTGATTGGAAGAGAAGGAAGGTCAAAGGTTTTCTATGGAAGATTGACTTCTCCAAAGCGTATGATTGTGTTAGCTGGAAATTCATTTGGGTGTCCCTTTCCAGACGTGGCTTCCCTGATGAGTGGATCTTCTGGATGAAGAGGTGCATGACTACGACTTCATGTTCAGTGTTGGTTAATGGAGGACAAGAGGGGGGCTTTTTTCAGCCGCAAAGGGGGGTTAGGTGGGGGTGTCCGCTTGCTCCGCTTCTTTTGTTATTGTGGCAGACGTGTTGTCGAGGATTGTTACTCGTGCGGTGGAGGGAAATTTTCTCCAGGGGTTCACTTTAGATGGTTTATCTATTCCACTATTACAGTATGTTGATGATACAATCCTGTTTGTGAAAGGTGGTGCTCTTGAGGCTGAGGCAATTTATACAGTTTTGGACATTGTTGGGAGAGTTTCAGGGCTGAAACTCAATGAGGAGAAATCAACTTTTATTCCTTTTGGACTTTCAAGGAGGAGGTCGAGACTTGTGGGGCATTCCTGCGCACGCGGTGAGGGACGCTCCCAATCACGTATTTGGGGTTGCATGTGGTGGATGGCCTCTTAAGGTAGTCAGATTGGGCTCCGGTGGTGGAGAGACTTGAGAACAAGCTTGCAGGATGGCTTGCTTGTTGCTTATCACAAGATGGACGCGTGGTGCTTTTGAGGTCGGTCCTTTCTGCGATTCTTTTTTTTTTCCTGTCATCTCGCTTGCTTCCAGTGGGGATTCTTGGTCGGTTGGAGAATTTGATGCGTATGTTCTTTTGGGTTGGCATTCTGCTGGTTGCATGGAAGATTGTGATGCTTACTGAGGATGATGGTGGTTTGGGAGTCCTGAACCTTGAGGTGATAAACAAGGCCCTCCATGCGAAATGGGTCACTCGTATTTGGGGTGATGGATTAGATGCGCTCTGTACATTGTTGAGAAAGATTTATGGTGTGACAGAGTCCCTGGAGTGGCGTCCCAGTAGATTGGTAAAACCGTCAAACTTTTGGCGCGGAGTGTGCTCGGTGCTTCCCCATATTTCTCCATATATAAATCCTGTGCTGAGGGATGGAACAGAGGTTAGTCATTGGATATGGTCTGATGGTGCTTTTACTGTGAAGAAGGACTACAAGATCTTATATGCATCCATTGTCATTGATCCAGGAATTGCAATACCAAGGTTAGGGAAAATTTGGTCTTGGAAGATTCCAAAAAGAGTGAAAGTTTTTCTATGGTTGTTTGGGAGGGAGCGGGTGATGAATGGTGCTCGGAGGGCCCGAATGTTTGGGGCTAACTGCTCTTGCATGTGATGTGGAGAGGAGATGGAGGATGCTAATCACTTATTTTTCCTTTCCTCTTCTTCGAGACAGATTTGGGCAGGGGCACACATACACACAGTTGCATCTTCAGGGGTTAGTGAGTTCTGGGAGTCCATTGGACTGTCAGGAACATGCACAATTGCTGAGAAACGACATGCAGTATCTATTTTATGGGCAATTTGGTTGGGAAGGAATGGAACTGTTTTTCGTGGGGAAAGATTTTATATTGAAAATGTAATAAAGCATGCCAGACTCTTATATGGTTCTTGATCTTTGTAACAATTGTACTTAAATTGTGAATATAAGTTTTTGGGTGTCCTCCTCCACGGTTGACACCCTTTTTCCTTCAAAAAAATATCATGCCTTTTTTTCTAGTTTGTAAATATATCACTATAATTCACAAAAAAAGGCAAAAGGCCTGCAAAAACAACTACGAATATTTGCAGGTGCATTACAAGAAAAAAAGGAGCCTATTGACAGAGTTAATGTTCATGAATAGAAACAGTTAAAAAAGAATTGAGGCATCGTCGAGAATAAGAGAGACTACCCTTGAAGTTGTGCTAGGCGGTTGCCAATGCATCTTCAGTTCCTTTCTTTGCAAGATCCTCCATAAGCTTTTTATTCATAATGGGAGAAATGTTGTGAGTAGCTTTGGTCCAAGTCAGTATGGCTAAGCATCTCATGATGGCATGACAGTCGGCAAGCAAGCTAACAGAAAAACAAAATTAGGTGGTTGTCCCTATGAAAACGATTTCATGAAGTCACTACATGGTTTAGACCACTAGTGCAAATGATCCTTCTTTCCTCGAACTCGTAGATATGTGGAGGCATATGCATGGTGCCTTCTTCGGTTTAGAGATGAGCTAGCTTCATTTTTATCAAGCATGAAGAGGATGTTCAGGACATGGTTCTAGAGCAAAGGATCAAAAGCTAGAAAGCAATGCGACAAAAAATGCATGGTGCGGGTGATAGAGAGCACCTCATAGCAATCGGATACCTTCCCGAAGAAATTGCGATCAAACATATAATCCGGTCCCTTGATTCAGGAGAATTGCTGCAAAGAAGGCAAATAGGGGCAGAACAAATACTGAAAGATGCAAGATAATCCCTAGTGGGGAGTTAGTTTTGACAGTCCGACAGGGGCAACATGAACGTAGAGACGTCTCTCCTTTTGCCCGAACCTCACATAACAATGAGATCAAAGGGGCATGAACATGCATCTCAATGCAGGCGGAAGCAAAGGAGACATCGACTGCAACAACAAAACTATATAGGGCAAGGAAGATCCACCAATAGTCACATGGATCAAAAGCCTACCTCATATAATGGAATGTCATGGAGGAAATGGTATAACTCCTACAGCAACATCCCAAAAAGTCGCCGTACTCATGTATTTCTTATGGAAGAAAATCACCAAAATAAAGTCCTTGACCGTCAAGATAATCCAAATCCAACCAAGTTGCATGGTAGGACTTGATATCCAAGAATAGAGATTGCTCTCTAATGAATCAGCAACTCATCATTTTTATTCTTTCATTTTGGCTAAAAATCCATCATAAAATACATGTAAATATCACTAATTCTCATGTCTTAACAAACTGATAATATCTATTATTATTATATTATTATCATTATTTTAACCTAAAATAAAAGAATAAAAAGAAAAGAACATGAAAGAATAAAGGTTTGTATATATGTACAATAGATATAAATTAATCCTGCCCTCGAGAGTAGGTCAAGTATTAACCTAATCGAAAATGAATAAAGTAGGGGAAATAGGGACATTAACTTATTAAAATTTCAGAAAATCATCATCACATTAGACATATTCATCTCATTCATCATGCACATATCTTGTACTATTTTATTGATCACCAAAATAACCTCAAATAAAAATATTTTCTTAACAAAACTTGTAAATAAAAATGTTCTTTAAATAATAAAAATTCTAGCAAAAATAAATCTTATATAGAATAAAAAGTAAAACACGCAAAAAAATCGTAAAACTAGAATTGATAGCTCAATATCTATCCCATTTGAACTGAAATGAACTAAACTCAATTTCATCATGTTTAAAATAAAATAATCTTCTAAGTGAAGGTAGTTTCATAAAACTTGGAGTTAAGATGCAGAAGGCAGTTTTTTTGGGGTTGTTATTGTACTTGTATCATTGCATATTACTTTTATTTATTTTATTCTTTATATTTGTGTACATATTATAGTTTTATTGTGATATATTTATTTTATAAATAAAATATAAATAGAAATCACAAAAGTTAAAAGAGTACAAATAAATAAACATATTTATTATACAAGTATAACATACTTTTATTGTACATAATACTAATTATTTGAACTATTAAACAAATTCACAAAAATAAAATAAAATTATTCTTTGAATAAATAAAATATAAAATAAATTGTAAATTTTAAATTTTACTAAAGAAAAATGTGTATACAGTGTACATATGTATTTTATTTCAAATACATGTATTTTAATTAATTAAGTATTTAAATTAAATTATTAAATTTATTTAAAATCACCAAAATAGGTTATTAGTTTATAAAATATTTATGTTAATTATTTTTAAATTTAAATCTATTTTCAATTTTATTTGTAATTATTTTTAATTTATTTTATCTATTTTGTCATGTAATATTTGTCCATATCCGAGGTGGGCTTTGATTGGCCCATATCTGATTGTTTACCTGCGATCAACTACCCCCACTTAGCTCCAAACCTATTCAAGCCACCTGACCCACTCCATCTCCGATTTTTGCAACCTGACTCCGTCCATTGTTTTATCCATTTTCTTCACCCGATTAATCGCCCAATAACGTGATCCATGTCTGACTTAAAAACTCTCCTTTGCGCCTTTTCTTCTGGTCTTTCTCGATCCTCCTCTCACCCTTTAAAACCCATCCCAGGTGCTTCAATTCATTTTTTGATCCAATTTTCTTCCCATTTTCCCCATGTTTGAGCATATGGAGAATTAGCTTTGTGACCCCAGGCTAGTTCATAGTGAATTGGAGAACAAAATTGAGGAGAAACACGATCGATCTAGTAGTGTCGAGGCTCATCGTAGCTCCATTGTTTGAGCTTCTATAGGCCAATCCACCACCACATCAAGGCTAAAACTATTATCTGATCATAGTCATTCTTCGTTGGTAATTATAGCTTGATTTTTTTCAATTTCATTCAATTTTCATTTGATCTTGTTCCAATTGTAGTAGATCTAAATGCAATCTCCAATGATCTTGATTGGAGGTCCATCTCCTCCATTTTTATCCTGATTCGACTTACACACTAATCTCTACCACCTCCACTTTTTCATAGCCCTTCATCGCAACCTGATCATCAGATATGATCATAGGATCAGATCTAGAACTTAATCTCCATCCTCTACCATTCATCAGATATCCTCGTCCATAATCCACCCCTTTTATTGTTTAATAACGCGTACTCAAGGAGTACGAGACCTCGAGCAAAAGAATAACACTTGCAGGATGGATGGAGCATCAACGGAAGCGTGAATATTCGCATCTCCAGGAGTAGGTCGAGGCGTAAGCACTTCCAGGACTCCGATTAATGAGATCTGGATCTTGGATTCACTGTCAATCAATGCTGAGTGAAGGGGGTGAAGGATATTGAATAATCCTCAAGCGCATCACGGAAGCGTGAGCATCGTATCAAATACGAAGAAGAACGACTAGTCGAACTAGTTGTTCTATGCATCGGGAATTAAAATTTTTTTCATGTGACGAACCACATGATCCAAGAACATTTCTCGGATCGTTTCGTATAAACCACAAACAAATAATAGGATTACCTCTTGAAGTGTGTTTGCGATCGAGTCTCTAAACGAAGAGATCTCCTGTCCCAAGTCTGATCCGATGGAGGAGACGCTTGTGAGCGTGTTGGTGGAACATGTGCTCCTCGCAATCTATGTTGATGATCCAAGCGACGGATCTCCTGATCTTGACACACGAGATCCAACGTCTTCTTCACGAGCGAGACGCACCGAAGGAGATGGAGATCCACGAGCAAATGATCGGGCATCATAACGACGGCACTACGGCGATAGAGACTCTCTCTACGACATCCACGGTGGACGGCCACATGAGAGAAGGAGAGAGGGCATGCAGAGAGAAAAAGAAAGATAGAGACTTATGTTCTCTTGTGTGTAAAGAAGAGCGAAGGGGTGCCTTTCTTTTTATAATATTTTGGAATCCATGGATCTCAAACCATGGGTAACACAAATCCAATGGCTCTCATTGATTTGTGTTTCTTTTAATGGCTAAGATTTGTGTTGGTAAAAAACAACAACAATTAATTTAATTTAGATTAAATCTATATTGATAAATCAATATAAATCAATCCCAAATTAAATCAAGCAATCATGGAGATTATTGGAATGAAGATTGCCTCCTTCCATAATATGGGATTTGGTGGCAATCTCATGTAATCTCATGATATCTCATGAGATTACATTATTCCATGGAAATCTCCAAGATTTACAACAACACTTGTTGTAAACTATTCAACAAAAATAATTCATAATTATTTTGTGAATATTGCAATTTTGCCATTGGAAAATTGTGAATCACATTCACAACCCAAAATAAAATTTGAATTACATTTTCAATTTAACGTTCAATGTGAATCTAATTAACTTTAATATTTAATTAACAAATGTAAATTACAAATAGCTCTCTCTTATATATTATAAATCACATTTATAATATATGTGATTAATATGGATAGTGTTATCCACATTATTCAATATCCATGATAATTAAATCATATTTAACCATCTTGGATCTCTATTCTCATGTGCCCAAATAATATGATTCATATTCACATTATTCACATCTTTGATAATTAAATCTCATTTAATTATCTAAGACAACTCTCTTTATAATATGAATCGAATTCATATTAATTATGATAATTAAATCACAATTAATTACCAATTTACTCAATGCTTGGATACATATATCAACAATGAAACTATCGCGAACTCTTTCAAGGATAATGCACTTTCTTCGCGAATACCTGGAGATAAGGACATGGCGATTGTATTGTTCCACGTATAGTCACACTTGGATATTGAGATCACATGGGCCTCCCATAGATGCTTGATTAAATCAAGACCACAAATCTAATCTTCTCATTGCATCTGAATCACATTCAGATCAATGTCCAATATTTGGACTAAGATTAGATTACTTCTCTACTGAGAGGAGTCACTAAACTACAGACCCGTTTCATCACTCCCTTGGAATGGAAGCATCATGGTTATACAATCGTTTATGATCACATCACCCTCAAGTATTCCCAATACATGTACATCCTGCATACTGGAAGACCCAGAATAATCCCGAAGTATAAGATCAATTTTACAATGTCTACTTCATGGATTTATCATTAAGTTTCTCGTTTGACTATTGGGAGTTGGTATCAATCATATACTTTCCAAAAGCATATATCATACCCAGGGATTGATCATATACTTTCCAAAAGTATATACAAATTCAGTCAAGCTTCCAAAGCGAGACGACCATGCACGGAATTTGATTCTTCCCAATATCTCATGAGTGAGCTCATGTCTTCCGATTGAGTAATAAACCTGTACGATCCCTTTGAGAGATCGTATTACTTATAATGCCCTTATATGCACACCAGCGCACCAGTGTATAGACCTTGATTAGGTCATCAACCTATTGGTCTGCCAAATGTACATACTCAGACATATAGTAACACATCTGTCTCCGGTCAGAGGATGCGTGCCTATATCATGACAACATACGACATAGGACTTTGGTTATCTCGATCTCATTAAGTCAACTCTTTGACCTAACTTATCTAACACCTCCGAATCTCTATTCCTATGCAGAGTACTTGCATCAAGAGGTCGGTTAGATATCATCCTAAATGAGAAAGGATTGCCATCTCCTACTCAGGCTGGAGATCTTCTCTTAACAATCATTTGATGGTGCTTGATGAGTCCTCAATCTAACTCTTTAGATGTTCATCCAAGCACCAGCCTCTATGATTCAATATTTGAATCAATAGCTGTATGATCATTGATATGGCCGTGGTACATAACCTTAATTGTACTAAGGGACCTATTATGCAAATTATGTATTCTTCCTTTCAGATCAGGGGATGATATTCGCAATAACATTTATTGCATAATGGCTCGCCGTGGGCTTGCATGTCCAACAATCTCCCACTAGCCCAAAGAGCCATTAATAGGCTAATCATTTAAACGTACACTCATGTAACAATAATAGGCTATTTAGAAAATAGCTAGGTAAGTTGATCAGTCACTCTGTTCCCAAGAGTCTGCGCCAAGTCCTTTTATGGCACTTGCATATCCCCTAGTAACAGTGCTCGCATCCAATGCGAATGTTGCATCTTATGCAACTGATACTCAATGTTGTTATAATGTCCTTGACACTATAGCTCGATAATTATTATAACCAGTATGTCCATAATCCTTATCAAAATACCTTTATTCCTGGAGATCTCTATCTCCTAAGGTATCTACAGTTAAGACCTTTTAGATCTCCATCTATAAAGTCTTAATTACTTGAAGATAAGACTTTGAGATCACTATATCAAAAGTCTTGTCCTCTATGAAGATATTGTTATTACTGCAATCAAGTGTTCTATCATCATAGTAGTATTAGTAATAGTTTACTACTCCCACTGCATGGCAGATATCTGGCTTTTGTACACATCTAGCATATACTGGCTTCTCGGAAGTGATGCACAAGGGCAAGCAGTTTTAGCATTCACATCCTCAACTCTTAAAGGTGTTATCCCTTTAGATAGGTTTGTACCATATCTTGAGGGAAAGAAGCCTTCTTGGAATTTTCCAGAAAATGAAAATATCCAAGGTGTACCATTAATGTGATGGTCCCAATACCCTCTTCTCTTTGCTTCTGAACAACTTCAGAACTAAGATTTAAAAGGTATTCTTGAGATCATATCTCGAGGTATGGAACAACCAGATTATAAAACATTATTATTATTATCCTTATATTATTACAAATGATTAGGATATCTACATTTAGCATGATGAACACGATGGCACTCCCACTAAGCTTCACATGGTTTATCAAGATTCTTTCTGAAATCATAACATCTATGATTTCATCAAATCAACTACAAGAAGCTTATTTGAGTCTATGGATGGAGTTTCTTTATGGGATTGGGGGCTCGTGTCCGCCAACACAGGATAACAGAAGTACGGAGTCTAGAAGCATGAAACTTTCTCATTAATTCGCACCCTCAAAAGTGCTTGACTTTCTCACCCTATTGTATATGTCTTTATCAAATATTAATGTGTTCGTAATCTTGAAATGTGAGACTAGGACTCACTAATATATAGAAATAGGGGGCCTCCAACTAGTCTAGTGATCGAGAGGTGAAAGAGGACCCGCTTCTCTAAATGTAGTAAAGCTTGCACATCTTTCTTTCCTCAAGCATGAAGCCCTGGGACTGCTTCATGTGAATGTCCTCATAGAGGTATTGATAGAGGAATGTAATCTTGACTTACATCATGAAGATGTCATAGTCAAGTTGTGTAGCTATGGTTAGCATTATTCTGATGGGTTTAAGCTTGGTCACTGAAGAGCAAGTCTCATCGCAAGCAATGTCTTCTTTTTGATGTGTAGCTCATGTCTATGAACCGTGCTTTGAAGGTCTCTACCTTCTTATCAGATTCCCTCTTTCTCCTGAAGATCCATTTACACCTTAATGTGTCTGACCCTTATAGGTGGATCCTCGAGGGTACACATACAACACTTGTATATGTCTACATTAGACTTTTATTGTTAACATCCATCTTTCCATGTCATGATCCTCAGGAGCTTCATCACATGAAGTCAGATCATTGTCAGATTCAACTGACACATGGAATCCATCTTCAAACTTATATGAAGAGGTATTAGTGTTTCATCTTTAATTATCCTTTTAGTTTCCAATTTTAGGAGTCTCATTATCATCTCAAGATTAAATGGGTTCCTTTACTTCATTTTCATCTTGATTCTCAAGAGTCTCATCATCTAAGAATCATATTCTCATATATGAAACCTTTTAAGAATCTCAAAGTCATAAAGTAGGTATCCAATACCATCCTTTATTTTCCTAATGAAGTAGCACTCTTAGGTGTTAAGTTCCAGCTTACTTGTATGTAATCTTATCAGGGATATATTGTAGTCTCTACCACATATACACATGGAAAGTAATAGGTAATTATGCTAAAATTCATCATTGATAAAATCATGTCATACATGATCCAATTGTATCTCCCCACACTCTCTTGAGTTTAGGTACATTAGGAGGATTGAGATAGAAATGACATTCATGTCTCTATAAGGCATTCCATGAATTCATCTAATAGGTACTGACTACCTAAATTAGATAAAAAATTCATTTAATCTTCCTTCAAACTTTGGTTCTAAACCAAAATTGTGAAATCTTTGAACATTTCAAAGTTTTCTAAGTGAAGAGAAGAAATCTCATATCACCAATAGTCATCAATAGATATCACATATCCATAATGTTTATTCTGATATAGATGATTCACATACATCAATATGCATGAGATCTTGAGTACCTTGACATCTTACACCATTCTAAGGAAGGGTGTATTGGATATTTTTACTTTTGAATACAATATTCACAAGTATGTAAGATTTGAACCTTCAGACAATCTAAAGTTTCATCTCTTATTAGTCTATTGATCACATTAACAGACAAATATCCAAGACTTGATGCCAGATCATTTTCAAATGATCTTCATCCTCCTATTGATCTTTAATGATTCAATTTTCAACATTAGAAATGTTAATGAACCATTCATTAATTTTTCTAATTTAGTAGAGTCCTCCAGATGTCAGATTACTACCTGAAATATATCCAACATAACTCTTTATGAGAGGTCTATTCCAGAATTCATATTTATTTCCAACATTTAGAAATAAACAACGAGTGTAATCTAATGTCTAGGTCATAGAGATATTCTCTAAGACTAAGGGCTCCCACTGAAAATATGAAGTCTATTGATCCAATGAAATTGTTGCAATAATTGCATCAATTCCAACATGGATGACCATTAAATCTTTAAGATCAAATTTCTAATCTTCTAACACATATACAACCAATTGCAAGTGTCATTAGAAGATTGAGATACAATTATTATACTTTATCTTATCAAATAAGAAAGTCATTTTCAATGATTATATGTAGATTATTCCGATGCACTATCCGAGTCCTTCTCTAGGGATTGTAGATAGATTTGATAGTCATACTGTCAACACATCAGCTTATTGCAGTATTGGCATTTATCCAACTCTTTAGATTTCATATGGAAGACACAGAAGTACAGTCAACTCTTCGACTTTCATTCTCACATGGGTCAGACCCACGCTTCCACTGTGCTCCCTTCATCTATAAACAACCATTTCTTAAGATAAGGGATCTCTTATGGTAAATTCAAAAGATTTCAATATAAGAGCATTTCAACATTTATACATGTGCTTCATTCAATTCATACAATATGAATATTATGAAGCTTCAAGAATGACCAAAGTATAGGCAGTAGAATGATGACACTCATCGTATCTACATCCATCTAAATTACTAAAACATTGGTTCAAGTAGGTATTCAAACATTTTGAATGCATCATCTCTTATAGAGCAACCATGTCATTCATGATTAAATGTCGAGAGCACATATGTATGCCGGAACATCTTCTTAGATTTTATAAGGATTAATTTACAATTGCGATCATCGACATGTCACTTCCAAAGTACATTCGATGAGAGATCAGGACTATAGAGACATACAAACCCTAGGGTTGAAGTCCTATTGTCTATTATAATTGTCATTACTCATTATTATGAGGAAACTTACACACTGCAACCACATACATTATGTGTTCAACTGCAAGTATAATATCTTGACCATGGATCAAATCCATGATATTGTACTTTGTGTATATTATTGAGTGGGTTTAATGAAGGTTTATCTGAAATAAGAAATTTGCATAAATATATATAAATATATATACATTTTACTTTGATTTAGGAATTTTTATAACAAAGTTGTCTTGCCTTGTCAACACTGAAAGTTCATTCCCTTAATCACTTTCAATGTAAGAGATATACTTACTATTATATCTCAACAAGATCTGGATTCTCCTTCCTTATCTTTGTTACATACCAATAATATGAGAATCTGCAAATCTGATAAAAAGAAGCGGTAACATATTCCGTCTTGCAAGTCCAACTTGCATTCCCAATTTGGTCTTTAACACTCGGGCCCACCACCCCTAAGATGATGTTGATCCGTCATTAATTGAATCAACCGTCAACATGAATACAATTCGCTATGCGCAATCCAATATCGCCCCAATAATATGAGGATCTGATATTGGGGTCACTACGCATACATTCTTACTCTTTCGAGAAGCGATGTGCCCAATCCAAATGGATCGTATGCAGGATCTGTCACTTCGGACAGGCGTCTCCTACATACATTATCTGGCGACGGAACCCTTCGCCTTGACGTGAGACCATGGATATCACTTATGTGATCCTCCACATCATATTCAAATTTCAATTAATTATCATGAATCATATTCATATAATTAATTCTTCCAAGGGAAATACACATCTATTCATAATAGAGTATTTTAATTGGATATAATTAATTCAATCTCATTAAAATAATTATCAATCCAATTCAATCAATAAACTTGATTGATTTTACTTGAATATATATATATATGGTATTATCTCAAAGTACGTGTTAATTCAAATTTTAATAATTATAAAAATACACCTTGATTTTTCCGGCATTATCGAGTCCCTACCCGTTGTCATGGCCAGTACCGATGGGAGTGGGATAGACCGCAACCGATGCGACCCGCTACCCCAACGCTCCCCGACTAGACACCATATCCACCTCAGGAAAGGATAATGCCAAATAGATCATTGTGTACTTGAGATGATCATCGGTTCTTCAATCAAAATTATACCATATAGTAATAATCAAAACATTTTTTATTATAAAGAAATTTGCTAGAAAAATTCCCAATCCTATTCAAGCAAGTTGTTTGTTGATTGTGTTTTCAATTATGATCTAGATCAAATCTAATCAATTTATTGGTTGATGTCAAGTCAATTAAGGAAATAATCATCATTAAATATTTCTTAAATATTTTCCATAATTATTTCATGAAATTAACAATTAATTTCACTAATTGACAATCACATGGTTCTTGATTAGGAATGTAATTTCAGCAGTGACCCCTGCTTACTAAAATTAATATATCTCAATCAATTCAAATCCAAATTAGATAAAATCAATTTTCAAAGATTGCTAATTTGATTTATGACAGAACCTAATGATATTTCACGTATTTCTAAGCGGATAATAACAGTAATTAACTCATTAATTATGTTAAGATTCGCAGTTCCCGCAACAGTGAATACATGTTCATTAAAACAACTATATCTCGAGCAAACGGAATCCAAATTATGTAAACTCAGATCCTATGGTTTCCTTATTTAATGGAGAACAAAATACAAGTAATTAATTCATGTTTAAATATTTTAAACAGGGCCTAGTTTATTCACTAAACAGATGTGCGAAAATAAAACGTGACAAAAACTTTTGCAACCTTAACGAACCCAAATCGTCCTAGGTTTACGGATCGTATCCAAAACCTTCGACCTAAGGCTCTGATACCACTTTAAGGATATTGAATAATCCTCAAGCGCATCACGGAAGCGTGAGCGTCGTATCGAATACGACGAAGAACGACTAGTCGAACTAGTTGTTCTATGCAGCAGAAATTTAAAATTTTTTTCATGTGACGAGACCACATGATCCAAGAACACTTCTCGGATCATTTCATCTAAACCACAAACAAGTAATAGGATTACCTCTTGAAGCGTGGTTGCTATCGAGTCTCTAAATGAAGAGACCTCCTGTCTCAAGTCCGATGCGACGGAGGAGATACTTGCGAGCGTGTTGATGAAACATGTGCTCCTCACAATCCATGTTGATGATCCAAGCTGCATATCATCTGATCTCGACACACGAGATCCAACGTCTTCTTCACGAGCGAGATGCACCAAAGGAGATGGAGATCCACGAGCAAACGATCGGGCATCATAACGACGGCACTACGGCGATAGAGACTCTCTCTACGACATCCACAGTGGACGGCCACATGAGAGAAGGAGAGAGGGCATGCAGAGAGAAAAAGAAAGATAGAGACTTATGTTCTCTTGTGTGTAAAGAAGAGCGAAGGGGTGCCTTTATTTTTATAATATTTTGGCATCCATGGATCTCAAACCATGGGTAACACAAATCCAATGGCTCTCATTGATTTGTGTTTCTTTTAATGGCTAAGATTTGTGTTGGTAAAAAACAACAAAAATTAATTTAATTTAGATTAAATCTATATTGATAAATCAATATAAATCAATCCCAAATTAAATCAAGCAATCATGGAGATTATTGGAATGAAGATTGCCTCCTTCCATAATATGGGATTTGGTGGCAATCTCATGTAATCTCATGATATCTCATGAGATTACATTATTCCATGGAAATCTCCAAGATTTACAACAACACTTGTTGTAAACTATTCAACAAAAATAATTCATAATTATTTTGTGAATATTGCAATCTTGCCATTGGAAAACTGTGAATCACATTCACAGCCCAAAATAAAATGTGAATTACATTTTCAATTTAATGTTCAATGTGAATCCAATTCACATTAATATTTAATTAACAAATGTAAATTGCAAATAGCTCTCTCTTATATATTATAAATCACATTTATAATATATATGATTAATACGGATAATGTTATCCACATTATTCAATATCCATGATAATTAAATCACATTTAATAATCTTGGATCTCTATTCTTATGTTCCCAAATAATATGAATCATATTAACATTATTTACATCTTTGATAATAAAATCACATTTAATTATCTAAGACAACTCTCTTTATAATATGAATCGAATTCATATTAATCATGATAATTAAATAACAATTAATTACCAATTTACTCAATGCTTGGATACATATATCAAAAATGAAATTATCCTGAACTCTTTCAAGGATAATGCACTTTCTCCATGAATACTTGGAGATAAGGACATGGTGATTGTATTGTTCCACCTATAGTGACTTGGATATTGAGATCACATCTCAAATCCAGATCTCGGGCCTCCCATAGATGCTTGATTAAATCAAGACCGCTAATCTAATCTTCTCATTGTATCGAATCACATTCATATCAATGTCCAACATTTGGACTAAGATTAGATTACTTCTATACTAAGAGGAGTCACTAAAATCCAGACCCGTTTCATCACTCCCTAGGAATGGAAGCGTTATGGTTATACAATTGTTTATGATCACATCACCCTCATGTATTCCTAATACCTGTACATCCTGCATACTGGAAGACCCAGAATAACCCGAAGTATGAGGTCAATTTTATACTGTCTACTTCAAGGATTTATCATTAAGTTTCTCATTTGACTATTGGGAGTTGGTATCGATCATATACTTTCCAAAAGTATATATCATACCCAGGTGTTTATCATATACTTTCGAAAAGTATATATCAAAACTACAAATTCATTCAAGCTTCCGAAGCGAGACGACCGTGCACGGAATTTGATTCTTCCCAATATCTCATGAGTGAGCTCATGTCTTTCGGTTCAGTAATTAACCTGTATGATCCCTTTGAGAGATCATATTTACTCATATGCCCTTATATGCAGACCAGCGTGCCAGTGTATAGACCTTGATTAGGTCATCAACCTATTGGTCTGCCAAATGTACATACTCAGACATATAGTAACACATCTGTCTCCGATCAGAGGATGCATGCCTATATCATGACAACATATGACATAGGACTTTGGTTATCTCGATCTCATTAAGTCAACTCTTTGACCTAACTTATCTAACACCTACGAATCTCTATTCCTATGCAGAGGACCTACATCAAGAGGTCGGTTAGATATCAGCCTAAATGAGAAAGGATTGCCATCTCCTACTCAGGCTGGAGATCATTTCCTAACAATCATTTGACAGTGCTTGATGAGTCCTCAATCTAACTCTTTAGATGTTCATCCAAGCACCAACCTCTATGATTCAATATTTGAATCAACAGCTGTATGATCATCAAGATGGCCATGGTACATAACCCTAATTGTACTAAGGGACCTATTATGAAAATTATGTATTCTTCATTTTAGATCAGGGAATGATATTCGCAATAACATTTATTGCATAATGGCTCGTCGTGGGCTCGCATGTCCAACAAGGGGGAACGTGTTGAAGCCTTTGCAGCTGAAATTGAAGCCAGATTGAGCGATATAAGGAGATCTAAATTTTCTTCGAACCACCCTCTTCAGTGTTCTTCTAGGTCGCTTCATTGATGTTCGATCAGGAAGGACACATCCCATATTCAATCTCCACACTCAAAGTACGCCCGAATATCAATCACATGATCAGATCTAGAGGCTAGCAGTTGATCTACACTACACATTCACACCTCGTTTGCATCAGCTTGATCAGATCCAGGAGGCACATCTGAGACATACACCGCATAAGTCGTCCTCATGTGTGCGACATGCGAATTTTAGTGAAATTGCATATCCTTCCCACTTAGTTTATAATTTGCATAGGAGTCCTTTGTCTATTATTGAATAATTGCAACTCATACCATCCTGCTTGTTTTAATTGCATTTGAGTGCTCAGGATTTGTATTCACGTGGTTATATACGTGATTTGTTGGTTTAATTGCATATATGTCTTGGAACCCTTGCTATGATTAATAAATGCTTAGAAGTTTTATTTTAGTTGCATTTTAGTCATTACTAGACCATCTCAAGTGCACTACTCGAGATTATTTGGTTGTTTTGCATAATTTATCGTATAACCTTTTTTATTAATAAATTTCTATAAAAGTTTGTTTAATTACATATTAGTCCAATTGCTGTTATTGGTTGGATTAATTAACCACTTTATTCAAAAAATTCACAAAAAATAGATTAAGCTCATAATAAGTTTTAACTCCCATAATTTCAGTTTTGAAAATTACTTTTAGTTTCTATTTTTAAAATACAAAAATGTCGCTCTTTTTATATTTTAACTTTCAAAATCCATAAAAATTTGAAATTTTTTTGAAAAATTATAAGTAGCTTTGTTTTATCTTATTTTATTACATATACCAAAATCAAATAAAAATATTAATATAAACCATAAAAACTTAAATGTTTACAAAAACTTCTAAAAATCATATAAAAATATAGAAAACTCATAAAAATTAGTATAACATCTTGTTTTAAAGCTTGATTAATCTACTTTTATATAAAATTGATTTTTCAGAAAGTTTGAAATGGTTTTCTATTTTAATAATATAAAAATAAAATTTGTGTTTAAAATTATTTCCAACTTTAATTCCTTATAAAAGCTACAAAAATAAAAAATACCACAGAAATCATAAAAAACATTAACAAATATTCAAAATAGAAAAAACATTTATTTTTTTAATTTTTGATTTTCTTTCATTTATTTTTAAAAATCTAAAATATAATTTATTTTTTATATATATCTTATTCATAAATTATTTTGAAAAATAAAATACATAAAATTGTAGAAAATTAAAATTAATTAAAAATTAAAAATATAATATTAAAAAATATAAAATGTTTAAAATTAATTAAAAATATGAAATTCATGAAAACATCATAAAAATAAATATAAAAAATTATGAAAATTCCTAAAAATTGTAGGAAATTACTAATTAATAACTACCCTTCCAATTAGTTGAAAGTTTACCTCCCTGAGTTTGACACTCCACATACTTATTGTTATACGCATTAGTTTTTGAGTATAAAAAAATAAATCAAAAGAGACTTCACATTCTCTTTTTTTCTAGTTGAATCATCTCGACCGTCGCAACGACACTGCTTCTTCCCTTTAGATTAGTAGGCTGAGTTTTCAGTCGACCTTTTAAATACATTAAAAATATTCTCCACCTTGTAAATATTTCATCTAATTTATTTATCACTTAAAAAAATTCAAATCAAAACATTTTCTTTACAAAGTTGTCCATAAAAATATATATTATTTTATAAAAATATCAGAAAAATAGTTCAATACAAAAATAAAATATTACAATGAACCGAAAAAGCCGTAAAAGCCAACTTCCAAGGTTCATAACTATTTATAGAAAACTCCAAACTGACCAAACTCACGTTTAAACTTCGTTTTATACTTAATACTATTTAATAAAAGGGATTTTTACATCCATAATCCTGAGTAATTTTGCAATTACATTCATAACCCCGCATAATCGCAAATTACACGAGAATCCTTGGAAAGTCACCCCGTCTCACACCCATAACCCTCTGTTTGTTTTCATGTTAACCCAACCATATCATTGAGTTAATCTAACCCGTGATTTATCAAACGGATATTAAAAAATTCAAAAAAAAACCCTTCCTTCTCCAACACCCTCAGCCCCTCCCCCTCTGCCCTCCTCCTTCAGGCTGTCGCCCCTACCCTCCTCCTTCAGGTTAATGCCCTCTGCCTCCTCCTTGACATCCTCCCCCCATTGACTGCCTCCCCTGCTGACCGCCTCCCTCCGTGATTGCCCTCCTCCTCTAGGTTGTTGCCTTCCCCCTCCATCACCGACTACCTGGCAGCAGCCCCCTCCCTCCGTCTCCCCCCTTCCTCCTCCAGCACCCCCTCCACCGTCGATCACCTCCCCTCATGGGGAGCAGCTCCCCTCCCTCCGCCTCACCCTCTCCTTCCTCCTCTGGTTTCTTCACCTTTGTCCTCTTCGCAATGGGTTCCCCCTCTGCTGCCGCATCTCCCTTCTGTTATGATCGACACAACTCTGCTCTACCACTGCTGGTTGCCCCCACGGCTTCATTAATATCCCTTACAACCTTCTCTTGTATGGAAGGGTGCTTGCACATCATGCAGAAGAACCACACCAACGTCCCCATTGTTGTGTCCTTCGTTGCTATTAGGAAGTTTAGTATTATATCCCTCAAGTACTTCTGCGTCATCCTCTTGGGCCCCCTTGTGGTCTCCTCCATGAACCTCGACAACATGTCCATCTTCTTGATCTGCACACATCGATCTATTGTGAATATCTGGACCATTTTGTTGTCATATTAATAGCTTAAGCTCAAATATTTCTCAGTTATTACCTTTTGATCTGGAGAATCATTGTCCATCTTAGAGCGGATTATATCGTTGATGAAATCATCGATGAGTTGGAGGTTCTTCTTATGTGTCCTCTCGAGGCTGATGTTGAGGAATTTCTTCACCATTTACAAGGGATTCGGATAGCGCATTGAGATTACAACACTTGAGTCATCAAAGGCGCGAGCAAACACAACACCCCTCTTATTGGTGCCTGAAAGATTGTCGATCTCCACCCCGAACCCAACTTTGATGATCGAATCCATGTTGCATTTCAGGAAAAAGTCCTTGACAAACATGGGATATTAAATGTTTGGCTAGTAGAGGATCTAGATCTTTCATATGAAGTGTATTCAGATATACTAACCTGGAGGTCGAATGGCTGCGACGGTGTCGAAGGTCCGGTCGAGAGGGGAGTAGATCCTGATTGTTTTGTACTTGGAGAAGATACGGGTGTTGTAGTCGTGGACGATGGGAAAGAAGAAGAGCTGGTGGAAGATGCTCCCGACAATCAGGGGCTGCTCACCTTGCCACCACAACCTGAAGAGCTGCAACACAAATGCAAGGAGGATAGCAGCAGATGTGGCGAGCTGGGAGATGAGGCATTGGAGGAGATCCATGGAGGTTTAGAATATTGACCTATGGAGGAGCTCTTAGGAGGAGAGCGGTAGGTGCAGCGAGCTGAGAGATGAGGCAAGGAGGAGAGCGACGGCATGGCGAGCTGGGAGATGAGCACATTGGTAGAGCTAAATCTTGAGAACAAAGATCTTGACAGAAAGATACCCAACTCTCCCTCAAGAACAACATGTTTTTGGGGTCGATACCTGTGAGCCTCGGTAACATCTCCGCTCTCTCACGTATCAATCTCTCCAACAACAACTACAGAGGAGAGATACCGAAGTCCATTGCAAGGCTTATAAATCTGAGTTCTTTCAATGTCTCCAACAACAACCTCTCCGGACAAGTGCTTCCCCTTTTTGTGGAGAAGTTCAAATCTTGCTCCTTCATGGGCAACTTCCTGCTCTGCGGCTATAGCTCCTCCACGCCCTGTCCTCCACCCACCACCCACCCAACTCTCCCGTCGCCAGTTACTCACAACCCCAAGAAGTCAAAACTGACCGCCAGGGACATAATCCTCATTGTCGTCAACAGCATGCTCGTCCTCCTCCTCCTCTACAACATCATGCTCTGTTTCCTCCTGAAGAAGAGGAGCGAACAGAGCATGTTTCCCAATGACATACTTGTCTCCTCCCTCCATGGTAAACATCTTCCTTCCCGCTTCTTCTTATTCAGAGTCCACTCAAATTACAACTTACGTGTTTGTTTTGATTTACCAAAGCAACTCGAGGACCGGAGACCCTGGTGGATGGGCCGACGAGGATAAAGATCACAATGTGCACCATCGGAGGTCTTCATAACATCCACACCCACGAGAACCTCGTCCACGGCAACTTGACCAGCGACAACGTTCTACTGGACGAGGATACATGCCCAAGTTCACATACTTCGGCCTCTTGCGGAGGAAGTGGTCAACCGAGGGGAGGTTAAAATTGTCCACATTTAACTTTTTTCATCTAAATTAATGGAGATTTGAAATGAAACTTGACACAGGGTTATCTCATGTAAAGGTTAAGCATTACTTGAGGTTTCTCGTGTAATTCGTGATTATGCGGGGTTATGAATGTAATTACGAAATTAGTCATGGTTATGGGTGTAAAAATCCCTTATTAAAAATATCAAAAAAATTAGAATAAAGCAGGTGAGTTTTGGCATTTGTGCCCCGTTGGTATATGTATTATATGTAAAATCTTCCCGATTTTCTAATTAATTAACCATAACTCCATTTAACTTTATTTCTTTTCTAAAATACTTTTAAAAATAAATATAAAAATATAAAAAATATAATTTAAGTGAAAATGTCAATAAATCCCGAGGCCACAAAGCCGTTGCCTAAATTTTCTAGAAATCATAACTCAGCCATATGGACTTCGAATTAGGCAAACTCAGTTTTAAAATCCATTTTATTTAATTATCTATCAAATGATTTCGCTAAAATCGAAGTTAATATGAAAAATGTGGGTTTCATAATCGTATTTATACATTATACAATGTACAACATACCGTAATTTATATTATTTAATATGTGTCACTTCTTCTAATTAATATTCTAATATTACATTAAAATAAGAATATTTATTTATTTATTCAATGATTTAATTATTTTTTTACTTATCTATTTATTTATTTATTATTTAATTAATTATTTATTACTCATTTTACTTAATAATTTATTCACTTAATTTATAATTATTTATCTTAATTAAACAATAATTTAATAAATTTTAATATATTTATTTTTTATTTCCTTTGCCTACCCTTCCCTTATATCTCTTCCCTCTTCTTTCTTCCCTGATCGCGCACCCTCTCTTCTTCCTCCCTGGTAACCCGCTGCCGCACCTCTTCTTCCTCCTTTCCCCAACAATGACGCCATTTGAAAAATCAACCGATCGAGTCATCTAAAATGGTAGATAATTGTCATTGTAATGATCGATTGAAATTGTCAGAAAATTTTATTTTTTTTATTTACACCCCTAAACTAATGTGTATAGGAATAAGTACGGTAGTGTCAAACTCAGGGAGGCAAGCTGTTGGAAATTAGGGTAAAAATATAGAAAATTAAGGTAAATGGGTTTCCTGATTTTTATTTATTTTTAGGAATTTTTCTAGATTTTTATTTAATTTGTATGAATTTTATATAATTTTTTGATTTTTAAGTATTTTTTAATATTTTTATTATTTTAGAAAATATTTTGTAATTTTTATATAGTTTTTATTTTATTTTTTGTTTTTAATTTGTTTTACTATTTTTATGAATTGTTAAGATGTTTTTCTGATTTTTATGGATTTTGTATTATTTTTAATGTTGAAAACAAGGTTTTTATTGAAAACATATTTTTATTTTTGATTTTTAGAATACAAAATAGTGAGAAACTATTTTTATTTTATTTTTAATTAGAAAGTAGGGAAATTTATCTTTCAAATGATTTGTTGTGCATTTTAATGTGAATTATATTGATTTAGTTATGATTTTTAAAGTTTTTTTGTATTTTTATTTTTTATTAGTTTTATTATTTAATTTTTATTTTGTTTTTGGTTTCTATTGAAAATATGGTAAAATATACTAGGGCTAATTTTTGTTATATTTTAGAGGTGTTTTTATATTTTTATGTGTTTTTTATAATTTTTTATTTTTTATGGTATTTTAATGATTTATTAACAATAGAAAATATTATTATTATTTTCAAAATTTATTTAATACTGTATATAGTGTATGCTACTGGATATTAATACGTATTTTTATTGTATTTTGTGATTTGTATTTTATTTATCGTGTATAGAGTATATGTTGTATGTATATACTATACAAGGGTAAATGCGCAATTTGCAGAAAATGCAAGGTTCTCCGCACAAAAACTCCAAACTTTATGTGCTGCTCACATGGCTCAAGTCTCCCCTGGACTTGGTTGCAAATAACAGACTTGCGAAGGGGTGTTATGCAAAAGCTGCAGTAAGCTCGTGCACGCCCACGTGCTGAAGTTCTATATGGACCTGTACGTCATATGCAGTATGTTTAGAGGTGTTTATGCAAATGGCGCAAAAGATCTGGAACCTCACGTGTTGTGCACGAGAGGACTTAAGTGGCGTGCGGTGGGACCGATTTGCTGGCGATGCCTTGCACACCCTTGTCCGATGGATTGGTCGCTTCGAGCGGTTGGATTTGATCCGTTGAAGCTGGAAGTCCTCTGGTATTCTTCCTCATACTATGAAGCGACGACGAGCTCTTTGTGGGAGACGACGCTAATGTTGATCTCGCTCACAATGAAGGTGGAGTCGTTGCACCATATTCTGCTCCAGCCAATAGAGATGGTGTTGATCAAAAAGGGTGGGTCACCAAGCTCTAAACCAACGAGGTAGTAGGTTCAAAGATTGAGCAACGCGATTGTTCTAGATTGATTAATCTGTTCTTCAAAACGGACGGAGGTTGCAAACTCAGATGAAGGACTTCTCGACTGTGCGCAGATCTGATGCTTCCAGACTTGATGGGCAATTTATTCGAGGCAACATCGCTTTCAAGTAGATTACTTCGAGGCAATTATTGTGTGCATGCCATGGCTCAGAGCAGATCTTTGTATGAAGTTATCAATGAAGCTCAATTTATCGAATCTCGACCTGCAAGTGACAAACACGACTCAAGGACTGTCGTTCTTGGCCAAACGTCAGAAGAAATGGATATGGATGGGCATCCTCTACCATTGGGGATGAGGATTTGTCTCTGATCAAATTGATCAGAGATGATTAGGTTGCAAAGAGGAAATACAGAGAAGCGAAATCGAGTCGATGGGTGGCTCAGAAATCGAAAGGAATTGAATAAAAACAAGAGAAATGATATATTGAAGCATGACAGAAGATAATGAGAAGGGAAAACAAGAATTGAGAGGAGAAGGGAGGAGGAATTGAAAAAAATGAGGGAAAAATGAGATTGGAATGCTAACCTGGAAAAGGATAATGGATCGCTTGTGTACGAACCTAGGTTGAGCTCCAGTGATGACCTCGACAGGTGGTGTCCTGGAGATTGCTCGCAACGGTAGTGTCGTTTGTTGATGAAGATCATGCCACCTCCCTCTATCCTTGCTCAACGGACGTGAAGTGGAAGCTGTCACCTCCCTCTCTATGATCAGAGCTCACAGGATGAGGTTTCGAAAATGGCAGATACCCGATTCTGAGGAGGGAGGTGTTCCTTATATAGGAGATTTTTCGAGACCTAATTGGTAGGTGTTCCCACCATGATATATTTAAGGCAAGCTTGGTTCAGAGCTTCTTTAGTGGACTGACACCTTATCTACAAGGGTTGGTGAATGCAACTTGTGGAGGTTCATGTTTTTCAAAACATGAGGATGTTGTATGGGATATTTTTGAGGATATGGCATCTCATCATGCCACTTTAGTCCAGACAGGTTCTCATACTCAGATGGAGTCACCTGCATTTATTCACCAATTTACCATGGCACAAATTGAGGAGGGTCCATTGACTTGTACATCTCCAGAATCTTCGTCGGATGAGATGAGGGTTCTAAGCCAGAGATTGGACCACCTGGAGCATATTGAGAAGAGAAGCCACCAGTTAAACAAGCTCGATAAGATTGACGAGCTTGTGAGGAACATTAATGACCTGAAGAACAAGATTGAACACATGGCATCTATCACATTTTCAGGGTTACCAGTTGATTCATCTGATACGCAATCTCCAGTGCAACAGATACATTACCTTCAGTCGGAGCCTGCGACTGAGCATCGTCAGATTCAGACTTCCACTCAATGGATCCCAGGATCTCGTTCTCAGCAGTTGCATCTACAGTTTTCAGATTACTTATCCAGTTCTCTAGGACACTCCTATGAGAACTTAGCTTTAGATGATCTTGCCTATCGGATCACTAGCCAATATGAGAAGAATAGGCTATTTATGGATGAGTTCAAGCAGTAGATAATGGATCTCATGCTAGATCAGACCGCCATGCAGACCCGACAGATAGACCCTACTTCTTAATCACATATGTCACTCGATAATGTGAATGATGTTGATTTCATATCTCTGAGAAGTGGTAGAGTCCCAGTCGGTTGTGGCTCAGCTGGGCATGATACCGATGCATCCGTAGATGATACTTTCAAGCCATATGAGCATAATGTAGATAGCGGTATTGATGCCTCTAGTATCCATGATGATCTGGATGGTGGTACTGATGCCACCAAATCTGATGATCGCAATGCGGAAATTGCTATTTTACCATCTCTAATATCTAGTGATAAGGAGATAAAAAAGAAAATCCGAAAAAGAATCAAATGTTAGATTTGAGGAGAGAGATGCTGGATAAATTCACCACCCTGCTCACTCTTTCAGAAGCCTTGGCACACATCCCTCTTCTACTGATAGGTCTCAATGAGAGAACTACAGTTCGTAGAAAGAAGAGGTAGCACAATCATTACTTAGAAATTCATGTGTGACCAAGGAAACTTGTTATGCCATCCAAAACCGTCTCCCAGCGTCGCGATCAGACACGGGAGCACCTTATAGCAGATGTGAGATCCTTGATCAAACTTTTGATCATACTCTTCTAGATAGCAGATCATCAATTAATCTTCTTCCCTCTTCCTTACTCGATAAGTTCGAGTTCGGACCTCTTCAACCAAGCAGAACAATCTTGCAGTTTGTTGATGTATCAGCCAAGAAATTGAAGGGATTAATCAAAGACGTTACGTCACTGTTCAGGGTTTGAAATTCCCCGTGGACTTTGTCGTGTTGGACATGACGGTACCTGAATGTGTAATCGATGCCCTGATCATATTAAGATGACCGTTTCTGGCGTCAACTAAGGACGTTTCCGATTATGGTACTAAGAAGGTGTACTTTCACATCTAAGGCGAGAATATACATATAGAGATGATCCAAGACCTCAAAGCCAAATCAGAAGAGCCGGAGCGAGCATCTGATGATGGGACCAATAGTCATCAGGACTATGACTTTGTGCAGATAGATGATGAGGCCGTTCGGGCCGAACCGAGTACAAGATCTTTCATCACATCTTCAGAAGAGTCTAGGTTTTAGATACTAGATGATGGAAGATTGGACAGAACAATCTTGGAGAAAATACAGTTAGAGGTCGAGGCAGACGAGTCTGATGATGATCTTTTTGAGTTCCAATCTTGTTTTCCCAATCTTGATCCCTCCGATGAAGATGTGGACTTCGATTGGTAGATTTTTGATGAGTATGTTCCACGTCTCATTTCAGATGAGCCTACAACCAGCCTGGAGACCGAGCCAGTACAACAGAGTCAGCAATCAAACGAGCAGTCTCTAGATCTTTCTGAGTTAGAGAAGGATTAGTTTAAGGACACCGACCTGGTAGCCTATACCCAGGCCATAGTTAAACCAGCTTTACCTGTTCCTTCTCCCCTAGAGCTTAAACTGTTACCTCAAAGCATGAAATACCGATTCCTTGTTGGAGAGCCCAAAATATTTCTGATCATCATTGCTTCCGATCTGACCAAAGATCAAGAATCTCGTCTGATGGAGATTCTTGAAAAGAATCGCAATGCAATCAGGTGGTCAGTAGCTGATCTCCATGGGATTAGTCCAGCTCTGTGCTCCCACCACATTTTTCTTGAGGATGATGCCCAACCATATCGTGAGTTTCAGCACATGTTGAACCCGAATCTTAGAGAGGTATTCATGAAGGAAATATCTAAGTGGTGGAGCACCAATTTTATCTATCCCATCTCCGACTACAAATGGGTTAGTCTGTTACATGTGATACCCAAGAAGACGGGTATCACTACAGTTATAAATGAGGATGGAGAGGAGATTGCTACCCGAGTACTGACTTCTTGGCACGTTTGTGTGGATTATAGACATTTGAATCAGGCGACCAAGAAGGATCACATACTGCTGCTGTTCATTGATCATATCATTGAATGGTTAGCGAGGAAGAGCCATTATTGCTTTATTGATGGGTATTCAGGATATAATCAGGTGGCCATTGCACCTGAAGACCAAGAAAAAATGACATTCACATGTCCATTCGAAATGTATGATTCAAACAGATGCCCTTTGGATTATGTAATGCTCCGGCTACATTCCAGAGGTGCATGCTTTCGATTTTCGCGGACATGGTGGGCAACTTTTTGGAGGTCTTCATGTATGATTTTTCAGTCTATGGCAATGATTTTGCCTCCTGTCTTTCTAGCCTAGACCACGTGCTTCAAAGGTGCACGGAGGTTGAACTCGTTCTTTCTTGGGAGAAGAGTCATTTCATGATGACTCAGGGATGGTCCTTGGTCATATCATCAATAGGGGCATGGAGGTGGATCCGACTGAGTTGGATATCATAAAGAAGCTCAATCTGCCATCCTACTTGAAGCAATTATGGTCTTTCCTTGGGCTTGTCCGTTTCTACCGACGTTTCATTTCAAGACTTTAGCAAAATTGCCCGACCGTTATTTGTCCTTCTAGCAAAAGATACCGAGTTTATTGTTGATGATAAGTGTCTTTCGGCTTTTGAAACTCTCAAGAGCATGATTGTAGGGGCTCCTGTCCTTCAGCCACCCGATTGGTCTCTCCCATTCGAGATCATGACGGAAGCCTCCGATTTTGCTGTTGGGCTTGTGTTGGGATAAAGGAGGGATGGCCTTTCTTACTCCATACACTACATTAACAAGACTTTGGATTCCACCCAACGAAATTACATAGTTACATAGAAAGAAATGTTAGTTGTAGTATTTGCCTTAGACAAATTTAGGTCCCACATTTTAGGGTCTAAGGTTACCATTTTCACTAACCATACCCCATCAGGTACTTAATGGATAAGAAGGATTCCAAACCACGTCTGACTAGATGGATTCTTCTACTCCAGGAGTTCGATATCATGATCAAGGATAAGCCTGGAGTAAAGAATATTGTGGCAGATCACCTCTCCTGACTAAAATCACCCGAGACTTCTGAGTTCGATGCACCTGTCACCGAGACCTTCTCTGACAAGGCAATTCTTGTTGTTGCCTCGCTCCCATGGTATGCCAACATTGTGAACTTTCTTATTGCTAAGGAAGTCCCACAAGGTTGGTCCAGGTAGAGACTTGAGACTTTCTTTGCAAAAGCCAAGTCTTACCATTAGGAGGATCCGATCCTTTCTCATGAAGGAGTGGATTCCGTCTGGCATCGGTGTATTCCTCAGGAGGAATACCATAGTGTCCTCACATATTTCCATAGATTAGAAGCTAGAGGACACCATTTAGGGAAGAGGACAACATAGAAGGTGCTTCATTCCGGCCTTTGGTGGCCTACGCTCGTTGCAGATGCCCATGCATTTGTAAAGAGATGTACTGACTGTTAGACAATGGGCACTTGTGGACATAGAGACATGATGCTGATGCATCCAATTCACTTCTATGAAGTGTTTGATGCATAGGGTATCGACTTTATGGACTCATTCCCTAAAAGTCAGGGATTTGAATATATTCTTCTAGTTGTAGATTATGTGAGTCATTGAGTAGAGGTTATTCCTGCCTGAGTCGTTGATGCAAACTGTGTTTGCAAGTTTCTGAGGAAACATATCATTTCACGGTTCAAGGTCCCTCGAGTTATGATATCAGACGGGGGTAGCCACTTCATCAATGACAAGGTAAGAGCACTTGCTAAAGAGTTCGACATAGATCATGAGGTTGCTACTCCGTATCATCCTCAGATGACGGGTCTAGACGAAGTCTTAAATAGGGAGGTCAAGACGATCTTTCAGAAGGTTGTTCACCCAGACCGAAAGGATTAGTCGTAGCTTTTGGACTCGGTTCTTTGGGCCTATAGAACATTCTTCAAAACTCCATTGGGTGCATCTCCCTTTCGACTCATTTATGGCAAGTAATGCCACTTACCTGTTGAGATTAAGCACAGATCTTGGTGGGTAGTGAAGGAGGTTATCTTTGTCCTAGATGATGCGAGAGATCAGAGGCAAACCGAATTGGCAGCCCTAGACGAACTGAGAGACGAAGCCTTCTGGAGTAGCCTGCATTATAAGAAGCGGATGAAAGAGTGGCATGGTGCTCACATAAGCCACAAGTAGTTTGAGCCCGATCAGAAAGTTTGACTATTCGATGCGAGATAAAGCTATTTCTAGGGAAACTTCAGAGCAAATGGAAAGGCCCGTATCTAGTACGAAAGGTTTACGACAACGGTATCATCGATAAATCTGAGTTGTCTTCTGAGTCCACTTTAGAGTCAATGGTCAGTGTTTGAAACCTTTTCTTGATCATGAACTGTCGACCATTGAGGTTGCCCCCATCCACTTTGTATGAGATGTGCTCTTCACTCTTTATACTCTGCATCTCATACCTGATTTTCAAGATCACTTTGTATATATTTTTGATTTTATTTTTCTTTCTTCCGTTTGTCTTAGTCCCCTAGGTTTCTCTTAGGATTTTCGCTATACTTAGAATGTACTTTATCCTAATTATAGGGGGGTGTAGAGACTGTGTTATTCACATCATTTTGTTATGTTACCCATGTTGTTGCTTATACTTAGGGTGTGCTTTACCCTAAGTATAGGGGGGGTAATATCACTCATTCTCGACTTTTTATTATTTTTAATTTTTGTATCATCTTCTCTCTCGCTTGTCCCTCAACTGTTGATATTCTTCTCTATAATTAGGGATATTTTACCCTAAGTATAGAGTCGTTGAGTGTGTACATTCTATTAACCTCGATCATCTTCAGTTTTTGAATCTGATATCCTTATGATTACTTGATGCTAAGTATAGAGGGGATGATTGACTTCTATTCATTTATTCGTTGTTCTTTTTTATTCATTGTAGTATAGAATTCTTCTCACCAATCTATAATTAGCCCGAGTTATGTCTTCCTTTGCCTCTCCTTTGATCACTATAAGGACATAGTTCATGTTAAGTATAGGGGGTGTTGTATATATATTCTATATATACTTTAGAAGCCATAACACATACTTTATCATATTTTTAATAATATAGCTCTCTAAAAGTATGGGTGTATATTTTGGGTTTCTTAAAATCGTAAGAAAATCATAAATATGACTTATTAAAAATGGCTTAAAAATTGTATATAAAATATGTTGTACAATTCACGGATAAAATCCTTAATTATCTAAAACATATAAAATCCTTGTAAAACTTTGTTTAAAATCCGTATAATATTGTGTATATAAAATTTATACAAAATTCTTTGTAAAATGTACATAATTCTTTTAAATTTGTGTAAATGGAATTAATCCAACAACTCTTTCAAAAAACCCTAAAAATTGAAAAAGTTTTAAAAATCAATAAAAATTTACAAAATTTATTAATATTCACTTAAAAAGTTTAAATTGAAAAATCTACTTCATAAAAAATTGTTGCATTCATTCGCATTTTTCATAACAAGTCTGATTCTTGAACCGAATGGATCGAAGTCTGAGAGATGGAGCTTGGTTTAGGCCTTAATCCACTTAAATTCAATAGGGACTTTATTAGGAAATGGAATTAATACTCTTCAGGTCTTTTAGACTTAATTCTTTGGGTTCCATGAGACCATATTCGGGATTCAGCTTGAATGTGCATAAGTAGGATACCTAGTGTCGTCTGTTTAACTCTTCTCCATTTGAACCAATTTTGAACTGATACACTCTACACTTAGCTCAACTTGCATGGGGTTGCGAAGGGCAATCCATTTTTGTGGTGTGTTTCCATCCTTGTTTAGTGGCACTGGCATCTAAAAACGGGAGCGATTGGGGTTGAAATAAAGCTTCAGATGGGGAAGGATCTGCTTGACATAATTTTTCCAACACCCCAAAAAATGGACGGGAAGAAAAGATGCTATATCTGCCGGGGCATAAAAGATCTATGCAATGCAACAATCATGTCTACCAAAAAGAAACCATACACCAAATACCAAGAAATGACCACAATTATCCAAGCTTCAGAAAAGCCTGCATTTTCTTAGTGGAGACTTGGTTAAACTGGTCAGGCTTCATAGGGAGATGTGATTACACTTATCTCACTTCAGTTCTCTTCTCATTCTTCTTCTTCTTCCTATACTCGATTGTGGACACAACACGACCTGATCTTAGAAGGAAATACCTCACTCCTCGAGGATCGAGTAGCTAGATGAGGGCCCAATGGGAGTGTATTACTGGGTGGATGGTTTCTTCGCTTCTTTATGCAGGAAGAGATAAAACCTTTCACACGCAGTACATATTGCTTTCAAAGCTGAAAAGTTTTCGTGATTGATGGGTGGATCTGAGCTGGCTGTTGAGGTGAACCTGGATAAGGATTTGTAGAACGTGAGGGTTGCTGAGGCTTAAATCCTAATTCTAATAGAGTCCTGACATACTATTAATCCAAAGGATCTAATCCAAGTTCTGAATTTTGGGTGAGGTGAGATTCAGTTTAAAGAAACAAGCATGTTCTAAGTTCTTTTATTTCCCTTTTTCTTTTGTTTGTACTTATTTATAGAATAAGTGTTTGCTAAGGGACTAGCAAAGGTAAAGTACAGGGGAATGATGAATCCATGATTCATCGTCTTTATTCTTTTATTTTGGCTAAAATCCTTGGTAAAATACATGTAAATAATCACTAATTTCCCCTAATTAACATTCTAACCTCATTTGTTATTATTATATATTTAATACTTATTTTATCCAAAAAAAGTAAAGAGAAAAAGAAAAATAAAGAAAAAGAAGGTTGTAGATATAAAATATATATAAACCAATCCTAACCCCGAGACAAGGTCAATATTGACCTGGTCGACAAAATAAATAAGTAGGGGGAGATAAGGATCCTAACCTTTGTAAAAATATAAAAAATCAAAGGCACTTTCCTGTTTTTCTGTTTTTGTAGAAGGGGCCTCGTAAGGGCATCCCAACTTGTACTTTCCTCCCTCCCTTTCTCAGGGTCTGTTTCACCGAGTGCCGTGCACTTGAGGGAATAGGGCACCCACTACGGCTTTTCTCGCATCGTGATTTTCTCGACGTTTTGTGTGCCTTTTCCAAGGCTAGGTGCTTGTCTAGTTTTTTTCATATTTTTTTTACTTTGTATGCACTCCCATAGCTAGACTAAGGACACACAACCTAGATGCTTGTTTGATCACCTATGTAAAAAATAAAAAATAAAAATTGTTAGATGTTGTTTGAAAATATCTAAAAAAAAAGAGATAATCGGAAAATAAAACAAGGACTACTAACTATATTTGACCTAAAAATAAACGTAATAGACTCATTTGTTTTGGCAGAGCAATCCCTAGTGAATGTTCGGCAGGTATTCTCCAGATTTGTGAGTGAGAGACGACCTGTAAGGTTAGAACCAAAACTTGAATTTCTTTTGGAATACTACTGATTTCATACAGTTAAACACTTACTCTTCAGTGGGGACTCTAGGGTAGCCGAAATTGGTCCGAGTTTCCTTAGTAGAGTGAAGGGTTTAGAGGACTCTATGTAAAGCTCAGAACTCAAGTAACACGAGTTGTAGGAAACGATTCGTACTTATTCCCATACTGGTTGAGAATAGGTGATTCTATGAAACAACTCAAGACAGTCTTTCGGGAAAGTTTCTGTATCTATCAGCTCATGCTAATACGTGAGAAGACCTGCTTTACCAAATGACCCTAAAACTGAAAAGATAAATGGTCGAACTTTTACAGTCATTATCCGATTGAGTTGGTGAATCTGGGATTTACTTTTTGTTTGAATTTGTGGTGTGAGTCCTATCTTTCAACTTTCTAGTCAATTAGATCATCTGTCTTACAAAGGTGATGGGTAGGCGGTCTCTTAGGCCGACTCTTACTGCACCGCTTCCACATACACCTACTCGCTCATCTAGGTCGGTTTAAGAGAATCCTCTCTTTGAACATGAGTTCTCTCAATCTCCTCTTTTAATCTCGTCCCCCGGGTCAGTTCGCGATAACCTCCTATTTGAGCTTAATACAGGACATTTGTACTCTTTCAGGTTTGATCTTGACCCTGGAATTTTCTCTCAAACACCACGTTCTTCTCCACCTCCAATGATTATTACACATATATACATAGACTTATCAGAGCCAGACATGGGCACATTCTCCTTTCCAAAGATAGTTCTAAGTGAGAAGTGAGCACATTCACAGAATCCTTCGAAGATTCCAGATCAAGCAACGATCAATGCTAGTCTTCCTGCTTCCCTTGAGATTATGCAGACTCCGATTATGGAGCAAGACCTTCTGATGACCAAGATTCAATCTGAGTTGAGATAGTTGAGAGAGAAGAGATATATTTCAGAGGATGATGATCCAGATAAAGAGGAGACAGTACCTACAGAGCCTATATGCATGATGAAATAGCGCATTTGGAGCTTCTTCTGCTAGTAGGTGGATTTGACTTCCTCCTATTCACGGATCATTTGTCCACACACCTGAGATTATTCAGACTTTACCTATCTTTCAAGGGCAATTCACCGAGGAGCCACATTCACACCTAAGAGAGTTTGATATGACTATAGTACAATATATGACTCTCAGTTGATGAGGACGCCATTTGGATGTTAGCCATGTGAGCTCGAGGCAAACCATTCTTACAATAAATGTTATTGTAATAAATATGTTTTATCAATAAATGTTATTGATTGTTTCACTCCCTTTCTGAAATTAAATGAATGAATGCACTATAAGGTCCCTCTGTATAATTAGGGGTTTGTACCATGGCCATCTTGATAATCATATAGCTGTAGATTCATTAAATGAATCATAGAGGCTGGTGGCTGGATGAATATCTAATGAGTTGGATAGAGGACTCATCAAGCACCATCAAATGATTATTAAGAGATGATCTCCTTCCTGAGTAGGAGATGGCAATCCTTTCTCACAAAGGCTGATATCTAACCGACCTCTTGATGAAGGTCCTCTACATGGGAATAGTGATTCGGAGGTGTCAGATTAGTTATGTCAAAATGTTGACTTAGCGAGATCGAGATAACCTAAGTCCTATGTTGAATGTTGTCACAACATAGGCACACATCCTCTGACCGGAGACAGATGTGTTACTATATGTCTGAGTGTGTACATTTGGCAGACCAATAGGTTGATGACCTAACCAAGTCCTATACACCGGCGAGCTGGTGTGCATGTAAAGTCATATGAGTAATACGATCTCTCAAAGGGATCATACAGGTTCACTTATGAACCGGAAGACATGAGCTCACTCATGAGGTATTGGGACCGATCAAATTCCATGCATGGTCGTCATGCTTTGGAAGTATGACAAGAATTTGAAGGTGTGATATATGCTTTGGGAAAGCATATGATCAATACCGAATCCCAATGACCAAGATTGAGAAACATGGTGATCGAGCCCTGAAGAAGACAGTGTAAAATTGATCTTCATCTTCAAGATGATCATAGGTCTTCCAGTATGCAGGATGTGGAGGTATAGGGAATACCTGAGGGTGATGTGATCATAAATGATTGTATAACCATGACGCTTCCACTCCGAGGGAGTGATGAAACATGTCTGGATTTTAGTGACTCCTCTCAGTATAGAAGTAACTTGATCTTAGTCCAAGTGTTGGACATTGATCTGAATGAGATTCAGAAGCAATGAGAAGATTAAGTATACGGACTTGATTTAATCAAGCATCTATGGGAGGTCCATGAGATCTTGATTTGAGATGAGATCTCAACATCCAAGTCATTATACGTGGAACAATACAATCGCCATGTCCTTATCTTCAAGTATCTGCGAAGAAAGCACATTATTCTTAAAGGAGTTCATGAATAATTCCTATGATGAATTTTGTATCCAAGAAAGAAGGTCTTGATGATTAAATGAGATTTAATTATCAAGTATAATATGAATGTGATTCATATTGTGAGAATAATTATCCAAGATAATTAAATGAGATTTAATTATCAAGGAAAAGCAAATCGTGGATAGTACTATCCATAATATCTGTGTGTATATTATAAATGTGATTTATAATATATTATAAAGACATAAGCTTTGTAAATAGAGTTTGTTAATTGTTAATGTGAATTGGATTCACATTAAGTAGTTAATTGGAAATGTAATTTACAATTTAGTTTGGGTTGTGAATATGTTTCACATTTTTCAATGGCATGATTGAAATATTCACTAATTAATTTGGAATTAATTTGGTGGATATTTTTGCAATAAAAGTTATTGTAATTTATTAAGAAATAATAGGATAAAAAAATAAAGAGGAGATAAACACCATCAAAATGAGGCGACGTCACCATTTACTGACGCCCCCTAATTTTAGGGGGTGATTTATTGTCCTTCTTTTTGTTATCTTGTTATCTCTTGATAATTGATTTATGTTAAATTAAATTATGTTGATGATAATGCAACATATATATGATTTGATATAAATTAATGTTGTTGGTTTTTTTACCAACAATCATCATGGTCGTTGATTGATACATAGATCAATCTAGCCGTTGATTCTATGTATGCCATGGATTGAGATCCATTGGATCCCAAACTAATATATAAGGAGGGCATCCCTAGCCCTTTATGCATACATCATAGATACGTCTCTCCTTCTCTCTCTCTCATTCTCATCATCCCTTTCTCTCTCTCTCTCTCTAAGGTGACCGTCCACCTTGTGCATTGAGAGATAGCTTCTCTCCTTCGCATCGACTGCTCGAGGATCTACATCTTCTTTAGGGTTGCTTGCTCTAGAAGGAGACGTCGGATTTCGTTGGATGAAATCAGGAGGTTCAAAGCTTAGAACTTCATCAAGGATTGCAGGAGGCTCGCGTCTCATCATCGCGCCTGCAAGTGTTGTCTTCGTAGATTGGACTTGAGCCAGGAGGATCTCTTGATTTAGAGATCTCATGATCACAACCACGCTTCGAGAGGTATTTCTAATACTGTGTGGTTAGATGAAATGATCCAAGAAATGTTCTTGTGATCATGTGGTTTCATCATATGATTTAAAATTTTAAAATTCCGCTGCACCTTGCGACTAGTGCGACTAGTCACCCTGATCGCATGAGATGCGATCAGCACGCTTCTGTGATGAACTTGAGGATTCTCCATATCCTTCAAGTGGTATCAGAGCCTTAGGTTGGAAAAGGTTTTGGATACGATCCGCAAACCTCGGACGACTTGGGTTTGAAAGGGTTGCGAAAGTTTTGTCGCATTTCAATTTTAGCACCTCTGTCTAATTGGATTTTTTCGGCACTCCTTAAATTGTTTAAACACGAAATATTCAATTGAATTTTGTTCCCCATTGAATAAGGAAACCATAGGATCTGGGTTTATGTAATTTGGATTTCATTTGCTCAAGATATGGCCTTTTGAATAAGCATGTATTCACTGTTGCGGGAACAACATATCTGAACGTGATTAATGAGTTAATTACTATTTTGACGTGCCTTGAAATGCGTGAAATATCACTTGGTTTCTGTCATAAATCAAATTGGAAATCTTAGGAAATTTATTTTACGAATTTTGGATTTAAATTGATCAAGATAAGTTAATTTTAGTTAGTAGGGGTCACCGCTGGAAATTGACAAATTTGATCATGAACCTTGTGATAGTCATTAAAATAAATTGATGAAAATTAATTGTTAATTTTCTGAAATGATTATTGATAAGTATTAGTAGAATATTTAAAGATGATAATCATTTCTTTGAATGACAATGATATGAAATCATCAACAAACATTGTTTGCATACAAAATCCTAGTTTATCCTACAATAGTTGTAGGACAACTTTTACATGCAAAACCCTCTTGCTTGAATAGGATTGGGGATTCGTTTAGCAAATCTACTTATAATATAATCAAAATTGTTTTGATGTATATTATATGGTATAATTTTGGTTGAAAGACTGATAAGAATCTCAAAGTACATGATGATCTATCTGGCATTATCCTTTCCTGAGGTGGATATGGTGTCTAATCAGAGAGCATTGGGGTAGTGGTTTGCAAAGCATGTGGTCCGTCTCACTCTCGTTGGTACTGGCCATGACAGCAGGTAGGGACTCGATAATGCCGGAGAAATCAAAGTGTATTTTCTAATTATTAAAATTCAGATAATACATACTTTAAGATTATACCTACTATTCCAGTAATAATCAAGTTTGTTGATTGAAAAATGGATTGATAATTAATTTAATGTAATTAAATTAATTATATCCTATTAAAAGCACTCTATTATGAATAGATGTGTATTTCGATTGGAAGAATTAATTTTGAGAATATGATTCACGATAATTAATTACAATTTGAATATGAGGTGGAGGATCACATAAATGACATCCATGGTCTCCCGTCAAGGTAAAGAATTTTGTCGCTAAAAGTTGTATATAGGAAACGCATGTTCGAAGTGACAGATCCTATATACAATTATTTGGATCAGGTTCTTTGCTTCTCGAAAGAGTAAGTCCGTATACGTAGTGACCCCAATATCGAGTCCTCATATTATTGGGGCGATATTGGATTGCGTATAGCGAGTATTAAGCCTGTTGACGGTTGGTTCAATTTGCAACAGGTCAACATCATCTTAGTGGTGTTGGGCCCGGGTGTTAAAGACCGAATTGGGAAATGCAAGTTGGACTTGTAAGGCAGAATGTGTTCCCACTTCTCTTTATTCGAGTCACAAGTTCTCATATTATTGGGATGTGATAAAGATAGAGAGGAGATCCCAGATCTTGCTTGAGATATAGCGGTAAGTATATCTCTTACTTTGAGAGACAATAAGGGAATAATCTTTCAAAGTTGACATAGCAAGACAAATTTGATTTAAAATGCCTTAATCAAATGTTTTAAAAATGAATATATAATTATTTATATGTTTTAATATAGTGCATACTTAATTTCAGAAAATGAAGTCCATGAACCCACTGAGCAAGCTCCTGGAGGTCAATCAGTTGACTAGACCAAATTATTCAGATTGGATCTGAAATTTGGATCTTGTCCTATCTGTGGAGCGCATCTCATATGTGCTAACCAAGGACAAGATTGCAGACCCTCAGACTCCGGAAGATAAAATTTTTAATGAGAAATATGATGAAGATCATAACTTGGCAAGGTGTTATATCCTTGGCTCATTGTCCAATGTACTTCAGAAGCAGCATGTGGAAATGAACCACTGCCAAGAAATCATGCTGAATCTGAAGGAAATGTTCGGTGATATAAACTGCACACAGCGTTATAATGTGATGAAAGAGCTTATTTGCTGCAAGATGCAGTAAGGGACCTCTGTCAGAGAACAGGTACTCAAAGTGTTTGGGTGCCTATCTGAATTAGAAACCCTGGGAGCTTACATGGATTCCGATATGCAAGCTGATTTCTTTCTCCTGTCACTCCCTAAGTCTTTCAACAACTTTGTCGTGTCGTATCACATGAGCAAAGGTAATTTCACTAACGCTCGGACGTTAGCTGCATTAAAGTTTGCAGAAGACGTAATGAAGAAGGATGACCCCTCTGCCAGTGCATTGGTTGCACACGCAAAAGGAAAGCGCGGTTGGAAGCAAGGTTCTCGGAAGGGCCCGTCCCAGAAGAGAAAGAAGAAGAATCAAGGAGTTGGTTCATCTTCTAGTGCTTTGATGAATCCTCATTCATCACACTTTATTCTTTTATTTTAGCTACAAAACCTTTGCAAAACACTATGTAAATATGTGTAAATATCATGAATTGTCAAAATGCATGCATCTTGTAATTATGCATAATTAGCATGTTTTTGTGCGCAAATAAAAGAATAAAGAAATAAAAGAAAAAGAGGGAAATATTTAGAATAAATATTGAGTGATCTAATCCCAAGGGAGGGCTCAGCATGGGCCTGACCGTAAAAGAATCCAAGTAGAGAGAGATAAGGTCAATCAATCTTGTACATAACCATATATATATATATATATATATATATATATAAATCTATTTTCCTTAAAATAAAAATAAAAAGGGTTTCTCTTATTTTGTACATATTTATAAAAATCAAAAAAATAAAAATAAAAAGAAAAATAATAAAAATCATTTTCCATCTTGTATATATACCATGTACATATGTATATAAACCTATTTATTTAACTAATGGAAATAAATCATAAAAATAAAATAAAAATACCTTTTTATTCCAACATTTATGTTGTAAAAAAATAAAAAATAAAATTGGAATAATTATACAAAAATAAACAATTAAAAATAAAAATAAAAAATACATATATGTATATACCTATATATAATAATAATATAATGTTAATACATAATTTATTTTCCAAAAAAATACATAAAAATCACTAAAAAATTCTTTGAAAAAAATAAATATTTTTTATTTTTTAAATATTTTAAAATAAGTTCATTTTATATTTTTAAATGAATTTACAAATAATTAATAATCGGAGTTATCTGATTGGTCCACGGGGGATGTAGACCCCCAATTAACTCTCCCCTGCGGACCCCCTTCCGGGCGAATCAGGTTTCTGACCTTCTCCGAATTTCCCCCACCTAATCTGATCTCCATCCACCTAAGCCCCGAGCCCCGATTATCACCTGTTGATCCGAGACCCTCGCCCGAGGATCTACGTAGGGATTCGTTCTTCAACGTGCCCTGCCCGACTCCTTCTTGCCGGACCCTCACTTGTATAAAATCCCAGCTCCAGCCGCAATTTCACGCTATCTTCGGCTCCGCCCTTCCATCCCAGGACCTCCATCACCCTCCTTAGAGTGACAGCTATCCGAGGGCAGTGTTGCAGCGAGGAGAGAGCGGCCCAGCCACTGATCCGGCGAGCCTCTTCACCGTACGTCGCCGCGAGGTGCACCCGAGCATCGGGACCCGACAAACCCTTGAGGCGAAGACCCCCTGAGACCCAGCGTCTCATCCACAGTTGACCTCAGCCATCAGGTAGCTTCGATACCCCGTAGATTCGCGTAATTTCCATTTTCCCCCTTTCACGCCGCCGGCAGTCGCCGGCCAATTTACACCATTCCATTCATCCATTCGATCATCGGACCCCTAATTCATCTTCACGAGACTCCTACCCACGTTCTACGCCCCTCCGTTCACCTTGGGTCACCCCGGAACCAAGAATCGAGTCTCCTCCGCCGCCGCTTCGCTGGAGACCCCGCTCCGCCCCCTTCCGATCATCCATTTCACCGCTTGATGGGTCGAGGCACTTTGCCCTCGACCCAGCATTCGTTCCGTGCCATTTTGCAGGTCAAAGAGACCCATCTGAGGGTCCAACGGTTAGAGCACAAGAGCTTTGCTCGTCCTTCGTCGCCGGATCTCCCTGGAGCTTCCCGGCCTCATCGGAGGTGCCCACCAGCAGCGGAAGAGTCCGAGCTTCCTTCTCCCCATCTCAGCAGCCCAGGAGGAGGTCCCGCGCGCACGGAGTGAGCCGACGAAGTTCGCCGGAGGCTAGTTCATTCAGGAACCTCCACCACCGTCGGATCGAGCTTCGTCCCAGTTCTGATCTCAGCCCTTCATTCTTCGGGCAGCCCAACCATCAGATCTCGATCAAGAGCTCATCTGGAGCGTTCATCGGTGAAGGGGTACCCTCGTTTCTCAGCCATCAGATCTACACGTGGCACCCCCTCGACCGTCGATTTATAATAAAGGGGTAGTTTCACTTAGGCCCCTCATTTTATTGTATTAATATTTTTGTCCTGTAAATATTTAGTGTAGTTGTTTTTATTTTGGAACATCTGCAATTAGGACCCTAGGTTTATTTTATTTGCATTTCAATCCTTGTTTATGTGAGACACGTGCATCGACACGTGAGTTTCAGGATATTTGCATATTTGGTCTTGTATTTCCTGTGTGTGACTGTTTGGTATTTTATTAATAGGAATTACACTTATACCCCTATTTGTCTAAGCCACGTGATACGTGCGTGTTTGTGGGCTTTTTGCATTCTAGGCCCTGCACTTTCTTTATGTGTTATTGATTGGCCCTGGAACTATGTTTCTTTGCATTTAGGTCCCTACTTGCTATGTGCCTTGTTTTTACTGAATAAAATATCAAATTAAATCCAAATTAGGTGAAATTCGAACACGTGGCTCCTGCCACTGTGTAGAAATTTCCCTAAATTTTTGGGACATTTTCAAGACTTTTTACTATTTTTAAAAAATCGAAAATCCACATTTATGTTACTGTCTGAAAAAGAAAATCAAAGAAAAATATAAAAACTCCTTTAAAAATTCTAAAAAAATTAGTTATAGTTTATTTTAGTGTTTTCTACTTTCTATCCAATTTTGAGCTTATTTGGATTTATAAAACCCATAAAAACTGCAAAACCCTAAAAATCTTATAAAAATTCTAAAAAATTCTATGGAAATCAAAAAATATAAACTCTTTTCCTATAGCTTAGTTTTTACGTATATTTTTCATAAAAGTTACCTCCAGACTTTTATAAAATCAATTTTATATTTTTAATTGATCTTTCAAGTCTGGCTGCATAGTAGCCCATATTTTCCTCTTTCTTGATTTTTAGAAAATTAAATAAAAATTGAAAAATTCTGAAAAATTCATCAAAAACATTTAAAAACATAAAAAACAGCAAAAAAATTATTTTAATTTTTGGAGTATTTTTGAGTGTTTAAATAATTGTCGTTGTTGCTTGTTTTCTCTTTTCCTTATAATTAAAAATCCAAAAAAAATTAAAAAGAATTAAAATCCACCAAAAAAATCATTTTTCTTTATTTTCGACTTTGACTACTTCCTAGGCGGCAAGGCCAACTCGTGCTCCCTGAGTCCGACCCTGGTCGTTATACCAGGTTAATAAAATTAGCGAGGACCGCTTCTTGATTTCATTGTTTTATACTTTGATTTTGGTGGTCTTATATTTTTTTGTTGAGTCCGATTCTCCAAGATCCGGGTCGCAACGACCCGAGAGTGTTCTCTACCTTACCTGGATTTAGGAGTCTGAATTTTTGGGCCCATCAGAATGGCGCCGTTGCCGGGGAGCACGACTTAGTAGTCTTGTTTTTTCATTTTTATTTGATTTTTGTTTTTTGCTGCTTTTTCCGTGGCTTTTCTTTTGTCCGCGGCTTTTCGCGGCTTTCTGTTTCTATTTTGCTTTCATTTTCTTTTCTTTTCTTTTCTTTTATTTTGTTTTGTTTTTGTTTGTTTTGTGTGTTTATTTCTATTTTTGCATATAGCTTGTTTTATTTTATTTGTTCGATTTATTTTTATAATAATCTGGTCTGACACACTTCTGTTTCTATTTCTTGTGAGGGCCCGAGGACCGAGGTGGCTTTTTCGGAAGCCGAAGCAACCGCGGGATTCAGAGGCGGCTCTCTTCTTTACGGAGCCACAGGAGAGTGCGAGGAGGAAAACCGAAGTGCGGGAGCCGCAGAATAGCCACAGAATAGCCGTAGTATAGATTAGGTTTATTTTCAGCACCATATTAGTGTAATAATACAGGTACTTGGACTCTCATACTTGTGGACTTTGCGGGGTCTGTTTCGCCGAGCACCGGTGTGCTTGGAGGACCCCACCGTGTTTTGGTTTTTCTCGTTTCTCTTTTCCTTTGATTTCACGTGGATTTCTGTGCTTGAGCCCCTAGACTTAGGTTTTTTATTTTCGTTGAGCCAGGTAGCATTAGGTCCAAATCCCTAATAGAATATCTGTTCCCATAAGAACGTGCTTGGATCTAGATAAATAAACCCATACTTCACGATAATAGAAATTTCTGCTTAGGACGGTTCTCGCATTGCATCCATATAGGTAGTTTAAATTTATGCACGGATCATAATTGCATGTAGACTGCTGTAGTCAGGTACGCCGTCTATCTCGTGCATGCATCATTGATTTTGTCGCGCATCGGCTTTTCCGCTTTCCTCCCTTTGTTTTTCTGGACTTAGGAATAAAGGAAATCGGAAAACTCGTTAGACGGTTTTTGGAAAATACATAAAAAGAAAAACAATAAAATCGGGACTACTAATCATACTTGACCTAAAAGACACCTCATTTAAAAATCTGTCTTGGGGAGAGTAACCCCCTCCTTGTTTGGTTTGGATGAGAGAGAGATGACCCGCATCCTAGGCTAGAGCCATATCCGATTTCTTGACTGACTACCGGCCTTTTATTCGGGATAGCCGGTTGAGAATATTGGATTCCTATCAGCTCACGTAATCGCTCTGAAAGACTGACTTGATCACATAAATAAAATTGACAAGATAATTGACCGATCCCTTACGGTCTTCAGCTCAGTGTGCGTAGGTGAATCAGGGGGTTTGCTTTCTCATCTTGTGTGTTTCTAGATCCCTTCTGCCTTCTTCCCATCTATCTTCTCCACCTTCCCATCTATCTTTCTCCCTCCCACCCTCCCTTCAGTCTTTTCTCTTCCTCTTCTTGATCCCTGGATGATGGATCCCCCTCACTTATCGCTGACTCTTGCGGCTTCTTCACCTTCTGACCATCAGTCCAGTCCACCTTCGAGGGAGGTCGGATCCCCGACCAACCTCCCGTTCCCTCCCTCCCATCCCTTTCTTTACTTTGGGCATGCTGCGCTAGACGTCTGCAGAGATCAGATGGAACAAATGCGAGGCCTAGATGATGACATTGCTGAGTTGAGAGTGCACCTCGTACGCGATCAGTTTGAGCAGATGCGAGTATCAGATATCTCCTACCCCAGTATGGTGGATGAGCAGATAGGACAGGGAGCTCAGTCAGCTTTTACATTAGGTCCATTCATCCTGGACTTGGAGCTTATTCAGAGACTGCCGATATTTTCAAGAGAGGTGCACGAGGAGCCCTATCTTTACCTGTCCGAGTTCGAGGAGTTTTGCAGGGCAGAGATTTATTCAGATATCACTGTAGAGGAGATGATGCTAAAGACCTTTCCATTCACACTTCAGGAAAGAGCCATGCGATAGCACCGACGATTGGGAAGGAGATTCGCTATGTGGGGAGAGCTACGCCGAGAGTTTCTACAGAGATACTTTCCCCAACGTAGAGCAGAGTTAATGCGGTCCTTGATCACCGAGTTTTTAGTAGACCCCCAGGAGCCATTGCACGAGGCATGGCCGAGGTTTCTTGAACTCTTGAGGAGATTTCCCGAGCACGGACTTCCACTGACAGATCTCATTGAGATCTCCATGCGGGGGATGAGCGCAGAGCAAATAGCACTGGCGATTACCTCATGTGGCGGTTCACACCGCAGTTCCGACATTGACTTACTGGATACCATCTCGAGGTTACTTTCACATAGACCATCTTCACGAGATGCCGTAGTCGGGACAACACATGAGGACGTTGCACTACCAGTAAGGTGTGTCACACTACATGAGGATACTGTTTCTACACACCAGCCTGAGGATTTGGATTTTGCAGCACTACAGAGTACAGAGGATATGACTGCTACAGTGGAGATTCTGACCCAGAGTCTACTCGAGTTCCCGTTGGTTTTCCAGCTAGAGTTCGAGTCAGCCACAGAGTTCTCAGTCGACGATTCTTGGATATCAGATCTTCTGATACTCCAAGAGCCGCAGGAGCCCCTGCTACTACAGCCATTGATTCAGCCACTTCAGTGTCCAGCCCCAGATGATTCAGCTTCTTTTCTACAGAGACACTTCTCAGAGTTAGATAGACACCATGACTCAGCTCAGCAGCCACAACTCAATATGGGATACCACTCTGAGAGACTAGACATAGATAGTCCCGTATTCGAGCCTTTTGTCCTCCACTTTGTTGAGACAGATACACTTGCTGAGGACCAGATGGCAGCCAGCATTACCGCAGAGCGAGGATTAGCCGCAGACACACTTCCAGCCTCCGCAGTGTTGACCAGTACCTTCTCCTGCTTCCAGATTGCTGAGAGACAGACATCAGATGATGATATAGCCTGGTGCACAGAGTGGATACTTGACAGCAGCGCAGATGCCCTTCTAGATCCTGATCCTCTATTTCTCATTGATGATCTCACATTTCTCCCCGAGGGTTATCTGCGGGAGAATGCCACACACGATGAGTACTCGGTTTCACCTTCTGATAGTGTATACGATCTGGCGGATCACGAAACTGAGTCTTCTGATCCTTCTGATTCTGAGTCATCTCACCTTGACGACCCTCACGAGGATGAGCCGATCCTTGAGATATTCGATGATCTGTCTGAGTTGTCTCCATCATATGCATCGGAGATCGGTTTTCTTAGAGAGTCTCCTGATCTTCACTTTCTGTACCTCTTTGAGACACTGATCGACGTGGAGGATTCCATGACTGATCCATACTTCTCCACGTTTGATGTCTTCGGCTCTACACTTCCACTATGGTCTGAACCTGAGCCGTTGATTTCTTTTGTGCTATCGGATCCTGATCACATCTTCCGATATCCTTGGCCGGTAGCAGACACCCGCCTGATTGCATACCTGGGTGTCATTTTTTACACTGTTGATTTCGTCGCTGTTCTCATACCGAGACTACAACGACAGTACGACATTCGCCTTACAGATGTCGTCCTGAACCTTGGCACAGCGTTATCCTGGCCTTTGCGCCCAGCTAGGGGCGTAAAACCTAGCGCTTGTTGAGAGGCACCTCAACATTATACCCTTTTGTTTATACGCATTTTGTCATGATTTGATCTTTCTCTCTTCCGTGTTTTTTGTCACCCCAGGTCTCTATTAGGATTATCTTTGCTATACTTGGGATATACCTCATCCAAAGTATAGGGGGGGGTGGAAACACCGAGTTGTTCCTCTCGTTCCGTTTCACCACTTCTGTCGTCACCTATACTTAAGGATTCCACACCTTAAGATAGGGGGAGTGATGCCCTTCCATCTTGTATATATTTGTCTATTTTCTCTATTTTTGCCTCTGTTTTGCTGCCTATACTTAGGGATATTTTACCCTAAGTATAGGGGAGGTAGACCATGTACATCATTTCACTCAGATTTCCCTTTGTTTACAGCTTGCTATACTTAGGATTATTTGATCCTAAGTATAGGGGGGAAGTCCCGAGATTCTCTTGCATTTCTATTCTTTCATTCATCTTTGTATATAGCCTTCCTTTTCACTTCCCGATACTAAGCACGAGTTATGTCTTCTTCATAGCTCTTGACTCTGAGGACATCGTTCGAGATAAGTATGGAGGGTGTGTATATTTCATATATACTTTAGCCATAACTCGTACTTTGTGTGAGTGTGTTAATAAATAAAAAATGGTTAAAACCCAAAAATCCATAAAAATTAAAATTTTTCCTTGTAAATAAAAATTCTTGTATTGCACATACATAGCTAGTTATACAAATTATTTTTGTAAAAATGTTTGTAAAATCTTTTGTGTAAATAGCTTGTAAATATTTTCATATCAAAATTATGTATAAGGTACAAAATTTTTGTAAAATGTTTTGAAAATCAGAAGTTTGCAAAAACCTTGTGTAAATTTGTGTACATATTTTGCAAAACTTGCATTCATGCATACATCCATGTTTTCAAAACATTTTTCAAAAAATTTGCACATGTGTAAATAGTTTGTAAATAGCATCTTTATAAATATTTGTACAATTTTTCCCGGATCATAGTTGACACTTAAACTAGCCTAGAATTAAATTGGAAAATGGAGTTTGATTAAGATCTTAATCCACCTAATTCTTAGAGGAACCTTATAGGGTTTAGGGTTGAGACTTTTCAGGTCATGGTGACTTAATTCTTTGAGTCCACTAGGCTATGATCACATGTCATCTCAATGAGCCTAAGTTGAGTACTTAACAACACACACATGACTCATATAGACAATGTCTTGACATGGACCCGCACTTTACACCGAGTGCTCTACGGATGAGGTGGTGAGGAGGCAGTCTTCCTTGACTTGGGGTAGCATATGAGGGTAGTACTTCTAGGCGGAACCTCTCTTCTTCTTATAGTGAAGGAAGTGCATCTCAACTTGGTCTGGTTGCCATGAGGTCTAACGACAGGAGTTGTGGGTTGCAATAATGCTTCAAAACAGGGATAGTCTACTGGCCCAAGAGGAAAAACTCCTTATGTATATATGCTGCACTTTGTAGATATATTGTACAGATGCACATAAAAAAAATGCAAAAAGAAAATAACTCCAAAAAATTGGTGGGTCTGAGGGAAAATGATAATCCCAGCGGAGTGTATATAGTGCAATAAGCAAAGCTTGAGACTCATGTTCCATCTTATGTAGCTTGCAGCAGCGAGACTCAGCTACACTGGTTGAGCTCCCAGGGATACATGGCTACACTGGCTATGATCCATTCTCTTCTTCCCCCTCTTCTTGAGCCAGTTGAACTTGAACTTAGAAGGGAATACCTCGCTCCTCGAGGAAAGAGTGGCCAGACTAGGGTCATAGAGTTACCTTGTTGGGGAGGATTGTCATTTTGCTACTTCTGAGGTGGAGAGCTATACCTCACTTACACTATACAAGGAAAGATTCATGGTCTTCAGGGTTTGTGTATGTAGACTTGTTCTGATCTGGATTATTGAGGAGTCTTGACTATAGATTAGTGGATCTTAGAGGCTGTTAAGTTTTAAACCTAAGTCCAAATACGGTTCCGACACATTAATAATCAAAAGATCTGATTGAGCTCCATATTTCAATTTAACGAAGGCAAGTTTAATATTCAGCATTGATCCTTGTATTTCCTCTCTTTTTCTTTTTCTTTTCATTTTCACTTCTTTTTCAAATAAGTGTTTGCTAAGGGACTAGCAAAGTTAAGTATGGGGGGGGGTGATGAATCCTCATTCATCACTCTTTATTCTTTTATTTTATCTACAAAACCTTTGCAAAACACCATGTAAATATGTGTAAATATCATGAATTGTCAAAATGCATGCATCTTGTAATTATGCATAATTAGCATGTTTTTGTGCATAAATAAAAGAATAAAGAAATAAAAGAAAATGAGGGAAATATTTAGAATAAATATTGAGTGACCTAATCCCAAGGGAGGGCTCAGCATGGGCCTGACCATAAAAGAATCCAAGTAGAGAGAGATAAGGTCAATCACTCTGTACATAACCTTATATATATAAATAAATTTATTTTCCTCAAAATAAAAATAAAAAGGGTTTCTATTATTTTGTAGATATTTATAAAAATCAGAAAAATAAAAATAAAAAATAAGAATAATAAAAATCATTTTCCATCTTGTATATATACCATGTACATATGTATATAAACCTATTTATTTAACTAATGTAAATAAATCATAAAAATAAAATAAAAATACCTTTTTATTCCAAATTTTATGTTGTAAATAAATAAAATATAAAATTGGAATAATTGTACAAAAATAAACAATTAAAAATAAAAATAAAAAATACATATAAGTATATACCTATATATAATAATAATATAATGTAGATACATAATTTATTTTCCAAAAAAATAAAATAAAAATCACTAAAAAATTCTTTGAAAATAAATAAATATTTTTTATTTTTTTATATATTTTAAAATAAGTCATTTTCTATTTTTAATTGAATTTACAAATAATTAATAATCGGAATTATCTAATTGGTCCACGGGGGATGTCGACCCCCGGTCAACTCTCCCCCGCGGACCCCCTTCCTGGCGAATCGGGTTTCTGACCCGATTTCTCCGATTTTCCCCCACCTAATCCGATCTCCATCCACCTAAACCTCGGGCCCCGATTATCACATGTTGATTCGAGACCCTTGCCCGGGGGATCTACCTAGGGATCCGTGCTTCACCGTGCCCTGCCCGACTCCTTCTTGCCGGACCCTCTCTTGTATAAAATCCCAGCTCCGACTGCAATTTCACGCTATCTTTGGCTCTGCCCTTCCATCCCAGGACCTCCATCACCCTCCTTAGAGTGACAGCTATTCGAGGGCAGTGTTACAGTGAGGAGAGAGTGGCCCAGCCACTGATCCGGTAAGCCTCTTCGCCGTGCGCCGCCACGAGGTGCGCTCGAGCCTCGGGACCCGACGAACCCTTGAGGCGAAGACCCCCTGAGACTCAGCGTCTCATCCACAGTCGACCTCAGCCATCAGGTAGCTTTGATACCCCGTAGATCCGCGTAATTTCCATTTTCCCCCTTTCACGTCGCCGGCAGTCGCCAGCCGATTCACACCATTCCGTTCATCCATTCGATCATCGGACCCACGATTCATCTTCACGAGACTCCTACCCATGTTCTACGCTCCTCCGTTCACCTTGGTTCGCCCCGGAACCAAGAATCGAGTCTCCTCCACCGCCGCTTCGCCGGAGACCCCGCTCCGCCCCCTTCCGATCATCCATTTCACCCCCTGACGGGTCGAGGCACTTTGCCCTCGACCCAACATTCGTTCTATGCCATTTTGCTGGTCAAAGAGACCCATCTGAGGGTCCAACGATTAGAGCACAAGAGCTTTGCTCCTCCTTCGTCGCCGGAGCTCCCCGGACTCATCGGAGGTGCCCACGAGCTGCGGAAGAGTCCGAGCTTCCTTCTCCCCATCTCAGTAGCCCAGGAGGAGGTCCCGCACGCACGGAGTGAGCAGGCGAAGTTCGCCGGAGGCTAGTTCATTCAGGACCCTCCACCACCGTCGGATCGAGCTTCGTCCCAGTTCTGATCTCAGCCCTTCATTCTTCGGGCATCCCCAACCGTCGGATCTCGATCAAGATCTCATCTGGAGCGTTCATCGGCGAAGGGGTACCCTCGGTGCTCAGCCATCAGATCTATACGTGGCACCCCCTCGACCGTCGATCTATAATAAAGGGGTAATTTCACTTAGGCCCCTCGTTTTATTGCATTTATAGTTTAGTACTGTAAATATTTAGTGTAGTTGTTTTTATTTTGGAACAATTGCAATTATGACCCTAAGTTTATTTTATTTGCATTTCATCCCTTGTTTATGTGAGCCATGTGCATCGACACGTGAGTTTCGGGATATTTGCATATTTGGTCCTGTATTTCCTGTGTGTGACTGTTTGGTATTTTATAAATAGGAAGTACACTTATACCCCTCTGTGTCTGAGCCACGTGCTACGCGCGTGTTTGTGGGCTTTTTGCATTCCAGGCCCTAAACTTTCTTTATGTGTTATTGATTGGCCCTGGAACTATGTTTCTTTGCATTTAGGTCCCTGCTTGCTGTGTGCATTGTTTTTACTGAATAAAATATCAAATTAAATCCAAATTAGGTATAATTTGGATACGTGGCTCCTGCCAATGTGTAAAAATTTCCCTAAATTTTTGGGACATTTTTTAGTCTTTTTACTATTTTTAAAAAATCGAAAATTTGCATTTTTATTACTGTCTGAAAAAGAAAATCAAAGAAAAATATAAAAACTCCTTTAAAATTCTAAAAAAATTAGTGATAGTTAATTTTAGTGTTTTCTACCTTCTATCCATTTTTTAGCTTATTTGGATTTATAAAACCCATAAAAATTGCAAAACCCTAAAAATCTTATAAAAATTCTAAAAAAATCAATAAAAATAAAAAATATAACTTTTTCCTGTAGCTTAGTTTTTACATATATAAAAATTGCCTCCAGACTTTTATAAATCAATTTTATATTTTTAATTGATATTTCAAGTCTGGCTGCACAGTAGCCCATATTTTTCCTCTTTCTTGATTTTTAAAGAATTAAATAAAAATTGAAAAATTCACCAAAAACATTTAAAAACATAAAAACACAAAAACAATTTTATTTTAATTTTTGGAGTATTTTTGAGTGTTTAAATAATTGTTGTTGTTGCTTGTTTTCTCTTTTTCCTTATAATTAAAATCCAAAAAAATTTAAAAAGAATTAAAATCCACCAAAAAATCATTTTTCTTTATTTTCGACTTTGACTACTTCGTAGGCCGCAAGGCCAACTCGTGCTCCCTGAGTCCGACCCTGGTCGCTATACCAGGTTAATAAAATTAGCGAGGAACGCTTGTGATTTGTATTGTTTTATTCCCTGTTTGGTGGTTCTTGTTTTTCTTGATTGACCGAGTCTTCTCGATCCGGGTCGCAACGACCCGAGAGTGATTTCTACCTCACCCAGATCTTGAGATCTCTAATTTGAATCTTTCGGTCATCATGCTTCCACACTGATGACATCGAAAAAGACCGATGTCTTTCACCACTACAAGAAGCCGGGACACTGGCGGCATAACTGCCTTGAATACATGAAGTCTACTGACAAAGGTAAAGCCCCAGCAGGTATGAAATCTATTTTCATCATTGAAACTAGCTTTCTCGTTGGATGAGAAGTAAGTTGGGTTGTAGATTCTGGTGCTTCTGTTTATGTATGCAATTCATTGCATTTGTTTCAGGAAACTAGGAATTTGGAGCAAGGGGAGATAGTCATCCAGATGGGATCTGATGCAAGTGTTGCAGTAGTGGCCATTGGGACCTGCCGACTATCGTTATCTAGTGATAGAGTCTTAGTACTGAAAGAGTGTCTTTATGTACCTGAAGTCAAGAGAAATTCGATATCTATATCTAAGCTTGTTAGACATGGATATTCCTTCCTTTTCTATAATAAGTTAGTCATTAATCAATATGATAAATTTATTACGGATGGTGTTTTAACTTCTGGTGGAATCTATGAATTGTGCATTGATGAATGTGTTATGAATGTCACTACCACTAATAAAAACCCTGAAAGATCCAGTGAGAATGGAAATCATCCGAATATGATTTGGCATCAAAGGCTTGATCATTTATCTGTTGATAGGATCAATAGATTGATAAAGGATGGACCTTTAGATATTCTACAGGTCCAATCTTTACCTACCTGTGAACATTGCATTCGAGGTAAAATGATCAGGATGCCTTTCCGTAACAACGTTACGAGATGCGAAGGTATTCTTGTCCTAATACATACTGATGTATGTGGTCCCTTCAGTACCACGACTCGAAAATGGATATCGATATTGTTTGACGTTTATTGATGACCATTCGCGATAAAGGTTTATTTTCCTACTGCGTCATAAATCTGAAACCTTTGAAAAGTTCAAAGAGTTTAAGGCTTTGGTTGAGAACCACACCGATATGAAGATTAAACGGATTCGATATGACCGAGGTGGCGAGTACCTCTCATATGAATTCAAGGGATACCTTAAAGAGAATGGAATTGTCTCCAATCTCAATCCCCCTGGAACTCCCCAACTTAATGGTGTTGCTGAAAGACGCAACAGGACCATCATGGACATGGTCCGTTCAATGATGAGCAAAGCACGTTTACCTCTTAGTTTCTGGGGATATGCAGTAGAGACTGCAATATATATCCTGAATAAGATTCCTAGCAAATCTGTACCCAAGACTCCTCACGAGCTCTGGTATGGAAACAAACCTAGTGTTAGATACTTGAGGGTTTGGGGTTGCTTGGTCCATGCGAAGAATGTGGATGCAAGTAAGATAGAATCTCATACTTATGAGTGTTACTTCATTGGGTACGTTAAAGATGGTATTGGATATCAACTTTATGACCTTGAGACCAAAAGGTTTTTATCTCTAGAGATGTAAAATTTCTGGAGGATGATTTCATTAAAGGTCAAGATAGAAATGAAGTAGAGGAACTCATTGAATCCCCTGAGGATTCTAAGGTTCCTGAACCAGAAACTAAGGAGATAAATGAAGATGAAACACCCATACCTCTTCGAAGGAGTTCGAGTGTGGTTGCACCACCTGAAAGGTATGGATTCCATGTGTCAAGTGAGACTGACAATGATCCTACTTCATTTGATGAAGCACTCGTGGATCATGACATGGATAGATGGATGCTAGCAATGAAGTCAGAGATTGACTCCATGCATAAGAATGGTGTATGGATCCTAGAAGATCCACCTAAAGGGTGAAACCCATTGGGTGTAAATGGATCTTCAAGAGAAAAAAGGGACCTGATGGGAAAGTAAAGACTTTCAAGGCACGGCTCGTAGCCAAGGGCTACACACAGAGAGAAGGCATCGACTACGATGAGACGTTCTCTCCTGTGGCTATGCTTAAGTCCATCAGGACACTGCTAGCTATAGATGCATCTCTTGACTACGACATCTGGCAGATGGACGTCAAGATAGCCTTCCTCAATGGATAGCTCGAGGAGGATATCTATATGGAGCAGCCCCAGGGCTTCATAGTTGAGGACGGAAAAGTATGCAAGCTAAAGAAATCCATCTATGGGCTCAAACAAGATTCTCGTAGTTGGAACATCAGATTTGATGAAACCATAAAGAGTTATGATTTTGTGCAGAATCCTGATGAACCTTGTGTGTACAAGAAGCTTAGTGGGAGTGCCATTGTATTCATCATGCTTTACGTAGATGATATCCTTATCATTGGGAATGATACAAGAATGATGAACAGTGTGATGATTTGGCTATCTCATACCTTTGAGACGAAAGATCTTGGAGAAACTCTTACATCTTAGGCCTGAAGCTGTTCAGAAACCGAGAAAAGAGGATGTTGGGATTGTCACAACATGGATACATTAAGAAGATTCTTGAACGATTCTGTCTGGATAGTTCCAAGAAAGGATTCCTCCCCTTAAGACATGGTATCCATCTGTCTAAAGGGATGGCTCCTCCAAGTGTTGAGGAAAAGAAGGCCATGGCTAGATGCCCCTGCGCATTAGCTGTAGGAAGCTCAATGTATGCCATGATGTGTACTAGGCTAGACATCTTCCATGCAGTGAGAGTGGTAAGTCGTTACCAATCCTGCTATGGAGAGCAACACTGGAATGTAGTAAAGAACATATTCAAATATCTAGGACGGACGCAAGATTACATCTTGGTCTATGGAGATGGTGATCTCCAAGTCTTGGGATATACAGATTCAGACTTCCAGTCGGATATTGATGATCAAAAATCGACATCAAGGCTTGTATTCCTATTGAACGGTGGTGCTGCGAGCTGGAGAAGCAAGAAGCAGGACACTACGACGGATTCAACAACAGAAGCCGAATACATTGCCGCATCGGATGCTGCAAAGGAGGCGGTGTGGTTGCGCATGTTCAACTTGAAGCTAGGCGTAGTTTCCTCTGATACTCCCATCTCGTTACTCTACGATAACACGGGAGCCATTGCCCAGGCAAAGGAACCCAGATGGCATCAAAAGAGAAAGCACGTGGAAAGGAAGTACCACATCATTTGGGAGATTCAAAAGAATGGTGATATCATCATCACCAAGGTGGCCTCTGCCAACAACGTTTCTGATCCTCTTACCAAACCTCTGACGCAGAAGGTTTTCGACTAGCATGTTATGAGTATGGGTTCAAGTACTGTTCATGAATGGTTCTGAGGGCGAGTGGGAGATTGTTAGTCATGTGAGGCCGAGGTGAACCATTCTTACAACAAATGTTATTGTAATAAATATGTTTTATCAATAAATGTTATTGATTGTTTCATTCCCTTTCTGAAATTAAATGAATGAATGCATTATAAGGTCCCTCTGTACAATAAGGGTTATGTACCATGGCCGTCTTGATAATCATATAGCTGTTGATTCATTAAATGAATCATAGAGGCTGGTGTTTGGATGAATATCTAATGAGTTAGATAGAGGACTCATCAAGCACCATCAAATGATTATTAAGAGATGATCTCCAGCCTAAGTAGGAGATGGCAATCCTTTCTCACAAAGGCGGATATCTGACCAACCTCCTGATGCAGGTCCTCTACATGGGAATAATGATTCGGAGATGTCAAATTAGTTACGTCAAAGGGTTGACTTAGCAAGATCGAGATAACCTAAGTCCTATGTTGAATGCTGTCACAGCATAGGCACACATCCTCTGACCGGAGACAGATGTGTTACTATATGTCTGAGTGTGTACATTTGGCAGACCAATAGGTTGATGACCTAACCAAGGTCTATACACCGACGAGCTGGTGTGTGATGAATACTCATTCATCACTCTTTATTCTTATATTTTAGCTACAAAAACCTTTGCAAATGCATGTAGATACTTGTAAATACAAATAATTATCAAAAGCATGCATGGTGTAAAAAGTAATAATTAGCATGTTTTTGTGCGAAAATAAAAGAATAAAGATTAACAAGAAAAGGAGGGAAATATTTAGAATAAATATTGAGCAACCTAATCCCAAGGGAGGGCTCAGCATGGGCCTGACCGCATAAAAGCCAAAGTAGAGAGAGATAGGGAGCTCATGTGTGTAAATATACCTGTAAATACAATAAATACATTTTCCTCTAAAAATAGAAAAAAATTGGCTTATATATATAGTTATATATATTTATAAATACAAAATCCAAAACAAAAATAGAAAAATCAAAAAGAAAATAAAAATAACTCACTTGTGCATATTCACCATGTACATACACCCACACCTATATTTATTTAGCCTTATAAATAAATAAATTAAAATCCCTAAAAATTTGTATATATTCTATCTTTCATGGTGTAAATAAATAAAATAAAAACTACAAAAACAAAAATAAAATAAAAAGAAAAAAATTAAAAATAAAAAATAACATTGTACATACACCATGTATATAGATGTATATATCTAATTAGTTATCCCTTGTATATAAATAATAAAAATAAAATAAAAATACCTTTTTTATTCCTAATTTTATGCTATAAATAAATAAAATATAAAATGGGAATAAAAATGCACAAAAATAATTAATAAAAAAATCAAAAATTAAAAATCAATGTTGTATATATACCTATATAGTGTACTATATTGTAAATACCCTATTTTTATTTCAAAAATTTAATTAAAAATCACAAAAAAAGAGTTTATAAATAAATAAACAATTTTTATGTTTTAAGTTTTTCTTAATTCGGCCTTTTTCTATTTTATTTTGAATTTCTAGATAACTATGACCTGGAAAATTCTGATTGGTCCACAGGGGACGTTGACCTCCGGTCAACTGCCCCCCGCGGACCTCTTTCTCGCGGGTTTGGATTTTTTGCCCGACTTCTCTCTCTTCTCCCCTCCAGACCCGATCACCTCACACCCAAACCCAGGGTCCAACTCGTTCTTGCCAGATCCGACATCCTCGCCGGCATGCCCGCCTCGGGGTCCGCGCTCTGAGCTGCCCTACCCGATCGATTTTAGCCGGACCCCTAGCTGTATAAATTCCGAGCTCCGCTTCCTCTTCCTGGATCTTTGGCTCCCCATCCTCCATCCTAGGACCTCCATTGCCATCCTCGAGGTGACAGCTCACCGTTGGCCGTGTCGCAGAGAGGAGAGGGTGCCCGGACCTCAGATCTGGTGTCTTCGCGCCACCGTGCTCTGCCTGAAGGTACAGCTCGAGCCTCGGGCATCGACGACTTGCGAGGCGACGACCCAGAGCTCCCTGAGCTCAAGCCCAGTCGACCCATCCGCCCAGGTAGCCGTAGTTTTCTTTCCTTGTCTTTAATTTTGATTTTCGCCCAAATCAGGTCGTCGCCGACGACCTTTGATTCCGACCACCCTAGTCTTCATCCCGACCATCGGAATCACCCATCACGATCGCCTTCCCCTCGCGCATCTTCTCCGCCCATTCAACCCAGGTCGCACATGAGCTAGGGTTTCGAGCTCCTCCGCCGTCGCATCGTCGGAGCTCGACCATCTCACCGCACCGATCACCTCCACCACCGCTAACGGGGTCGAGGCACTTTGCCCTCGACCCAGGAGTCTTCTGGTACCATTTTGCAGGTACGACGAGGACTGTCTGAGGCCCTCCAACTCGAGCCCAGGAGCTTCTCCTCCGCCGGAGTCGGCCGAGCTCTCCGGAGCTCCGTTGTTCCATCGGAGGCGTCCTACAGACGCGGGAGGCCAAGGCGAAGCTCCTCCGATATTCAACAGCCCGCGAGGAGGCCGGGAGCGCACGCAACGAGCCGGCGAAGGTCGCCGGCCATCAGTTCTTCCTCGACCTCCAGATATCGTTAGATCGTCCTCTAGGTACAGATTCAATCCGAGCCATCCATTCCAGGAGCGCCAGCACCGCACGACCGTGAGGGGGGTCGATCCAGACCGTTCGATCCGGACGAAAAAGCACCACCTTTCCCCGACCGTCGGATCACGTACGTGGCAGCTTCCCAGCCGTCGGATCGCGCCAAGGGTTTCAGTAGCGAGGCGTCCCCTATTCTGGACCGTTGGATCTCCACGTGCCGTGCGCTCAGCCCTTGGATCGTTAATAAGGGGTAATTGTCCTTAGGCCCCTCTGTTTTTAATTTTTATTATATAGTCCTGTAAATATAGAGTAGAGTTGTTTTGTTTTTGGATAAATTGCACCTTGGACCCCGATAGTTATTTTATTTGCATTTATACCCCTGCGCATTGTGGACACATGCGTCGACACGTGAGTTTTGTGGATATTTGCATAGAGGCCCTGATAGTTTCCATATTTGCACTTATGCCCCTGTGCGTGGTTTTTTTTTGAACATGTGTTGAAATTTGAGGGCATTTGACACTTAAGCCCCCGAACCTTTAGTACGTGTTACTAATTGGTCCAAGGACTTAAAGTATTTGCATATAGGTCCCTGTGTGCCCAGGACACGCGCCTCACACGTGACTTCTTGGAGAAATTGCACCAGGACCCCCTGGACCCCAATTTTTGTTACTATTAGGCCCCTCAAAGATATTTTATTGCAATCAGGTCCTTGTACACTGTGGGCTTTTGATTATTTTAAATAAAATATCAAATTAACTCAAATTTTGTGAAAATTGGACACATGGCTCCTGCCACAGTGTAAAATTTTCACTAAATGTTTGGGAAATTTTTGAGCCCTTTTTCTATTTTTAAAAATTCAAAAACACGCCATTTTCTTACTTTCCAGCTTTAAAAATCACAAAAAATATTAAAACGTCTTCAAAAATTCTAAAAAATTAGATTTTGTTGTTTTTGAGTTGTTTGATTTTCTGACCAGTTTTGGTCATTTTTGGATTTATAAAAACCACAAAATTGAAAAACCCTTAAAATCTTATAAAAATTCTAAAAAAATCTTTAAAATCCCAAAAATAATAATTTCTTCTCTGTAAGTTTGCTTGTTGTTTGTATTTTCCATAAAAATTACCTCCAGGCTTTTTAGGGATTTTAGATATTTTATCTAAGTCCCCCAAGCTTGGCTGGACATTGTTGTTATCTTTTTGCATTGTTTTATTTTTAGAAAATTAAATAAAAACCAGAAAAATACCAAAAATTCATCATAAAAAGTAAAAAACCCATAAAACATAAAAATATTTTTGTTTGATTTTTCTGAGCATTTTTGGTTGCTTAAATAATTGTGTGTAGTTGCTTGTTCGCATTGTTTCTTATTTTCTTTATATTTGCAAAATCCACAAACATTTAAAAAAGACAAAAAAATCCACCAAAAAGACTTCTCTTTTATTTTATTTCTTTTTTAGACTACTTCGTAGGTCGCAAGGCCATCACGTGCTCCCTGAGTCCGACCCTGGTCGCTATACCAGGCTAATCTAATAGCCAGGACCGCTATCGTATTTCTTTGATTTTTATCTGATTTTGGTGGTCTGCACTTAATTTTCTTGATTGACCGCTGGACTCTTGAGCGACTGAGGTCGCAACGACCTGAGTTCTTTTTCTTCGCCTTAGTTGCTCGGGTTTTTCAGTCGTCAGAATGGCGCCGTTGCCGGGGAGCACGGCTTAGTAGTCTTTTTCTTTATTTTTCATTTTCTTTTTATTTTCTTTTTCGCGACTTTCCACGGCTCTTTCTGAGTCCGCGGCTTTTCGCGGCTTTTTATTTTTCATTTATTTTTCATTTATTTTCTTTTTTCTTTTATTTTATTTTTGCTTGCTTATTTTATTTTATTTGCCATTTTTGCACATATACCCCTATTTGTTTTTCTTGTCTATATTTGATTATTATTTTGGTTTGTGACACTTGTCTTCTTTCTTGTGAGGGCCCGAGGACTGAGGCGACGACTTTCGAGAAGTTGGCGCAACCGCGGGATTCGGAGGCGGCTCCTTTCTGCACGGAGCCACAGGAGAGAGCGAGAGAGTAGCTGAGTGGGCGAGGAGTAGACTTTACTTTTATTCATTTGATTATTGTAATAACACAAGGACACTCAGCAGGACTTGGACAGTTTCTAGGGTCTGTTTCGTCGAGCACCGGTGTGCTCTGGGGACCCTTAGTTTTTTCGCGGCTTTTCTTTACGGTTTTAGTTTTTCGTTGCCTTTTACGGTTTTACGCGGTTTTTCTCGAGCCCCTAGCAGTAGGACTTTCTGCTTGACTGTACCGTACTGAGTAGGATCCACACACCTAATAGATTGCTTGTGCCTATAGATCGTTAATTGGACCTACTAATAAAATATTAATAAAAATAGCTGATTCATTTTCCTTCGATCCTACGTGCCGCAGCCTGCCCTGCCAAGCACTGCTCCTGAACCCGATTTTTCAGGAGGAGGAGGGGTAGACCGAGACCGGACTCTCTGGATCGAAGGCTGGTGACCAGCTAGACGGTTCTACCGAGTAGAAGTTGCCTGCTTAGGACTCGGCTTTTCCCGCTGCACCATATAGGTAGTTTACTTTTCTGTCTTTACATTATGCGCGGATCATATTGCATGTAGAGTGCTGGAGTTAGGTACGCCTTTCTTACTTTGCATGCATCATTGATTTCATCGCGCATCGGCTTTTTCGTCTTCTCCCCCTGTTTTTGACTTAATAACCAGGAGAACCGAAAAATTCGTTAGGCCTCTTTGTTTGTATTGAAAAAAACCTAAAAAGAAAAATCATAAAATTGGGACTGCTAAAACTATTGATCACTAAAAGACACTTGATTTAAAAATTTGTCTTGGGGAGAGCATCCCCCTCATTGCTTGGTTTGATTGTGCGAGAGAGTGACCTGAACACTAGGTAGAGCCCTCCGGTACCATTCTCGACTGATTACCGACTCTTCTGTGCGGGACAGTCGGTTGGGAAGGTATCGGGTATCCCAACAGGTCACGTAATCGCTCTGATATTTTGATTGTTCACCAAAATAAAATTTGACAAGATAATTTGACCGAGCCTTCACGGTCTTCAGCTCGCGTTGTGTTGGTGAACTTGGGGTTTGCTTGTGATCATAGTTTCTCTAGATCTCATCCGCCTTACTCGCCACATCAAGATGATGGGAAGACGATCTCTTAGGCAGCCTCTGGCTGCACCGCTTTTGGGCGCGTCTACCCGTTCATCTAGGTTGGTTCGCGAGAGCCGAGACCCGCTCTCCGAACCTGAGTATGATTCCACCCTGTTCCCCCTCGACCCCCTTTCTTTCGGTTCTGAGAGACCAGTGTCAGAGGAGAGATTAGCAGATTTATCGGCACCTGAGTATGGATCATTTGATTTTGCAGAGACCATGGACGGCAGTTCTGATGATCGCTCTAGAGGTCCACAGCCCAAGCACTTTGTTTTGGACCAGGGTGCGATCAACTCCACCGTGATCGCCTCCCTCGAGACGGTACAGCAGCAGTTGAGGGATCAGAAAGCTTTCATATTAGACATGAGGAGAGAGATGGAGCAGATGAGAGCAGAGTGCGAGCAGCGTAGAGACGGGCCGAGAGTCCCAGACGATGCAGCAGCAGCAGCCGCAGCGGCCGCCGCCGCCGCGGCAGCCGCCGCGGCAGGAGTAGGAGAGCCACCGAGACCGATGCGGGAGTTGCACAACCCCGGATCGACACTGATGCATCACTGGGTTGTGCTACCAGCCATCGTGGGGGACTTCAAGTTCCCCCCGAACACCTTGTAGCTCCTCCCCAGTTTCCACGGGCTCGCCACCGAGGATCCCCATCTCCACCTCCAGGAGTTTCTCATGATTTGCAGTACTGTCCACGACCGTCAGGTGGACCAGGACATGATACGGATGATTGCCTTCCCCTTTTCTTTGGCAGACAGAGTAGCCACCTGGCTGAAACATCTGGGGAAGTTTGTTTACACTTGGGAGCAGCTCCGCACCGAGTACTTGTATAAGTACTATCCACTCGGGCGGACCAATGCCGCGAGAGCCCTGATCAGCAACTTCTCGATGCTCCCCAACGAGCAGTTCCATGAGGCATGGGAGAGGTTCAGAGAGCTGACTGATAGATGCCCGCACCACGACATTTGCAAGCCGAACCTCGTGCAGAGCTTTTTCAGCGGGCTGACGCCAGAGCTTCAGGGCTTGGTGAACGCTTCTTGTGGCGGGTCTTACTTCACCAAGGATCACGACTAGGTCTGGGCCATCTACGAGGAGATGGCCGAGAACTACATGGTGATGTCCTAGACCCAATTGTATACTCAGGGCAGACCCCAGCAGCCACAGACCGTGCAGTACCAGAGGATAGCACGGGTCAACGTCGGTCCTTCCAGTTCGTCCGCAGTAGCAGCATCACAGGCAGAGTCATCCGCTGCGGACATGGGGATCATCAGCGAGAAGCTGGATCGGATGGAGTTGATAGAGAAGAAGCAATGCCAGGGCATCACTCAGATGGAGCAGATGGCACAAACTCTGAGCGACATGAAGACCCAGCTCATGTGTCTCCAGGAGGCACAGACGGCTTCCCAGCCCCGTCTTTAGTCGCGAGGCGATTCCGGCAGCAGCAACAGCTCGTCCCAGCGCTCCAGTTCACACCAGCAGCCTAGACAGGTTCACCTTGTACATGCGGAGCCGTACCAGCAGCCGCAGCCCACCTACCAGTCACCACCATCTCCAGACTTGCAGATGGTGGTATACCAGCCGGATCAGCCTCTGGCAGTACTCCCGCCACCCAGTACGATGCAGAGCCGTTGATGGATGTCAACGGGATTTGGTATGACCGCCCTCAGCCCGGTATCCGACGAGACCATCCCAGATTCCATTGGGGGACCGGAGGTACCCAGCCCCAGCAGCAGCCATCAGGTCAGGGTGGCCAGTACGGCCATCAGAGAGATCACCAACCGCAGTAGCAGCAGCCCCCAGTGTACCCACAACCACATCAGCAGCGACATTCGTCGTATGGTCCTCGTCCCTACCAGCAGGGACAGTCTTGGAGGCGAGATCAGCCTCACCAGCAGTAGCAGCAGCATCACCCATACCCTCTCAGCCACAGCACCAGTTCCAGCAGCCTCACTACCAGAGAGGCTACCCGTCAGGCTCTCATGAGAGCCCCGCCTTGGATGATATAGCCCACCTTCTTACAGATCAGCATGCTACTTTCCGACGGGAGATGGACGAGTTCCACTAGGAGATGCGGGACATTGTGAGAGGGAAGGCCGCCATCCCTGCTCAGATTGAGCCGAACCCCTACAGCCTGAAGCGGAAATCTGAGCAGGTAGCTTGTACTGAGTATACCACTCCTAGTGATGCATTTGGTGATATGACTAGATATCTTTTTGATACTGATTTTGTCACACTTAGGAGCGGTAGGATGCCAGCAGGCGGCGCCTCGTCTGAGCCACATCATGAGGTGACATCCAGAGCACCAGGCGAGGAGGAGAGCGGTACTGAGGCCGCGAGAGTATGATGATGGTGGTACTGATGCCACCAAGGATGCTGATTCCACCAGCGGTGCTGAGGCTGTCGTTTCACCAGTTCGAGGAGGTGGTACTGAGGCCACCCACTTTGATGAGCCAGAGCGCGGTACTGAGGCCACGAGTCTTCCAGTTGATCCAGCCGATGGTGGTGCTGAGGCCACCCGTGTTCAATTAGAGAGACCTGTTGTTTTTCCTACTTCTGATGTATCTCGGAACTCTGTTGTGAATAAAGGAAAAGGTTTGGTTTTTTCTGGTCCCACTGTGGTGCGTGATGTATGTGCGGATCCGACCGTCGAGCCGTCTAGACCTTTTCCTAGTCCTTCATCTGAGAAGGACCCCGTGATCCCCTTCCCTAGAGCCCTTCAGATTGGGAAGGGGAAGAAAAAAGAAAATCCAAAAAAGAGAGATCAGGAAGAGTTCAGCCAGCAGATGATAGATCGGTTTCACATACAGTTGACTCTTCAGGAGGCTTTGCAGCACATCCCCCTTCTTCAGCGTTCACTGAGAGACAGGACCACAGTCAGGAGGAAGAGGAGGAACCACCACTCAGAGATCCATGTGCTGACGAAAGCCACGTGTTTCGCGATCCAGAACCGACTGTCGGCCAAGAGGCCAGATTCCGGAGCCCCTTATGTCAGATGCCACATCAGAGAGCAGAGATTCGACCGTACTCTATTAGATAGCGGATCGTCGATCGACCTCCTTCTAGAAGCCCTTCTCGACCGCTTCGAGTTGGGCACTCTGAGACAGAGCAGGACAGTCCTTCAGTTTGCTGATCGATCTGTCAAGAGGCCAAAGGGGTTGTTGCGAGACGTTGTCGTCACTATTCAGGGCCTGCAATTCCCCGTGGACTTCGTAGTGTTGGACATGGAGATCCCTAATTCAGTGACTGATACCCCCATTATTCTCGGTCGTCTGTTCTTGGCCACAGCCAAGGCAGTGACTGACCATGATAGCAGGAAGGTATACTTTCGTGTTAAGGGCGAAAGTGTACAAATAGAGACGGTCGAGGACAGCCGAGCCAGAGACAGATCATGCTCAGAGACCACTTCAGACATAGAGCAGATGACAGATGCCGGGCTAGACATCCACCAGGACTGTGACTTTGTGATCACAGATGACGAGGCAGTTTGGGCAGACCCAACAGCACAAGCCATCCTCTCATTTTCAGATTCCGCTGATGCAGAGACGACAGCAGAGGAGAGCTTAGACAGCACATTCCTGGTCCAGGATACTTCAGAGGCAGCAGTGCCGGTTCTCGACCGCGACACAGATTTTTGTGATGATGGTGGTGCTGATGCCACCTTAGAGGATACAGATCCCTCGGAGTTAGAGTCTGATTGGGCAGATTGTGAGGATGACATGCCAGACCTGATTTCCACTGAGCCTACAGCTGACATTCCTCGCGAAGGCCAAGTCCTACCACTGGGAGGATCCCGTCCTTTACCACGAAGGAGGGGATAGCGTCTAGCGTAGGTGCATTCCTCAGGAGGAGCACCATAGCGTCCTCACTTACTGCCACAAGCTTGAGGCAGGAGGACATCATTCTGGGAGGAGAACGGCACAGAAAGTGCTCCAATCCGGCTTGTGGTGGCCTACCCTCTTCAAGGACTCTGATGAGTTCGTGAAGAGGTGTACTGACTGTCAGAGGATGGGCACTTGTGGACAGCGTGATATGATGCCGATGTAGCCCATTCACTTCTGTGAGGTTTTTGACGCATGGGGCATCGATTTCATGGGTCCATTCCCTAAGAGTTAGGGATTTGAGTACATTCTGTTGGCCGTAGACTATGTTAGTCGTTAGGTTGAGGCCATCCCCACCTGAGCTGCTGATGCAAGAACAGTTTGCAGATTTTTGAGGAAGCACATCATCACGCGGTTTGGGGGTACCTGGAGTATTGATTTCAGATGGGGGGTCTCATTTCATCAACGACCAGGTAAAGGCCCTTGCTAGCGAGTTCGGCATAGACCATCGAGTTGCCACTCCATACCATCCACAGACGAATGGTCTAGCCGAGGTGTCGAATAGGGAGATAGGGAGATCAAGACTATATTGCAGAAAGTCGTCCGCCCTGACCGAAAGGATTGGTCACAGCTTTTGGACTCGGTCTTGTGAGCATATAGGACGTCTTTCAAGACACCATTGGGCACATCTCCCTTTCGCCCCGTATATGGCAAGCCGTGCCATTTACTTGTTGAGCTGAGACACAGGTCAATTTGGGCAGTCACTGAGATACTTGTTGATCCAGATAGTGTAGGAGACCAGAGGAGGGCAGAGTTAGCAGCCTTGGAGGAGCTTAGAGATACCGCCTTCTCAAACAACCTACAGTATAAGGAGAGAGTGAAGGAGTGGAATGATTCTCACATCAGCCACAAACATTTTGAGCCTGGACAGAGAGTATGGTTGTTTGATGCGAGGCTTCGTCTATTTCCAGGGAAGCTACAGAGCAAATGGAAGGGGCCCTACTTGGTGAGAAAGGTACATGACAACGGTAGATTGACATATCCGACTTGTCTTCTGAGAGTACCTTTCGAATGAACGGCCAGCAGCTCAAGCCATTTCTAGATCATGAGCCGCGGGTCGTTGATGTTGCCCCGATTCATTTTGCGTGAGATGTGGTCTCTTGACTCACATCTATTGCATCTCACGCCTGATTATTACTGATCTTCCGACCTGTATAGATCCATATGTCCATATCATCACATTCTTTAATCCCACATCCCGTTTGTCATCTTTGATTATGTTATACTTAGTGTGTACTTTACCCTAAGTATAGGAGGGATGTGGGACCTTTGAGTTTTCTTTTGATTCTTTCTATCCCTGTTTTTGCTGCCTATACTTAGGAATATTTCACCCTAAGTATGGGGGGGGTAGACCATGTACATTCTCCACTCGGTTTTCCCTTTGTGAACAGCCTGATATACTTAGGATTATTTGATCCTAAGTATAGGGGGAAAAGCCGAGATCTTCTTGATATTCTATTCATTCATTCGTCTTTGTATATAGCCTTCCTTTTCACTTCCCTATACATAGCACGAGTTATGTCTTCTTCATCGCTCTTGACTCTGAGGACATCGTTCGAGCTAAGTATAGGGGGTATGTATATATTTCATATATACTTTAGCCATAACTCGTACTTTGTGTAAGTGTGTTAATAAATAAAATGGCTACAAATCACAAAAATTAAAAATTTTTTCCTGTAAATAAACATTCTTGTATTGCACATACATAGCTAGTGTACAAATTATTTTTGTAAAAATGTTTTCAAAAATCTTTTTGTGTGAAGTTTGTGTAAATATTTTCTTATCAAAATTATGTATATAGTACAAAATTTTTCCAAAATGTTTTGAAAATCAAAAGTTTGCAAAAATCTTGTGTAAATGTGTGTAAATACTTTTGCAAAACTTGCATTTCATGCATTCATCCATTCATGATTTCAAAACATTTTTCAAAAATATTGCATGATTGTAAATATTGTGTAAATAGCATCTTTGTATATATGTATATAGTTTTTCTGGATGATAGTTGACATTTAAACTAGCCTGGAATTAAATTGGGAAATGGAGCTTGATTAAGATCTTAATCCGCCTAATTTATAAGAGGAACCTTATAGGGCTTAGGGTTAAGGCTTTTCAAGTCCATGGTGACTTAATTCTTTGAGTCCACTAAGCTATGATCACATGTCATCTCAATGAGCCTAAGTAGAGCACTTAACAACAACACATGACTCATAGGGACAATTGCTTTACTTGGACACAACACTTAGCACCAAGCTCTCTACAGATGAGGTGGTGAGGAGGCAGTCTTCCTTGACTTGGGGTAGCATATGAGGGTAGTACTTATAGGCGGAACCTCTCTTCTTCTTTTAGTGAAGGAAGTGCGTCTCAACTTGGTCTGGTTGCCATGAGGTCTAACGACATGAGTTGTGGGTTGCAATAAAGCTTCAAAAGAGGGATAGTCTACTGGCTCAAGAGAAAAAACTCCTTGTATATATATGCTGCACATGTATATGTTGTATAGATGCACTTGAAAAAAAATGCAAAAAGAAAATAACTCCAAAAAAGTGGTGGGTCTGATAGAAAATGATAATCCCACCGGAGTATGTATATAGTGCAATAAGCAAAGCTTGGGATTCATGTCCCACCTTATGTAGCTTGCAGCAGGGAAACTTGGCTACACTGGTCAAGCTCCCAAGGATACATGGCTACACTGGCCATGGTCCATTCTCTTCTTCCCCCTCTTCTTGAGCCGGTTGAACTTGAACTTAGAAGGGAATACCCCGCTCCTCGAGGAAAGAGTGGCCAGATTGGGGTCATAGAGTTACCATGTTGGGGAGGGTTGTAATGTTGCCATTTCTGAGGTGGAGAGCTTATACCTCACATTCACAGTACAAGGAAAGATTCATGGTCTTCAGGGTTTGTGTTTGATGACTTGTTCTAATCTGGATTGTTGAGGAGTATTGATTATAAATTGGTGGAACTTAGAGGCTGTTGAGTTTTAAGCTTAAGTCCAAATAAGGTTCCGACACATTAATAATCGAAAGATCTGATCAAGCTCCATAATTCAATTTAATGAAGGCAAGTTTAATATTCAACCTTGATCCTTGTACATTCTCCTCTTTTTCTTTTTCTTTTTGTTTCTTATTTTCACTTCTTTTTCAAATAAGTGTTTGCTAAGGGACTAGCAAAGTTAAGTATAGGGGGTGATGAATACTCATTCATCACTCTTTATTCTTATATTTTAGCTACAAAAACCTTTGCAAATGCATGTAGATACTTGTAAATACAAATAATTACCAAAAGCATGCATGGTGTAAAAAGTAATAATTAGCATGTTTTTGTGCAAAAATAAAAGAATAAAGATTAAAAAGAAAAAGAGGGAAATATTTAGAATAAATAATGAGCAACTTAATCCCAAGGGAGGGCTCAGCATGGGCGTGACCGCATAAAAGCCAAAGTAGAGAGAGATAGGGAGCTCATGTGTGTAAATATACCTGTAAATACAATAAATATATTTTCCTCTAAAAATAGAATAAATTTGGATTGTATATATAGTTGTATATATTTATAAATACAAAATCCAAAACAAAAATAGAAAAATCAAAAAGAAAATAAAAATAACTCACTTGTGCATATTCACCATGTACATACACCCACACCTATATTTATTTAGCCTTATAAATAAATAAATTAAAATCCCTAAAAAATTTGTATATATTCTATCTTTCATGGTGTAAATAAACAAAATAAAAACTACAAAAACAAAAATTAAAATAAAAAGAATAAAATTAAAAATCAAAAATAACATTGTACATACACCATGTATATAGATGTATATATCTAATTAGTTATTCCTTGTATATAAATAATAAAAATAAAATAAAAATACCTTTTTATTCCTAATTTTATGCTATAAATAAATAAAATATAAAATGGGAATAAAAATGCACAAAAATAATTAATAAAAAAATCAAAAATAAATGTTGTATATATACCTATATAGTGTACTATATTGTAAATACCCAATTGTATTTCAAAAATTTAATTAAAAATCACAAAAAAAGTAGTTTATAAATAAATAAACAATTTTTATGTTTTAAGTTTTTCTTAATTCAACCTTTTTCTTTTTTATTTTGAATTTCTAAATAATTATGACCTGGAAAATTCTGATTGGTCCACGGGGGACGTTGACCTCCGGTCAGCTGCCCCCCGCGGACCTCTTTCTCGCGGGTTTGGATTTTTTGCCCGACTTCTCTCTCTTCTCCCCTCCAGACCCGATCACCTCACACCCAAACCCAGGGTCCAACTCGTTCTTGCCAGATCTGACACCCTCGTCGGCATGCCCGCCTCGGGGTCCGCGCTCTGAGCTGCCCTACCCGATCGATTTTAGCCGGACCCCTGGCTGTATAAATTCCGAGCTCCGCCTCCTCTTCCTGGATCTTTGGCTCCCCATCCTCCATCCCAGGACCTCCATTGCCATCCTCGAGGTGACAGCTCGTCGTTGGCCGTGTCGCAGAGAGGAGAGGGTGCCCGGACCTCAGATCCGGCGTCTTCGCGCCGCCGTGCTCCTCCTGAAGGTAGAGCTCGAGCCTCGGGCCCCGACGACCTGCGAGGCGACGACCCAGAGCTCCCTGAGCTCAAGCCCAGTCGACCCATCCGCCCAGGTAGCCGTAGTTTTCTTTCCTTGTCTTTAATTTTGATTTTCGCCCAAATCAGGTCGTCGTCGACGACCTTTGATTCCGACCACCCTAGTCTTCGTCCCGACCATCGGAATCACCCATCACGATCGCCTTCCCCTCGCGCATCTTCTTCGCCCATCCATTCAACCCAGCTCGCACAGGAGCTGGGGTTTCGATCTCCTCCGTCGTCACATCGCCGGAGCTCGACCATCTCACCGCACCGATCACCTCCACCACCGCTAACGGGGTCGAGGCACTTTGCCCTAGACCTAGGAGTCTTCTGGTGCCATTTTGCAGGTACGACGAGGACTGTCTGAGGTCCTCCAACTTGAGCCCAGGAGCTTCTCCTCCGCCGGAGTCGACCGAGCTCTCCGGAGCTCTGTTGTTCCATCGGAGGCGTCCTACAGACGCGGGAGGCCAAGGCGAAGCTCCTCCGATATTCAGCAGCCCGCGAGGAGGCCGGGAGCGCACGCAGCGAGCCGGCGAAGGTCGCCGGCCATCAGATTCTTCCTCGACCTCCAGATACCGTTGGATCGTCCTCCAGCTCCAGATTCAATCTGAGCCATCCATTCTAGGAGCGCCAGCACCGCACGATCGTGAGTGGGGTCGATCCAGACCGTTCGATCCGGACGAAGAAGCACCACCTTTCCCCGACCGTCGGATCACGTACGTGGCAGCTTCCCAGCCGTCGGATCGCGCCAAGGGTTTCAGTAGCGAGGTGTCCCCTATTCTGGACCGTTGGATCTCCATGTGGCGCGCGCTCAGCCCTTGGATCGTTAATAAGGGGTAATTGTCCTTAGGCCCCTCTGTTTTTAATTTTTATTATATAGTCCTGTAAATATAGAGTAGAGTTGTTTTGTTTTTGGATAAATTGCACCTTGGACCCCGATAGTTATTTTATTTGCATTTATACCCCTGCGCATTGTGGACACATGCGTCGACACGTGAGTTTTGTGGATATTTGCATAGAGGCCCTGATAGTTTCCATATTTGCACTTATGCCCCTGTGCGTGGTTTTTTTTTGAACATGTGTTGAAATTTGAGGGCATTTGACACTTAAGCCCCCGAACCTTTAGTACGTGTTACTAATTGGTCCAAGGACTTAAAGTATTTGCATATAGGTCCCTGTGTGCCCAGGACACGCGCCTCACACGTGACTTCTTGGAGAAATTGCACCAGGACCCCCTGGACCCCAATTTTGTTACTATTAGGCCCCTCAAAGATATTTTATTGCAATCAGGTCCTTGTACACTGTGGGCTTTTGATTATTTTAAATAAAATATCAAATTAACTCAAATTTTGTGAAAATTGGACACATGGCTCCTGCCACAGTGTAAAATTTTCACTAAATGTTTGGGAAATTTTTGAGCCCTTTTTCTATTTTTAAAAATTCAAAAACACGCCATTTTCTTACTTTCCAGCTTTAAAAATCACAAAAAAATATTAAAACGTATTCAAAAATTCTAAAAAAAATTAGATTTTGTTGTTTTTGAGTTGTTTGATTTTCTGACCAATTTTGGTCATTTTTGGATTTATAAAAACCATCAAAATTGAAAAACCCTTAAAATCTTATAAAAATTCTAGAAAAATCTTTAAAATTCCAAAAATAATAATTTCTTCTCTGTAAGTTTGCTTGTTGTTTGTATTTTCTATAAAAATTACTTCCAGGCTTTTTAGGACTTTTAGATATTTTATCTAAGTCCCCCAAGCTTGGCTGGACATTGTTGTTATCTTTTTGCATTGTTTTATTTTTAGAAAATTAAATAAAAACCAGAAAAATACCAAAAATTCATCATAAAAAGTAAAAAACCCATAAAACTTAAAAATATTTTTGTTTGATTTTTCTGAGCATTTTTGTTTGCTTAAATAATTGTGTGTAGTTGCTTGTTCGCATTGTTTCTTATTTTCTTTATATTTGCAAAATCCATAAACATTTAAAAAAGACTAAAAATCCACCAAAAGACTTCTCTTTTATTTTATTTCTTTTTTAGACTACTTCGTAGGCCGCAAGGCCATCACTTGCTCCCTGAGTCCGACCATGGTCGCTATACCAGGCTAATCTAATAGCCAGGATCGCTATCGTATTTCTTTGATTTTTATCTGATTTTGGTGGTCTGCACTTAATTTTCTTCATTGACCGCTGGACTCTTGAGCGACTGAGGTCGCAACGACCTGAGTTCTTTTTCTTCACCTTAGTTGCTCGGGTTTTTCGGTCGTCAGTGTGCATGTAAAGGCATTTGAGTAATACGATCTCTCAAAGGGATCGTACAGGTTCACTTATGAATCGGAAGACATGAGCTCACTCATGAGGTATTGGGACCGATCAAATTCCCTGCATGGTCGTCGTGCTTTGGAAGCATGACAAGAATTTGAATGTATGATATATGCTTTGGGAAATCATATGATCGATACCAATTCCCAATGACCAAGATTGAGAAACTTGGTGATCGAACCCTGAAGAAGACAATGTAAATTGATCTTTATCTTAAGGATGATCATAGGTCTTCCATTATACAGGATGTGCAGGTATTGGGAATACCTGAGGGTGATGTGATCATAAATGATTGCATAACCATGATGCTTTCATTCCGAGGGAGTGATGAAATAGGTCTGGATTTTAGTGACTCCTCTCAATAGAGAAGTAACTTGATCTTAGTCCAAGTGTTGGACATTAATCTGAATGAGATTCAGATGCAATGAGAAGATTAAGTATACGGACTTGATTTAATCAAGCATCTATGGGAGGTCCGTGAGATCTGGATTTGAGATGACATCTCAACATCCAAGTCACTATACACGGAACAATACAATCACCATGTCCTTATCTCCAAGTATCTGCGGAGAAAGCACATTATTCTTGAAGGAGTTCAGGAATGATTCCTATGATGATTAAATGAGATTTAATTATCAAGTATAATATGAATGATATTCATATTATGAGAATGATTATCCAAGATAATTAAATGAAATTTAATTATCAAGGAAAAGCAGATCGTGGATAATACTATCCATAATATCTATGTGTAATTATAAATGTGATTTATAATATATTAGAAAGAAAGAAGCTTTGTAATTAGCATTTGTTAATTGTTAATGTGAATTGGATTCACATTAAGCAGTTAATTGGAAATGTAATTTACAATTTAGTTTGGGTTGTGAATATGATTCACATTTTTTCAATGGCATGATTGAAATATTCACTAATTAATTTGGAATTAATTTGGTGGATATTTTTGTAATAAAAGTTATTGCAATTTATTAGGAAATAATAGGATAAAAAATAAAGAGAAGATAATCACCACTAAAATGAGGTGGTGTCACCAATGACCTTGTCATAGGTGACGCCCCCTAATTTTAGGGGGTGATTTATTGTCCTCCTTATTGTTATCTTGTTATCTCTTGATAATTGATTTATGTTAAATTAAATTATGTTGATGATAATGCAACATATATTTGATTTGGTATAAATTAATGTTGTTGGTTTTTTGACCAACAATCATCATGGCCATTGATTGACACATAGATCAATCTAGTCGTTGATTCTATGTATGCCATGGATTGAGATCCATTGGATCCCAAACTAATATATACGGAGGGCATCCCTAGCCCTTTGTGCATACATCATAGAGCACGTCTCTCCTTCTCTCTCTCTCTCATTCTCGTCATCCCTTTCTCTCTCTCTCTCTCTATGGTGGCTGTCTACCTTGTGCATTGAGAGATAGCTTCTCGCCTTTCGACTGCTCGAGGATCTCCATCTTCTTTAGGGCTGCTTCTCTAGAAGGAGATGTCGGATTCCGTTAGACAAAATCAGGAGGTTCAAAGCTTGGAACTTCATCAAGGATTGCGGGAGGCTCACGTCTCATCATCGCGCCTGCAAGTGCTGTCTTCGTAGATCGAACTTGAGCCAGGAGGATCTCTTGCTTTAGAGATCTCGTGATCACAACCATGCTTCGAGAGGTATTTCTAATACTTTGTCGTTATATGAAACGATCCAAGAAATGTTCTTGTGATCATGTGGTTTCATCATATGATTTAAAATTTTCTATATTCCGCTGCACCTTGTGACTAGTGCGACTAGTCGCCCCGATCGCATGAGATGCGATCATCACACTTCCGTGATGCACTTGAGGATTCTCCATATCCTTCATCAAATGATAGCATTTTCGTTTTCCCTAGCCGATAGGGCCACGTACTGGTTGCAGCATTTAGGGGCAATAATTACTACATGGGAGTTGCTTCGTACCGGATTCCTGAGCAGATTCTGCACCATCAAATGTACGAATGTTGTAAGGTCTCTCATTACCGATTTCACCTTGTTAGGGAGAGAACAATTCCTTGAAACATGGGATCGTTTTCGAGACCTGATTGATAGGTGTCCCCAACATGATATTTCTTAGGCAATCTTGGTTCAGAGCTTCTTTAGTGGACTGACACCTGATCTACAAGGGTTGGTGAATGCAACTTGTGGAGGTTCATGTTTTTCAAAGCATGAGGATGCTATATGGAATATTTTCGAGGAGATGGTATCTCGTCTTGACACTTTAGCCCCGACAGATTCTCATACTCAGATGGAGTCACCTGCATTTATTCATCAATTTATCGTGGCACAAATTGAGGAGGGTCCATTGACTTGTACATCTTCAGAATCCTCGTCAGATTAGATGAGGGTTCTAAGATAGAGATTGGACCACCTGGAGCGTATTGTGAAGAGAATCCACCAGTTACACAAGCTCGATAAGATTAACAGGCTTTGTGAGGAACACTAGTGACCTGAAGAACGAGATTGAACAGATGGCATCTATCGCATCTTCAGGGTTACCAGTTGATTCATCCAATACATCATCTCCAGTGCAGCAAATACATTACCTTCAGTCGGGGCCTGCGATCGAGCCTTGTCAGATTCATACTTCCACTCAGTGGATGCTAGGATCTAGTTCTTTACAGTTGCCTCAACAGTTTTCAGATTACACAACCAGTTCCCTAGGACACTCCTATGAGAACATGGCTTTAGATGATCTTGCCTATTATATCACAAGCCAATATGAGAAGAAAATGTGAGATATGGATGAGTTCAAGCAGCAAATAATGGATCTGGTGCTAGATCAGACCGCCATGCAGACCTAGCAGATAGACCCTACTTCTCAATCACATATGTCACCCGATAATGTGAATGATGTTGATTTCATATCTATGAGGCATGGTAGAGTCCCAATCGGTGGTGGCTCAGCTAGGCATGATATCGATGCATCGATAGATGATACATTCAAGCCAGTTTAGCATAATGCAGATAGTGGTATTGATGCCGCTAGTATCCACGATGATCTGGATGGTGGTACTAATGCCACCAAATCTGATGATCGCAATACAGAAGTAGATGTGTTACCATCTCTCATACCTAGTGATGAGGAGAAAAAAATACCAAGAAATGGAAAAAGGAGGGTATCTAGAAAAAAATAAAGATAAGACATTTGATTTGTCTACTTCTGATGATCAACATAGAGATAGTCCCTGTTTTCCAAAAATATGTTTTTCTTCCTCTATTCCTCCGACTGTGCATACTGACAGGGAGGATGTACATATTTCTTTTCCTCAAGCACTCTTGCTTAGGAAAAGGAATATGTATATCCTCCCTGTCAGTATGTACAGTCGGAGGAACATAGGAAAAAGAACGTATTTTTGGAAGATAGGGACCATTTCTATGTTCATCATCAGAAGTAGACAAATCACCTGTCTTATCATTATTTCCTTTTCTAGATCTCCTCCTTTTTCCATTTATTTGTATTTTATATCCTCATCACTAGGTATGAGAGATGGTAACACTGTGATTAATATGTGATTCATGACTCTAAAAGTTGAAAAAAAATAGAGCTTTGTTCCCGAGTAATTAGCTGCATATTTCCACTTATATTGCATAATTAGCATTCATGCATGCATTGATAACATCTGCATTTTAGCATTCATATTGCATAAATAAGAAGCCAAATTCATCTGTATAAATCACGTGTATATTCTCCATATTTCACCTATTTGTATATATTTTATTCTAACTCCGAATCCAATAAAACCAACCCTATAGTGTATATATTACTAACAATAATAAAAGAAAAATATCAAAAAAATCATTAACTTGTAAAATTGACCAATAAAATCCCAATCCAAGTTTGAAACTAGGAGCCTTAAAATGCGCATATCTCTCTCATACAATCTCCGAACGAGGTCTACTCACTTTTAAAGTAATATACATACAAAGACCTTCAAAACAAGACCAATTTCATAAAAATCGGAGCTCGTATGCAAAACTTGAGTTTTGGGCCCCTTTTGTATATTGTACATATTGACCGAAATGCCCCTGCATTTTATCCTTTTATTTTCTTTATTATTAAAAATCCAAAAAATTAGATTAAGTTGTAAATATTTTTCTCATATTTTTTCTATTTTTGTTTTGATTTTTCTCTTAATTAAAAATGACAAAAAATAGAAAAGATAAAATGCAGTATTTTATATCTATAAAGTACCACCCAAAAATACATTTTGTACAGATGATTTTCTTTGATTTTCGGCCCTTCACGAAAGTTGTAGATCTGTCGAGACGAGCAACTTTTGTGTTAACCACTTTTTATTTTAATCCCTTTTGTTATTTCTTTTTGATTTTCTTTGGATTTAATTTTTGGAATTTTGTAGGAGCGACATGTGGCCGCTCCTGTTGCCGCCACATGTCACTCCTTTTTTATTTTCGGATTTATTTTATTATTTTCGGATTTATTATTATTATTTTATTATTATTATTTTAATTATTTTTAGTAGCCTTCTATTTAATTTTTTTACTTTATTTATTTAATCTCCCTTTTACCTCTTCCCTTCCTTTGCCTTCCACTCCAAGCCACCACTATCACCACTTCCTCCATCTTCTCCATCCCTTCTCCAACTTCCCTCTCCTCCCTCTTATTATTCACAACCACATCCATCATTTTCCCTCATCCGCCATTCCAGAGAGGTTCTCCGAGCTCCCACCTTCGAGTTGGTGACAACAATTTGACGTGAGGATGAGCGACGACCGAGATCCACCTCCGGCGAGATCCACGGCCAGCTCCGCCGTGTCGTAGCTTCTCCAAGGTGCTGCACGAGCTCGGGACTCTACCGACCCTTGAGCGAGGACCTAGAAGCTTCATCGGAGCTTCTGACCCCAGGTAGCCACCTCCACCTTCTCTCTGATCTCCTTCTTAGTTTTTCTTCTTTTTCTCCGATTTTATTCGCCATCAGCCCTTCACTTCTCGCTCTGCCAACTATCCTTCGAGCTCTGCGACGGAGCTCTGATCTTCGCGCTCCCCTCATTTTCCTCAAACGCCGCACGTCACCTTTGCTCGACGCCAGCTCCGCCACCTGGGCGGAGCTCGATCACCGGACCACCCTCACTCCCTCATAGGACTCACATCTCATTCCCAGCAACTCCACGAGCAGTCTGCGTGCTTCGGCTATTCTCTAACCCCCTGCAGGTGGCATCCCTTGGATTGGCCGGAAGCTCGTTGGAGCTCCCTTCGAGCTTCACCGTCATCGAGCTCCAGCGCACCTCCTCCACTCCTGAGGCTACTGGACGCTTCGCCGCACCGCCCCGCAACTTATGAGCTTGTCCAGACCCTCCCGCACCCCTCGCTGACGGCTGGAGGACCGGGCGGAGCCAGCCCAGCAACGCCGGAGCCCCGCCTTCTCCTCCGTAGGAGGCGGAAGGCCGTTGGGGACAACGTCCCACAACCGTTCGATCACCTTGATTGAACGGTCAGAGACATGCCACGTCGCCATCATCCGGAGCAGCCCAAGACCGTTGGATCCTCTTCGATCTGACGGTTGTTGATTAGCCACGTCGCCCACGTCCTGCAGCCGTCCGATCTCTTTGATCGGACGATCAGGAGCCAGCCACGTCGCCAAGTGCCGGAGCAGCGGAGAGTCGTTGGATTTATCACGATCCAGCGCCGATAGATCAGCCACGTCACCGCTTCATCGCGCACCAGGAGCCGTTGGATCAATCTAGATCCAACGGTCAATAATCTCCACGTCGCCATCAGCAGGAGCGAGCCCACCACCGTTGGATCGATCGATGATCTGACAGACTCATCTTCGCCACGCGTCATCCGCCAGCATCAGTTGGATCGTCCTTGATCCAACGGTCCAGATCACGCTACGACGTTCCATCCGAGCCTCTTCCCCACCTCTAGGCTCGGATCACCCGAAGCTTCTCCGAGCCTCCAACGTCCACCGAGCCTAGGGCACCTCACGTGATCAGCACGTGCGGCCTGGGCAAATTGCATTGAGGCCCCTAGAAGTTTCTGAAATTACAATTTAGTCCCTACGAAGCGACCCCACGTGAGGAGCACGTGCGTCTGTGGAGAAATTGCATCTACCCCCTGCATTCTAGGTAATTGCATAAAGGTCCTTGTCAGTATATTTTATTTTTAGCAATTTTTAATTCCTGTATTGCATTTATACCCCTGTCTTTGCACGCATATTTAGGTATTCATCTTAATTCATTTTTGGGTTCTAAAATTGCATTGTGTAGCTTAAATTGTCCTCTTTATTACGTGACACGTACCATAATTTTATAATATCAGTGGAATTATTTATTAATTAATTGGTCCATTTGTGTCATATTTTGCCCAAGTTCACCTTTTAATTAATAGTAATTTCTTTGTGACTCCAAAAATTGCCAAAAAATCACATTAGATCTAGAATAATTAGCTTCACTTGCATAAAAATTTCATCTCAATTGCATGCATTTCGTGGCCTAAATAAATCATTTAGTGATTTCCTTAATTTATTTTTAATAGGTTCATTTCATATCAAAATTAAGGTCTGATAATTTTTCTGGATTCCTCATCTTTAGATCTATCTAGGATAATTTTTATTCCCAATATTTTTATTTGATATTTATTAAAATTAAATTAGTCAAAATCACCCTGCATTCATTTTTAATTCATAGTTAATTCATTTAATGTCAGAAAATTCCAAAAATATTAGTGTAGTTTCATTTCATCATATTTATCTTCCAGTAAATTTTTCATAATTTTTGCATATTATTTGCATGCAAAATTGCATAAAAACCCCAAAAAAGTTTGCATTTTTCATTTGTGCATTTTTAACCTAAAAATTACACAAAAAATTCATTTGCATTCATCATTGGATTAGGTTTACAGGAAAAATACAATTTGATCAATTTGGATTAATTTCACATTAAAGTTAACTTTGGCTAAGTTGTTGATTTTCTTAATAACCTTGTTTATCCGCATTTGTGCATTGGCATTTTTATCGCATAAAAAATTAAAAAAATCTCACTTGGAAAATGCAATCTAATTCATCTAACTTGATCCCGAGTTGTTCCTTTTCCTCCTTGAGTCGACCCTGGGGCTTGCCCAGGCTAAATAAACATAAAACCGCACGTTAATTCATTCGACGATACATCGATTTGTGCGGTTAATTTTTGATCGACGTGGATCTTCCGACTGCAACGAAATAGTCTGTCTGACAACATTAGAAAGGGTAGGTCCGGCGCATTATCAAATGGCGCCTTTGCCGGGGAGGCACGGCTTAGGTTAATTTGTAGTAATATCTGAGTGCTTGATTTTCTATCCCCGGGTAGTCTGACCCTCGGTTTTCTTGTGAATATTTTCTGTCTTTTAATTTTTGCATTTTTTCTATGTCATTCTCTGACCTCAATTTATTTTTGTGCGAGGAACGCGAGGAGTCGAAGACGCTTCGAAGATTCGATACTTTAATTTTTTGAAAGATTTTGAGAGAGTTTGTATTTTTTTATTTCTTATTTTTTTGCTTCATTTCCAGCGATTCCTGTTTGGGTTCTCGCGTCTATAAAGATAGTGAAATCGTGTCCCCATGTGCTGTGTGGTTTGAATGGTAATTTAGGCTTGCACTAGCGGCTCCTCGAGCCACTCTAGGATTTGCTTGTGCCCATAACTTTGTAGGACCACACATTACACTTAAAAAACGCACCTAGGCCACAGAACTAGTCAAATCAACCTGTGCTTCACTCGCTAATAGAACTGCCTGTCTAGGAGCGGCTTTTCTCGTTTGCATTTGCATATAATGTAAAAGATCTCAATTCTGTTCTGCATCCTGCATAAAAGCGAAGGGATCACTGTAAGTATTCTCTACTCAGCATACGCATCATTGTTTTTCTTGCATCGGCTTTTCTCAATTTCCCCCTCTGTTTTTCAAACTTAAATTAAACAGAAATTGGGACTGGACGTTAGGCGTGCTGTGTGGTTGGACTAACAAGTGATCACTTAACTTAAAACCGGGACTGCTAACATTATTGACCAAAAAAATAAATAAAATTAGAAAATATGTTTGCAGGAGACTAATCCCCGACCTTGTTTTCAGGCTGAGTGAGGGTACTTGAGTGTGTATGAATACCTTAAGGTAGAGCCCAAATCCCCGCCTTCCATATCACGTTCTGACTGATCCTAGCAAATATCACAAGTTGAATTATTAAGGTTCACTGACTAGTACCAAGTAGCCTCCGCCTGTCTCAGGTAGATAGGGGCGAAATTGCGGTATTTCGCAACAAGTTGCCAGTAACCCTTCGGGGTGAAGTTCCGGCCTTGTCAGCCTCCACCTTCTTGCAGGTAGATAGGGGCAGGTCTTTGAATCCATCAACTTGGGATATGAGCGAAGAAAGGAAGGACATGCGGTATCTTAGGCGACATGTTAAACAGGGAAGACACATCTGGCTCTGAGCCGACTTCCCTCTAGGTTGCGTAATCCTTGCTATCTTGCTTGAAAAATCACACTTAAAATTAACAAGATTAATTGGACTCGGTTTCGGGTCCTTCACCGTGTTGAGTGTGAACTGGGGGTTTGCTCTTGCGTTTGTCTTTGTTTCTGTTCGTGTGTGTTATCCTGTGTAATTGCACGTTCTCTACCTCAATCTTCTTACATTCATCTTTTCATCTTCAAGATGTCGGGATATTGGTCCCCATACCCTGAGACCTCTGGTTATTCCTCATCGACCATATACCGATCATCTTCGCCTTCTCATTCTTCCATGTATCCTCCGTCATCCACAGGAGAACCTTACCCGTGGTCGGCTCCACCTCAACCCGATTATGAAGTCAGAACTTCAACTGACTTCTCCACTTCTTCGCATTTCTCACCCACTCCATATTCCAACACTCCGGATCCACTTCCATCTTGGGCTGACTGTCCTTATTCTCGAGAGCTTGCACGAATCAAAGAATCGAATGAAGAGCAAGCCACTGCTGAGATAGATGATTGGCAAAATTATATGCCCCCATGTAATTCATTCTCACCTCAAGTAGGGACCACATCACCATTTACATATACACATCCCGACTTGATCTTAGGGCATAACTTGGTCGATCAAACAACCCGAATGTAGAGGCCTTTACATCATGATTTCCCAAACTTGATTGACTTTAGTGATCAAGCTTTCATTAACCAGTCTTCATGTCACACATTCAGTGAGCCTATACATTCACAAGATTGGACTCATGAGCTAGACTTATCAGTCGCCGTTTCATCATATGAGGCTCCGATGAAATATTTGCCATTTGGATGGTCCATACTCGACCCAACTACATGTCAGAGTCTAGGTATGTTAAGTATGAGACCCCAACATCTCATCAGTCTCCTCCAATTGAGCAGAACTCTCCCATGATTTGTCATGAGAACATTTTGGAGGATGACATTTCCAGACTTATTGAGAAAAACGAAACATTAGGTAACAAGTTGAGAGATGTCATGGAAATATTACAATCAATTTCTACCAGCCTGGGTATGAAAGTGGAGAAAGAAGTAAGTAGATCTGATATTCAAAACCGAGCAAGCATTGAGGAACCCACATCGTTTGTACAGCTAGAGTCCATTCTACCTCCCTCTTCTACTAACCACTTACCCTCTAATCCAGAATCTGATCATGCATCTATCCAAAACACCAAAAAATTGAAAAACCAAAAAATCACATTAAAATTGAAAATGAAAAAGACCTAAAAAAGTTGGATCCTACCCTAAGGGAAACACTCGATGAAGAATTGATTTTCAATCTTCCCTTAATAAAGGCCATAGATCTCTTTCCCAACCTCAAACGATTTGTGAGAAGTAAATTAATGTCCAAGAGGTCGGGCAATAAGAGGATAAGGACTGAAAGACACATAGTGTCTATGGCCACCTCCTTGGTGATGGGGAGAAAGACCAAAAGCCACAGAGTGAAGCGGTTGCCCCGAGTTGAGTGTGAAATCAAAGACACTATCTTTACCTATGCAAGATCGATGATGACTCACCGATAAATATCCTCCCGACCTTTGTGTTTGACAAGCTCAAACTCAGGCCACTTAAGAAGTCGAGAGAGATCGTTCAGCTGGCTGATCGATCTATCAAACGGTCGAGAGGAAATATCTCAGTCATCGTTACTTTCTAAGGTGCTCTACTCCAGGTGGACTTCACGATCATTGACATCGAGCACCGAGGAGAGTTTTCCCAGTCTCCGATTATTCTCGAGAAGCCGTTCTTAGCCATGGCTAAGGCGACTATAAATTGCGAGACTCGAGAAATCAATTTTTCATCATTAGGAGCACTCCGACCGCACCCATTCTTTGATACACTTTACTCTAAGGAGACCCACATATCTGTTGACAGTCGTGACCATCGAGAGTTATATGACTCCCACCTCGCTGCTACACCTGAGAGACCGACTGCCCGGACGACCGTTGGTTCAGAGACTCCCCACACCTCCTCAACTGCTTGCACCACCACCGTGACAGCTTCTAAGGAGGACTCACGACCAGAAGCTGACATTGAGTTGGACATGATTTTTGCTGATTGTCTTGACCATTTTGATGATCTGACACAAGAGCCCAATAATGTCAAGCCAACTGAGATCACTAGCACTTTCTCGAGATGCGTGTTGACCCTTCAGGTATATTCTAATCTATATGGTGACTTGTCTGATGAGGAACCCATGGTCAGCACCGCACCACATCCTGGACCTTCAAAGGAAACAACCAAGACTAAATTGACTCCACATAAAAACACGGTTGCTGCCTCTTCTAGTCGGCTATCTAGTGAGAGGAAGTCGAGAATTGATTCCTCGAGATGTTCCCCCGAACATCTCAAGGCGCATCGCTCTCATCTCCCTCTCAATGATTCAGGCTCTATAAAACTGACTAAGAAAATTTCCTTCAACATTCCGGAGAAGGAAGTTTCAGAGGAATCCTCATCGGGTCTGGACAAGGTGATTTATATGAGTGAGCTCTGTTCAGCTGTTCTTAAGCCGTATCTAAGCAAGCAGTCGTGTGTCGACCCTCGTTGGACGATCCCTTCACCTAACTACTATTCATCTGAGGACGATTCCGACAGCGACACACTTGTATATTACCCACCTACACGATCCCGCAAGAAGGTACATCACAAACCTTCTTGATCCATGTATATCCTCAATTCTCCTTGTATATATTCTCCCTCCCTCCCAAATGATTCGAATCAATCGCCCCGGCTCCATATCATATCATTTTTTGGCTATACTTAGGATGATTAGATCCTAAGTATAGGGGGAGAATGACCCGAGTCTATTCACCATTCATTGTATATTCTCTAGATCTCATCGGTTCTCATACTCACTCATGTCCTATACTTAGGCTGACCAGAGCCTAAGTATAGGGGGGACCGATGCCCGCTGTGTATATACTCCATTTCCCCTCTTAACCTCGCCCGCCCCATTTTTGATCTTCTTTTACACTTAGGCTGTCAGAGCCTAAGTATAGGAGGCGTGACGACTTGTATACTTTTTTATTATTTTAGCTTTCCTACGCTTAGCACGAGCTATGTCTTTTTCCTTGCTTTTCGTGCTCTGAGGACATAGCACACGCTATGTATAGGAGGTGTATATATTACATATATACTTTACCCATAACTCGTACTTTCGTGTATTTTCGCGTATTTTTGTATATATTTTTTTAATAATTACGGGTGGGTAAAAAAAATTTTTGTATACTTGTTGTATAATACTTGTAACTTTTTTAAAAATTGAAAAAAATGTATACTTGTATATTGTATAACACTTGTATAATCTGTATAATACTTATAAACTCTTGTAAATTGTTGTAAAATAGGATGCATACAAAAAAAACACTTGTATACTATGTATATTATTACAAACTAAAAATTGTTGTAAAAATTATTGTATAATAGAAAATAAAATGAAAATGTTGAAAAAAAGATAGGCTTCTTATTTACTCTTGCATATCATTCTTGCATTCAAAAAAAAGAGTCTTGCATTTCATTCATCTACATAGCATGTCATCTGCATCTCATCAGCATATCTTGCATATGCAAAGTGAAAAGCTAGTGGGTTCTGAACCTAGTTATGAGTAGATGTTGAGGATGGACTTGATTTGACCTTAATCCACCTAATTTCAAAAGAACCTTATAGGAGCTGGAGTAAAGATTTCTCAGGTCAAGTGACTTAATTCTTTGAGTCCGCAAGTCTATGTTCACATGTCATCTTGATTAGTCTATGTAGAATATCTCGTGCACACGCATGATTCTTTTAGATAATGACCTAACTTGGACAAGCACAATGCACGTAGCTCTTCATTGATGAGGTGTGGAGGAAGTAGAATCCTTTAGCTTGGAGTAGCACACGGGTGGAAACATCCGTCCTCCTCTAGGGAGGGTAGTGCATCTCAACCTAGTCTGGTGGTGTTGACATCTAAGGACATGATGCTGTGGGTTGCAATAATGCTTCAAAAGAGGGATAATCTACTGGCTCAAGAGGAAAAACTCCTGATGTACATGATGCACCTTGTATGTAGTTCAAAAAAAAAGAAAAAAAGGAAAAAAATGCAAGAACTCCACAAAAATCAGACAGGTCCAAGGGAAAAAAACCTGTCGGAGTATGTATATTAGCAAAGAAGTCTGCAGCTTGATGACTTGGCTACACTGGTCAGGCATCCCGGGATAGGTAGCTACACTGGCTACCGTCCATTCTTTTCTCCACCCCTCCTATTGAGCTGGTCGCACTTGAACTTTGAAGGGAATACCCCGCTCCTCGAGGAAAGAGTTATTGGACCGGGTTATTTGAGTTACCTTGTTAGAGGAGGCTGATTCTGAGCCATTTCTGATGTGGAGAGCTATTTTACACTTACACAGTACAAGTGAGAATCATAGTCATCAGAAATTTGCGTATGAGGATTTGTTCTTACCTGACTATTGAGGAGTCTTGAATAGAAGACTTGTGGAACTTAAAGTCTGTAAGGTCTTAAGTTCAGGTCCCAATGAGGTTCCGCCACACAATTAATCCAAAGGTCGAGTCAAACTCCATTTTCAACTTTTGTTCATGACCTTGGTATGGAACCCAAAATCATTTCACTCTTGCATTTCATTTAATTGCTCGGGGACGAGCAAGGTTTAAGTATAGGGGGTGATGAATCTGTGATTCATGACTCTAAAAGTTGAAAATAGAGCTTTGTTCTCGAGTAATTAGCTGCATATTTCCACTTATATTGCATAATTAGCATTCATGCATGCATTGATAACATCTGCATTTTAGCATTCATATTGCATAAATAAGAAGCCAAATTCATCTGTAAAAATCACCTATATATTCTCCATATTTCACCTATTTGTATATATTTTATACTAACTCCGAATCCAATAAAACCAACCCTATAGTGTATATATTACTAACACTAATAAAAGAAAAATATCAAAAAAAAATATTAACTTGTAAAATTGACCAATAAAATCCCAATCCAAGTTTGAAACTAGGAGCCTTAAAATGCGCATATCTCTCTCATACAATCTCCGAATGAGGTCTACTCACTTTTAAAGTAATATACAATCAAAGACCTTCAAAACAAGACCAATTTCATTAAAATCGGAGCTCGTATGCAAAACTTGAGTTTTGGGCCACTTTTGTATATTGTACATATTGACCGAAATGACCCTGCATTTTATCCTTTTATTTTCTTTATTATTAAAAATCCAAAAAAAATAGATTAAGTTGTAAATATTTTTTTTCATATTTTTTCTATTTTTGTTTTGATTTTTCTCTTAATTAAAAATGACAAAAAATAGAAAAGATAAAATGCGGTATTTTATATCTATAAAGTACCACCCAAAAATACATTTTGTACAGATGATTTCCTTTGATTTTCGGCCCTTCACAAAATTTTTAGATCTCGTCGAGATGAGCAACTTTCATGTTGACCACTTTTTAATTTAATCCCTTTTGTTGTTTCTTTTTTATTTTCTTTACATTTAATTTTTGGAATTTTGTAGGAGCGACATGTGGCCGCTCCTGGAGCAGCCACATGTCACCCCTTTTTTATTTTCGGATTTATTTTATTATTTTCGGATTTATTTTTATTATTATTTTATTATTTTTAGTAGCCTTCTATTTTATTTTATTACTTTATTTATTTAATCTCCCTTTTACCTCTTCCCTTACTTGCCTTCCACTCCAAGCCACCACTATCACCACTTCCTCCATCTTCTCCATCCCTTCTCCAACTTCCCTCTCCTCCCTCTTTTTATTCACCACCACATCCATCATTTTCCCTCATCTGCCATTCCAGAGAGGTTCTCCGAGCTCCTACCTTCGAGTTGGTGACATCAATTTGACGTGAGGACGAGCGGCGACCGAGATCCACCTCCGGCGAGATCCACGGCCAACTCCGCCGTGTTGTAGCTCCTCCAAGGTGCTGCACAATCTCGGGACTCTACCGACCCTTGAACGAGGACCTAGAAGCTTCATCCGAGCTTCTGACCCTAGGTAGCCACCTCCACATTATCTCTGATCTCCTTCTTAATTTTTCTTCTTTTTCTCCGATTTTATTCGCCATCAGCCCTTCACTTCTCGCTCTGCCAACTATCCTCCGAGATCTGCGACGGGGCTCCAACCTTTGCGCTCCCCTTATTGTCCTCAAACGGTGCACGTCACCTTTGCTCGACGCCAGCTCCGCCACCTGGGCGGAGCTCGATCACCGGACCACCCTCACTCCCTCATAGGCCTCGCATCTCATTCCCAGCAACTCCACGAGCAGTCTGCGTGCTTCGGCTATTCTCTAACCCCCTGCAGGTGACATCCCTTGGATTGGCCGGAAGCTCGTCGGAGCTCCCTTTAGCTTCACCGTCATCGAGCTCCAGCGCACCTCCTCCACTCCTGAGGCTACCGGACGCTTCGTCGCATCGCCCCGCAACTTCCGAGCTTGTCCAGACCCTCCCGCGCCCCTCGCTGACGGTTGGAGGACCGAGCGGAGCCAGCCCAGCAACGCCGGAGCCCCGCCTTCTCCTCCGTAGGAGGCGAAGGTCCGTTGGGGACGATGTCCCACAGCCGCTCGATCACCTTGATCGAACGGCCAGAGTCATGCCACGTCGCCATCATCCGGAGCCGCCCAAGGCCGTTGGATCCTCTTCGATCTGACGGTTGTTGATCATCCACGTCGCTCATGTCCCGTAGCCATCCGATCTCTTTGATCGGACGATCAGGAGCCAGCCACGTCGCCAAGCACCGGAGCAGCGGAGAGCCGTTGGATTTATCACGATACATCGACGATAGATCAACCACGTCACCGCTTCATCGCGCTCCAGGTGTCGTTGGATCAATCTAGATCCAACGGTCAATAATCGACCACGTCGCCATCAGCAGGAGCGAGCCCACCACCATTGGATCAATCGATGATCTGACGGACTCATCTTCGCCACGCGTCATCAGCCAACAGCCATTGGATCGTCCTTGATCCAACGGTCCAGATCACGCCACGACGTTCCATCTGAGCCTCTTCCCCAACCTCTAGGCTCGGATCACCCGAAGCTTCTCCAAGCCTCCGACGTCCACCGAGCCTAGGGCACCTCACGTGATCAGCACGTGCGGCCTGGGCAAATTGCATTGAGGCCCCTGGAAGTTTCTGAAATTACAATTTAGTCCCTGCGAAGCGACCCCACGTGAGGTGCACATGCGTCTGTGGAGAAATTGCATGTACCTCCCCTGCATTCTAGGTAATTGCATAAAGGTCCTTGTCAGCATATTTTATTTTTAGCAATTTTAATTCCTATATTACATTTATACCCCTATCTTTGCACGCATATTTTGGCATTCATCATAATTCATTTTTGAGTTCTAAAAATTGCATTGTGTAGCTTACATTGTCCTCTTTATTATGTGACACGTGCCATAAATTTGTAATATTAGTGGAATTATTTATTAATTAATTGGTTCATTTGTGTCATATTTTGCCAAATTTCACCTTTTAATTAATAGTAATTTCTCTGTGACTCCAACAATTCCCAAAAAATCACATTAGATCTAGAATAATTAGCTTCACCTTGCATAAAAATTTCATCTCATTGCACGCATTTCAGGCCTAAATAAATCATTTGGTAATTTCCTTAATTTATTTTTAATAGGTTCATTTCACAACAAAATTAAGGTCTGATAATTTTCCTAGATTCCTCATCTTTAGATCTATCTAGGATAATTTTTATTCCCAAAAATATTGTGATTTGATATTTATTAAAATTAAATTATTCAAAATCACCCTGCATTCATTTTAATTTATAGTTAATTCATTTAGTGTCCGAAAATTCCAAAAAAATTAGGTAGATTAATTACATCATATTTCATCATCTGGCCAAGTTTCATTATTTTTGGACTTCATTTAAACACTTATCTGATTTAACTTTAAAACTGGCCTAATTTTGCATGTGTCTTGCATAAAAAATCGGAAAAGACCAAAAAAAAATATTCTCTCTAAAAATCGAACATTAGAACTTTGCTACAAATTCACCTAAGGAGACAGCTGCCTCCCTGAGTTCGACCTTGGACTCCCAAGTAAAAAAAGTTGCCACTCGAAATTAAGTGTAGAAACAAAAATTAAAAGTGGTTTTTGATTTGCTCTCATTATCCGACTGCAACGAACATTGGTATTAATTTGGACACTAATTTGCCTAAATTAACATGGGTAGCGGGAGGCTTATCATACTGCTATTTCTAAATTGCGATCATCAAACTTGGTGGCATCGGTACCACCATCCAGATCATCATGAAAACTAGCAGCATCAGTACCGCTATTTGTATTATGCTCAACTGGCTCGAAAGTATCATCTACTGATGCATCGGTATCATGCCCAACTGAGCCACCACCGACTGGGACTCTACCACTCCTCAGAGATATGAAATCAACATCATTCACATTATCGGGTGACATATGCAATTGAGAAGTTGGGTTTATCTGTTAGGTCTGCGTGGCGGTCTGGTCTAGCACGAGATCCACCACCTACTGCTTGAACTCATCCATATCTCACCTATTCTTCTCATATTGGCCGGTGGTCCGATAGGCAAGATCATCTAAAGCCAAATTCTCATAGGAGTGTCCTAGAGATCTGGAAGAGTAATCCGAAAACTGTTGAGGAAACTGTTGAGAATGAGATCATGGCATCCACTGAGTGAAAGTCTTAATCTGACGAGGCTCGACCGCATGCTCCAACTAAAGGTAATGTATCTGTTGCACTAGAGATTGTGTATAAGATGAATCAACTAATAACCCTGAAGACATGAAAGATGCCATCTATTCAATCTGGTTCTCCAGGTCACTAATGTTCCTCACAAGCCTGTCAATCTTATCGAGCTAGTGTAACTGGTGGCTTCTCTTCTCAATACACTCCGGGTGGTCCAATCTCTGGCTTAAAACCCTCATCTCATCTGACGAAGATTCCGAAGTTGTACAAGTCGATGGACCCTCCTCAATTTGTGCCATAGTAAATTGGTGAATAAATGCAGGTGACTCCATATGATTTTGAGAATCTGTCTGGGCTAAACTGGCATGATGAGATGCCTTCTCCTCGAAAATATCCCATACAACATCCTCATGCTTTTAAAAAGATGAACCTCCACAAGTTGCATTCACCAACCCTTGTAGATCATGTGTTAGTCCACTAAAGAAGCTCTGAACCAAGCTTGCCTTAGAAATATCATGGTGGGGACACCTATAAATCAAGTCTCGAAAACGATCCCATGCTTCATGGAACGGCTCGTTCCCTAACATGGTGAAACTGGTAATGAGAGACCTTGCAACATTCGTACACCCGATGGTGTAGAATATGCTCAGAATTTCAGTACGAAGCTACTCCCATGTAGTAATTATTCTCCCTAAATGTCGCAATCAGTACACGAACCTATCGGTCAGGGAGAATGGAAATGCTATCATACCAATGGTATCCTCATGAACTCGAGAGTCATATACTGTACTACAGATCATATCAAACTCTCTAAGGTGTGAATGTGGCTCCTCAGTGAATTGCCCATGAAAGATTGATAAAGTCTGAATAATCTCAGGTGTAAGGACAAATGATCCGTGAATAGGAGGAAGTCGAATCCACCTACTAACAGAAGAAGCTCCTAGTGCGTGAAGTTGTTTCATCGTGCGTACATGCTCTGTAGGTACTATCTCCTCTCTATCTAGCTCGTCATCCTCTGAAATATCTCTATTCTCTCTCAACTGTCTCAACTCAGCTCGGATCTGGGTCATCAGAAGGTCTTTCTCCCTAATCCGAGTCTGCATAATCTCAAGAGAATCAAGAAGACTAGCATTGATCATTGCCTGATATGGAATCTTTGAAGCATTCTGTGACTGTTCTCGCTTCCCACTCAGACTTGTTTTTGGAAAGGAGAATGTGTCCATGTCTGGCTCTGATAAGTCTATATATAGTTGTGTAAAAATCATGGGAAGAGGATAAGAAGATGGTTATCGAGAGAAACTTCCAGGGTCAAGATCAAACCTGGCAGAGTAAAGATGTCCCGTATCCGACTCAAACAGGAGGTTCTCACGAACCGACTTGGGGGACGAGATTAAAAGAGGAGATTGAGAGAACTTAGGTTCATAGAGAGGATTCTCTTGAACCGACCTAGATGGACGAGTAGGTGTGCGTGGGAGCAATGCCCTAAGAGTCGGCCTAAGAGACCATCTACCCATCATCTTTATAAGACAAATGATCTGATTGACTAGAAAGCTGAAAGATAGGACTCACACCACAAATTCAAATGCAAAGCAAACCCCTGATTCATCAACTCAACCCGGTGATGACCATAAAACTTCGGTCATTTTTCTTTTCAGTTTTAAGTTTATTTAGCAAAGTAGGTCTTCTCACAGATTAACGTGAGATGATAGGTACCAAAAAATTTCTCAGAAGACTGTCTCGAGTTCTTACAGAGAATCACCTATTCTCAACCAGTATGTGAGTAAGTACAGACTATTTCTGGCAACCCGTGTTACTTGAGGACGGAGCCTTACATAGAGCCCTCTAAACCTCCCACTCTGCTAAGGAAACTCGGACTGTTTCCCGCTACCCGAGATTCCCCACTGAAGAGTAAGTGATTAACTATATGAAATCAGTAGTATTCCAAAAGAAATTTGAGTTCTAGTTCTAGCCTTATGGGTCGTCTCTCACTCACAAATCTGGAGAATACGTGCCAAACATTCGCTGGGGATTGCTCTCTAAAAACAAATGAGAGTGTTACATTTATTTTTAGGTCAAATATGCTTAGCAATCCCTGTTTTATTTGCTTATTATCTATTTTTTATATTTTCAAACAACATCTAATGGTTTTTTCTTTTTATTTTTGACTTAGGTGGTCAAACAAGCATCTAGATTGTGTGTCCTTACTCTAGCTACGGGAGCGCAGACAAAGTAACAAAACACCGAAAAAAACTAAACAAGCATCTAGCCTTGGAAAAGCGGCGAAAAACATCGATAAAATCGTAATGCGAGAAAAGCTGCAGTGGTTTCCTTGTTCCCCCAAGTGCATGACACTCCGTGAAACATATGCCGAGAAAGGGAGGGAGGAAGGTACAAGTCAGGATGCCCTTACGGGACCCCTTCTACAAAAATAAAAAATAGGCAAGTGCCCTTGATTTTTTTATATTTTTACAAAGGTTAGTATCCTCATCTCCCCCTACTTATTTATTTTGTCGTCCAGGTCAATATTGACCTGGTCTCAGGGTAAGGATCGATTGTATATATTTTATATCTATAGCCTTCTTTTTCTTTTATTTTTCCTTTTCTCTTTATTATTTTATTTTGGATAAAATAAGTGTTAAATTTATAGCATTAACAAATGTGGTTAGAATGTTAATTAGTGTAAATTAGTGATTATTTACATGTATCTTACTAAGGATTTTCGCCAAAATGAAAGAATAAAGGCGCTGAATCTTGGATTCATCATTCCATCACTCTCCGTCTCTAGCGACTCAAGCAACATACTGGGACCTCGTCTCTAGTCTCTCACATAGTGATGAATATCCATTTCATCACCTTTAGTCTTCTATTTTGTCCATAAATCCCTAGATAAATACATGCATATATCATTAATTTGTATAAAACAACATCAATAGATAGACATTAAACTACTACATAAAATGTTGTATTTAACACCAACATAAAATAATAAAGGAAGAAAAGAAAAAGAATGAAGGGTCAATGACACTAAGTGACCCTAGCCCTCGAGACTCAGACATCATGATGACTTAGTTGACAAGGAATAAGGTAGAGGGAGATAGGGTAGAGAGATAGTACAATATACATTCGAGAAACCCTAATTTTATTCATCAATAATGGCCATTTGGGAACTATTTTATCCTTCATATTTATACTTTAAATAAATAAAATTTGAACATGAACTTTAGACATAGAAATACAAAGAAAAATAAAAATTTTATTTCATTCAAAAATAATGCACAGTGTGCCTAGGACACATATAATAAAAAGCCACAAAGAAAACTTTACATACATGTATCTCCTCCATACATATCCAAAATTTGCCAAACTCACCTTTATTGTTCATAGAATAAAAATAACTATTCAATGAAGGTGGGTTCATTAATTTGGAGCTAAGATGTAAAAGTTGGGATTTTGGGCCCTCATTGTGCAATATACATATATATATAATATTTAATATATTATTCTCTACATTTTATTTTTCTCATATCTTTATAGATTTGTAAATATTATAGAAAACTCATTTAAATAATAAAAATAAAATGAAATCATTAAAAATACATTGGAATAAATAAAGTTATAGAATATTTATAGGTAACTTATACATATAATATACCTACATATTACTTATACTTAATTCTTTAAGTTAGAAAATAACATCAGAAAAATAAACTAAAATATGTAAATATGTACTGAAATAGGTTATAAATGTATAAATTTTGTATATAAAAAAGTAAAATCTAAAATAAAGAATAAAAAAATATATTAAATATAGGTATATATACCTATGCATATACATGTAAATATTAATACACAATAAATTAATTTGTTAAAATAAATAAAAACTGCTACAAAATATTACATTAAATAACAAACATATTCACATTTTTATCTAAAATTAATAAAATTAATTGTTAATTTATATTAATTTAATCAAGGAATTCTTACTCCTGATTTTCTGGTTGGTTGACATGGACCAACTAGCTTCTTTCTTGTGTTTGACCTGGGGACAACTGCCTCCTCCACCTCTTCTGACTTGTCAGGCACCTCGAGTCCCCAACTTCTTTCCATTTTCCCACGGATCTTAATAATCAAAATACATCGTGCCTCGAACAACTTCTACAAATTTGATCTCTGTGATTCTCATCCCATCTTCTGATTCGCTCGATCATCATCGAGCTGATCAAACTCCACTTCGAAAACCAGCCTCTTCACCTTGTTTATAAATAAAGTGCCAAACCCTTCAATTTCTTCTTGATCCCCCTTTGCTCTTTGTAAACCTGATTCTTCAAGTTCTTGAGCCTATTGGTGACAACCGCAAGTTCGTCGGAGCTTTGGCATGGAGAAGAGGAGCCCCGAGGTGGATCTCCAGCTCGCCGAAGGTCAGCTCCGATGATGCTTCCCTGCTCCCTGAAACCTTCATGTTAGAGATGGTTTTCTTTCATTTTAGTATCACATTTTCTTTTCTTAGTATAGTTCAAAATTAAGTTTCCTTGATTAACATTAATCCTAGCATAATTTCGAGATCCAAAATTGATGAAGCTGCAAGCTTCAGGCCCAAATCCATCGTGCCCCTTCATTGTTTCACCCCCTCTCTTTTCCATCTTCAATACCCATCCATTTCTCCACAATCACCTCTATTTTCCCCCTCTGATTTTACTAAATCAGAGCGATCAAGATCGCTTCTTTACCCTCGTCAGAGCTCGCCCATCTCACCCATTTTGCCTGAATAAGAGCGATCGAGCTCGCTCCTGCACCCATCTTCGGAGCTCGCCCATCCCACCCTTTCAGTGTGCTGCACGTTTCACCCTCTGATCGAGGTCACTCTTCTTGATCTGGGGAGTCTTTTGAGTAGGAGCCATGCATTAGATGATCACTTGGGGTGGAGTTTGAAGTCAAGACAAAAGCCTCATGTCTCTTGAGCTCCAGGTCCTCTCCAATGGGGCTCGGACATTGGTGAGATCCACAACCACTGTGGAAGACCTTCAAGAGTGATTTGCCATCATAACAGTCCGGGAGACCCCTGGGTGATGGAGATTTTGTGGATCAAAGGCGGAGCATGTTGTATTCTTGATTTGTTCTTCCCAATCCCTCCATCACTGTTGGATGAAGAACAAGCCCCCACTTCTAATCTACATCGTTGGATCGAGCAGACAACCAATCGTTAGATCGACCTTGAGATCAAATCAGAGCTGACCATCAATGAACTGATATTGGCCGTTGACGGCGCGATACGTGGCTAAATGAAGCTAATGCAGCTGTTGCTCAGCGCCTATTGGAGGATAATTTGCATATTTAAGCCCCTTTATGTTTGTGTTTTCATTTGTGGTATTGTAATTATTAAGTTAAGTTCAAATTGATGTCATATTTGCACATCAGTCCCCACACTTTTCTCTTATTGCATTTTGATTTGCACCACATCACCTCACGTGGCAGCCCCCGTGTGTAGGCATTTAGTAGGAAAGGCCTAACAACTTATTTTATTTCATTTTAGTACTGAAACTTCAAACATTAGTGTAATATTTCTGGGATATTTGCACAAATGACCTTAATCTTCATTTTTATCGCAAAAATACCTCGGCCAGGGTATTTTATTTATTTATGTATCTCTATTTTGTTTAAATATCTTCATTGCTTCAAAAATTATGGAAAAAAATTGTGTGAATGCTGAATATTAATTTGATGCACCATTTTTTATTTAGCATTTCCACACATTTTTCTATTTATTAAAAATCATTTTAAAGTTATTTATTCCTTGTTTAGCTATAAAATATAATCAAATTACTTTTAAAAATTCAAAAAAAGTAAAGTATCTCTATTACCGCATTTTATCACTCCAGATCAAAAATCATAAAAAATATAAAGGAAAATCTTAAAATTGAAAAACCCTCCCAACCCTAAAAAATTAGAAAAAATCCTATAAAATCTCAAAAATAGTTTTCTAATGTATGTTTTTTATAGTATCTAACATATATTAAAATTAGTTTTGGGAATTTTTGGTGTTAATATTTATTTAAAACCCCAAAACTTTCGAACTATTTATTAAGCTATAATTTGCTATATTTAATACTTCAAAAATATCTAAAAATTAGAAAAAATACATAAAAATCACAAACTAGAGAAAAATTAGAAAAAAATACAAAAAGATTTTGATTTTGCAAAATTTGATTATTTTTAGCTATATTTATAAATACTTAAACCTATATGGTAAATTTATACCTAATATTACTTATAGCATTATTATAAATATTATTATTATAAATACATTATAAATATTTTTATTACCTTTAAAAATAAAAAGGATTGTACTTAATTGTAATTTCTCGATTTTATATATTTATTATATATTTATATCATATATAGTAATTATATTTTATATACTACTACCTATACACTTATATATACTTATGACATATAAAAAATAAAAATTAGAAAAATCTAAAAAGAAAATAAAAATTATAAAAAAACAAAATAAAGGGAAAAATATAAAATAAAAAATCCCTAACAATTAAGTATAATTATAAACCTACAAACATCATAAAAAGCAAAAAAAACACACAAAAATGCCTAAGTTGGATAATTTTTCTCCACTCCCTACTCCTTATGTTCGATACTCTACTTCTTATTACTATACAAATGTTGTAGAGTTATAATGATATTTGGCTCGCATTCGTTTGATTGATTTATTCATCTGTGTGTGTTGATTGTTGTTTTATTCCGCTCTTGTGCTCGTTCTCCTCAGCGGCCACTGATTTAGCTTGTTAGATCAACAAACCATCCGGGTGATGATCAACAAATGGTGTCATTGATGGGGAGCAATGATTGAGTAGAGTATATTAGCCTGCTTAGTTTGTATTGTCATTTTATGCTATATTATTGCTTGCGCATTTCTCTCTCTATTCTATTTCCTATCTATCATGGTCTGACACATTTCTTGTTTGAATTCATTGCGAGGGCCCGCCTATCAAGGGAGAGCTTCTTAGGAGACTCACTGCACTTTAAAGATGCAGAGGTTGGTGGTTCTTCAACCACCATCAAAAGAGAGCAACAAAAGAAGACAGGAGATTTTCATAGTAACATAGCTTAGAGATAGTTTAATTTTGTGAGAGAGTGATATATTTCCATAAATTGTAATAATACAAGTACCCAAGGACACTTGAACATTCACACTATCTGAGGTCCATTGCCTGAGTGATTGTTCATCTAGGGGCCTCATTTGTTTTTCTCGAGTTTTCTTCGCCTTCTATTTTTATTCCTCCCTGTTTCATCTTATTTTTATTTGCTTCCTGCAATTTGTCCATTCCATCTTTTTTTTATTTGTTCTCTGATTGAGCCCTTAGTTCTAGGAATGCTTGACTTGGTAATTTAGGTCCAAAGCCCTAATTATCTACATGTACCTATAATCTCATCGCTTGGACTTAGATCAAATTTTGGTTGATTGCCCGGGTTTGATACCACGTGTTGTGACAGAGTCAATACCTCGCTTACAGGATCCGAGATGTAGGATACTGATGACTCTCTAAGACCAAACTCTTGATATTTTATCCAAGCAATTCAACAAATCTGTTCTTCACGTTAATAACAATTCCTACTTAGAGTGACCACCACTTTTGGATTTGCATATAGTGTTATTTTAAATTCTATTTTGTATCCCACATGGAGAGCACTAGGAAGCACTATGAGTCTTCTTACTAAGCATACATCATCCTGACATGAGGGTGAGATTTCCATTCTACTATAAACTTGCATTGCTTTTCTGCTATCTCCCTCTATTTTTGCACATTTAGATTTAAATAAATTCCAAAAAATAGTTAGACGCATTATTTTAAAAAATACTCAATAAAATGAAAACAAAAAAACTAAGGAAACTGCTTAATAAACTTTGACAAAAAATAAAATCCATAATGAACATTCATTGTATTGGGTTCACAAATCCCTCATTGTTTTTAGGTATATTTCAGATTGAGTGATGCACAATCCTAAAGAAAAAAAGCCAAAAATCCCGATCTGTGGTTGCCTCGATTATCACCTGGGATAGAAGTATTGGCACTTCTACCATACGTAGGCGAGTAGGGCCTTGTTGACGATAGTGTTCTCTCCTTGTGTAGAACACTGATGAATCCATGATTCATCGTCTTTATTCCTTTATTTTAGCTTCATTTCCTTAGTCAAACACCTGTAAATATCCTAATTCAATGAAATTACCATTTTGCATGTATTTGTTAAATATGCATTGTTAACACTTTTTTTACTCAAATAAAAGAATAAAGAAGAAAATAAAAAGAAAAGAAAAATGAAGGATGTATTTATGGAATAAATGCAGACTGACCCAATCCCTGAGAGAAGGTCAAACTTGACCTGATCGAGCAGGAATAAAGTAAGGAGAGATAGGGTCTTTAATTCAAAAATCCAAAAAATATTTTGTAAATAATTTCCCTATATATTTGCACAAAACTTACACTATTTTATTTGTACATAAATTGACCTCAAATTAAATATTTTTCTAAACAAAAGTTGTAAATAAAAATGTATTGTATATAATACAAATAATTGCCAAGCAAAATAATATACATATTACAAATAATCACACTCAGAAAAAGCCGTTGGCTCCATACAGGCTCAAATTGAATCAAACTCACTTCCATTATATTCTAAATTAAATTTATCTTTCAAATGATTGTTATTTCATAATTTTTGGAGTTACAGTTGATTTTTTGGGTGGTATGTGCAGTTTTACCACATACTTATTGTATATATTCATTCATATTTATTTTTTATACATAATGTGCATAATTGTAAATATTATCTTCATTATTAAAAAATAAAAAAATAAAAAATAATAAAATTTAAAAATTTATTTCAAAAAATATTTCCTTATTTGTACATGTGTATATTCTATTATATGTACATAATATTTGTATACAACTAATTTCCTTAGATATAAATCACCACAAAAAGTAAATATCTAACATTAATTAATTAATTTAATTTAATTACGAAATTTGGATTTAATTATATAATAATTTAATTTATTCATTATTTAATTTGAAAACATACCTTGTATATAAAGATATGATTCTATACCTTAATTAGCCACCATTAAGGTGGCTAATTAATTTTTGTAAATTAATTAATTTATTTATTTTAATTAATTATGAATTTCATTTTTAATTAATTAATTAATTAGTTCCACCACTAAACATATTCCTCTTTTGTACATCCTTTCCTTTTGTATTTTTCTTCTCTTTTTTTGGGGCTCCTCCCTCATTTGTTTTTGATCAATCTTTGGTGGAGAGGAGCCCGATCTCCGAGAGCAATCTTATCAAAGAAGGGTGCCCAACCTCTGAGCCGTCTGGTGATAATGAGTCGGCCCTCGTCGAGGCCATCACGGCATATCCGATCCCGAGGTGAGAGCCATTTTCTTTTCCTGTTATTTTTCCTATATTTAATTTTTACGTAGATGTCGTGATTAATCTTTAGATCTTAAAATCCAAAAACATATCAACCACACATTTTCTCATCCAAATCTGATTTTTCATCTCACATCTTGACCTCTCCATTTTTATTCTACCTCATGCAACCACGCACCTCCGACCACGTACAGTGGTCGGAGACACGGATCTTTTCCATGCTTTCCGTCGGATCCCCATTCATGACTCCTATTTTGTATATAAATAAATAAAATAAAAAAAGAACATATAATTGTTTTTATCTCTAACATTTGTATTGCAAGAACATTTAAAAAAATAAAAACATTATTGCCTTCACCTTACAGTCGATGTTAAAAAAATAATAAAAACATCTTTATTACTTCTGTTTTCAATTTACAAAATAAAAAAATAAAAAAAATCTTTGCAGCCAGTGGCTAAGCCCCCGTGGGTTCACCAACCCGCGCCGCATGCGCCACAGCCAGACGCCAGCGGCCCCTCCTGTGCCCAGGCCTCCGACCTCAACCGCATCCAGCGAGGCATCTCCGCCATCGTGCAAGGCGTGCTGATTTTGCCTGGATCGCCACGGGCGGTGCGACACCACCGCTCTCCGCCCCATCCTGCGGCCCGCCCACGGCGTCGCCCATCCGCGCCTCCGCACGGCCTCTAGTACGTTGCCCCTAGCGGCGAAGCCGCATCCCGCCATAGAAGATCAACCTCACCGCCACGCTGCTGCGGCTCCATGACCGCTCCGCCTCCTCCCACGCCCAGATCGCTGCTCGAGCCGCGTCTTCAACCTCACCGCTGAGCGTCGCGCGACCTACAGCAAGACCTCCACCGCGCGGCGGCGGCGACCTTCCAACTTGAAGAAATAGTAGCAAAGCAGAGGAAGCCCTAGGGCATTTTAAAAATAAAAAATTTTGTGTTAATTGTAAAAAACACTCCTGGAACTTTCTGAAATGACAAATCAGTCCTTGTTAAGTAATTTACGAAATCTTCCCTAATGTTTATTATTTGTATATCTTCTGTAAAAACATTTTAATAATTACATTGAAGTCCATGTATTCCAAACTTTAAATTGCATGCTCTTTTGACTGAAATAAATGTTTTTATTACTCTAAAAATTCTCAAAAAAATGATGTATGCTCCTGCTATTGCTTAAACATTGTATAAATTTTTCGTCGCATTTCATCATTATTTGATATTTTAAAAAATCAAAATAATGTTTTTTGTTTGCCTAAACTTGAGAAAATCGTAAAAATTCAAAAATTTGCCTAAAAATTCCTAAAAAATTAATGCAATAATCATTTATAAAAATCAAAAAATTTGTGAAAAACTAAAAATCTTAAAAAAATTGTAGTACATTCTAGAAAAATTCAAAAATTCCGATTTCAGTCTCTTTTATAGATATTTAAGTGTTTTAGCGTAAAAATAAGTTCTAGGAGTTTTGGGCACTTAAAGTATTTTGAAGGTGAAAAATACTCTTGGCTGAGCACTGTTCACTTTTATTCCACTGTTTGATTTTTATAAAATCACAAAAACATCAGAAAAATTTGAAAAAATTACCAAAAACATTTTAAAACATGTAAAACACAAAAACATTTTATCTAGTTTTTCTAAGCATTTTTTAATATTTTGAAAAATACAAAAAGAGTGCGGTGTGTGTTTTTTATCCCTTTGTTCATATTATGACTTGTGCTTTATATAAAAATTAAAAAAAAACAATAAAAAACCACTAAAAGTTTTATTTTAGAAATTTAACTGCTATGTTTTTAAATCGTGCTTCTTGTGTTACACCCTAGTCGCTATACCGGGTAAATTGAATAGCGAAAATCTCTTATATTTCACTGCTTGATTTCTTTAAAGTGGTTTACATATTTTTCTCGTTGACCGAATCGATTGGTTGATAACAATAAACCATTGCATATTTATTCCATCTCGACCGCATCGGATTTTCGTGTCATCAAACATACGACCCAGACTGAAGTACTGAGCATAGGCCACACCGTCACAAGTGTGTATGTCTCATCGTCTTGCATCCGAGTACCTCAATTTTGAGGGAGCTATTTATTTCTCCTATTGGCTTCCTCTCTTATTCTTTGGCTGAGTACCCCCAGGCACGAGATCAAGGACCTCAAAAAGCGTAGATCACAAGTTACATAGGAAGTGAAAAGTATTGGATACTTTTTCTGGCAGTACTCACTCTCATATAGGGCTAGCCCTCTAAGGACTTGTTACAAGATTTGCCTAAAAAATAGAATAAAATTGAAAAGATAAAAATAATTGAACACTTCTGGCTTCACATTGTGTGAGTTGGTGATCACTTTGCTTTATGTTTGCTTGGATCTAGTTTTAGGCCAAAGATCGGTCCTGCACATTTGTGCCATTTTTTAGTTCCTCTATTTTCATTTCTCTTTTTCTTGCTCATTGTGATCCTCCTTTCATTTCTTCTTTTCATCCTCTTGTTATCACCGTGTTCCTTCATTCTGCATCTACTTCCTCTTTACTCCCAAGATGTCGACTCATGGATGGATTAGTTGAGACCCCGCCGATACCCACATTGATTCCAATGAGCCAACATCTCCAATAATTCAAGGCAATTTTAGAGAGCTTAGTTAGAACCTTTTGAAACACTCTCAAGACTCCCTGCTTCCTCCTTAATTAAATCGAGATCTCTCGTGTCCTGAATTTGCTCCTTCCTGTATGGAGATTGATTTCACTCCCTACACTTCTCCATTCTTAATAATGTTTAGAATCGACTTGGATTATGAACACTTCTCCACATCTGGTGTTTATTTTAAAACTGATCGGGGTAATTTTTCAACTGCAGTTATTGACTTTGATCTAGAGATCAGTTCAAACTCTGATCCTGAGATGGCACCAAGGGAAAAGAACCGCTAGTCAATCAAAATGAGGTCAACAACTAGCCGCTCAGTTCAATCCAGGCTATTCAACAACAGTTGATAGACCAGGTCCTAGCTCAGGTTGTGTTTTAGGATATGTTGAATGAGAGGAGAAACCAAGGAAACCGAGGGAGATGAGGATAGAATGGTGGAGATGACAGATATGATGGATAGAACCCTAGAAGGGAGGATCATGTGAGAGAGTGACCTAATCCACCTCTCAAGGAAACCTACAATCCAAGAGTCGAGGAGATCACGGAGTGGATTCAGATCCTTGCCATCCATAGCCACTTCGAACTCAAGCCGCAGTTGTTGTCGCTTCTTCCCACTTTCCATCGGAAGACAAATGAAGAATCCTACATCCACCTCCAGCAATTCAACATAATTTGTGGTACCATGCACTACCCAAACATCCCTTTAGAGGTAGTCAAGATGACTTCTTTCCTGTTCAGTCTATAAGACAAGGTGCTTTACTGGATGATAAACACAAAAGTCGGGTGTTCTAAAATGAGCCTCACAAGGTGAGGACTCAGTCGATGTCATGACCTCTCAACAATTGTGTTTAATCAACAAACAACCCATACAATGTATAGTTCAAGCAAACAAGCAAGTGTGATCAAAATTTATTATAACCTACAAATAGATGTATAGTGAAAAAAGTATAGTAGGGACCGAACACAGAAAACAACTATGGATAGACAATCGAAAATTGGTTAAGAATGATAATAAATGATTTTGGTATTTTTGGATTTTTTAGATTTTTAAGGGTTTTTAATTTTTTTATGGATTTTTGTTTTATACATATTTTTTTATTTTTTTATCTTAAAATTTTTATATTATTTGATTTATAAATAATAATAATAGGAGTAATATAAGTATATATAATTATAAATTTACTATATAGGCTAGTATATAGATATAAATACCTATAAATACTCAAAATCCCCCAAATAAAATCTTTTTTCTTTTTATATTTTTCACTATTTTTGATGTATTTATGATATTTTTTAATATTTTTTTATATTTTAATTGATTTAATAAGGTAAAATAATGAATAAGATAAATACCCTGATTTGTTTTAGAGATTAAAAATATCAAAAAGACTCAAAATTTTCAAAAAAAAAACTATTTTTAATTAAGAATAAATATAGTAAAAAAATCCAGAAAGAGAAAACATAAATTTTGGGTTTTAATTTTTTTTCAATTTTTAGTTAAATTTTGGAGCTTTTAAATTTTTTAGGCTTTTCCTTTTTCTATTTTTTTGGATTTTTTTATCTACAAGCTCAAAGTACAATACTAGATCGAATACAATTTTTTTTAAATTTTCAAAATATTTTTATATTTTTTATTGTTTTTTTAAAATAAATAGGGAATAATATATTGATTTTTGAATTTTATAAATAGAAAATCAACTCAAGATACCCAACCAAAAATATATGTTATAGAAATATATGTCAGGTATGGTAATTTTCCACAAATGTTTGCCGACCAAGAGATATTTTTCACAAAATAAAAACTACAAAAAGAAAATTCATTATAATAGGGGCATTTTTGCAAATATATAAACTTCAAGGACTAAATCCGAACACCGCAAAGAAATCCTGGGGGCAGACATGCATTTTTTTTCCAAAAATATCAATAATATATATCCGGAGGGGTATTTTTGTAATTTAATACAAGTACGAGGGTCCCATATGTAATTTTGCCAAAAAATTATTATACTAAATATGCAAATTAGCAGACTAAAAAAATACAATGTTTCTGAGCATCTCTATGCAAAATACCCCATCCCCTCACGTACATAGGCATGCGATGTGACATAGAATGGACCTAAATGCAAATATTGAAAATGTGGGGGCTTAAATGCAAATATTACAAAAGTATTTGAACTACAAACACGTGTTCATAGACTAAAATTAAAAATAAAAAGCACAAGGGGTTTAGTACAAAATACCCCTAATCACACGCTACTAATGGCTCTGGATGCTCCACTTGCCACGCGATGCACATCTGACTGTGGATACCGGTTCAATCTTCCACGGCTGTGATTAGATCCTAGGAGGGGATCCGACGGTTGATTCTCGGTAGAGATCAAATGATAGTTGTAGCGCTTGGAGCTGAGTGCTTGATCGAATAGAGGAGAAGAATGTTGAAAGAATAGTGCAAGAACTTCCCCCCAACAAGCTTCGATCCACCCGTTCACGGTGGTTTCTCACCTCCAGGAGCTCAGAGGTGGCTCAAAACCTCCTGGAGGTCCTTTGCTTCGGCTGGTGCTCTCAAAAGGGCATGAGGGGCCACGACAAGGTCGGTCAAGCATAGCCACAATACCTAGAGGGAGTTCTGGAGCTCGATGACCCCTGCAAAGGTGTAGTTTCTCTTTATTTCATGCAGGAAAATGTTAATGGCAAAATGGCAAAGAAAAGAAAGGATTCTGGGGGTGAAATGGAACGGGGCGATGTGTCTCCCAAGAGCGGCGGAGTTGAGACATGAATCTCTTGATCTGAGCGAGATCGAGAGGAACGGGGAGGCATGGGATGTTCAACAGGTGAAGAGGAAGGAGATGGATGCGTGAGGTGATGCAGAGCGTGATGGGAGTGGCCAGAACAGAGCGGCGGAACTGGAGCTCCGGTAAGACCAATTTTTTGATTTTACAAAAATATAAAACAAAATTAAACACAATAAGGGATGACTCTATGCTACTGCTACTCTAAGGAATCAAAAGACAGAAAGAAAGGAAAGAATACCACCGGAAGCACACCTGGATCTGAGCTTCAGGCGAAGCTAGTGACAGAACTTGTTGATGCGATTTTGCATGGTTTAAGATTATGATTTTACTATGTCGTTGTTGTCCCATGAAAAAACATAATCAATCAAATAAATTTACAACCACAAGCACATAATAAAAACACACAAGATATATAGTGCAAGTAGAGGTTCGTATCCACAGGGACTAAGCAAACTCGCAATTTTTTATTCTTCTTTCAAACTTAATTCAAATTTTAGTCTATTGCGATGAAAGAAAAATTATGAGAGAATGCAATCTACAGTAAAATACTTCCTAGTACTTAGAGTAAGCAAATGCGGGTATGAATGCAACTAAGGAAGTGGGGGTTGAATCACAGTTTAATATTAAAAAATGAGATTGACTTGCAATTTTTTCAAAGAGTATAATATAATATAAACTTGCAACGAATATAATTGAAGAGAACTTAGAGTTGAGAAGGAACCTTACAATATAAAGATGCTTTCAAGTTCAATTCAAATAAAACTAACTAGTGTAATAAAAATGTAAGAGAGCTTATAATATTAGAGTTGTTTCCTTCCAAATTCAAGTTAAACAAATCAACTAAGGGAATAACAATGCGAGAGATAAATAATAGGTACGAGAAATACTTCTCTATCCGAATACGAAATGAAGACGATGACGTCAACAACGAAGAAGGATGTGCGGCTTGCTAGACGCGTACGCGAGGAGGGAGTGGCGACGAGCGCGGAGACGAAGATGCTGATCATGTCGGGCTGGAGTGCACGAGGATGGTGACCAACATCGAAGAGGTTGGCCGCTGGCTGGTGGTGTACGAAGGAGGGACGCACGAGGAGGGTGGCTACGAGCTGTAATTCGCATAAGGGGAGAGGAGACGGCCAGCAGTTTGCCGCGGATGCCGGTGTTTGCTTTGATACATGGAGAAGGAAATGGAGATGGAGTTATATAAGGAAAAATGAGGAAGATCATCATCCCCTTCTCTTCTTCTTCAAACTCTTTTATAGAGTATTTTGAGCGGCTACTTTGGGGAGAGTCAGGAATTCCCTGCAAAAAAAATAAATGAGAGCTAAAAGTGGGATGGGGGCATTCACACAAGGCGGCATTCACGTATGGGGAAGAGTTGGGCTATTGCTTTTGCATGAGAAAGGGAGAGGCTATTATGGGTTGCATGGGAAAGAGTTGGATGAGTAGCTCCACATGCAAGGAAAATAGATTGGGATATTTACACACTCCATCCTCCTCTTTTCTTTCCAAGAAAAAAGTAAAGGGTAATTATAGAACCAAATTGGATAAAACAATGTGTTGGCTTGTTGATTCAATTCAATACCATCCCTTTTTTTATTATTACAATTTTAATGAAGTATTCATGTTATCCCTTAATAAAATAAATATAGATATGAGTTATTAGTTCATAAAGATAATTATTTAAGTGATATATTGGCGATGACATGGATGATTATCAATCTTAGTATTAAATAAAAGCTCACCATATAATCCATAAATAATATGCAAATGAGATTTTTGAGAATATTTTATCCGGATATATGAATATGATCTGTCGATTTATGCAGAGGTTTGATCAATTATGTGCAATTACGATGGTTTTCTCCGTTGCATATATGGAATAAATAAAATATGAATTATGCATGATTGAAGTATATGCATCAAACATTAAGGTTGTTCTTCACATAATTTGGTCATATTATACGAGTATATAATGTAATCATCAGAACTGCATCTCCTGATTCTACACACCAGGAGGCTTGCCAAACCCCGGAGAGGGTAGCTGTTATCACCAGGAACCTCAATCCAAGCTAGGGTTAGGGATTTTTGGAGCAGAAGAGGATCAAAGATCCAAGGGAGCTCGAAGAACATACTTTATACCGGACTACTTCATCTGGTAGTGATACTCGATTCAAACGTTCATCTACCAAGAAATGATGCATGTGTGAAAGTGCGTTGATCGAGGTAGAAAAGTCAAGAAGAGATCAAGAAAAAATAATGCCAGGACCAGTAGGAGAATTCGAGGAAAACATGTCAAAATGTCTAACAACTCTAAAACCAAGAAGGAAGAGCAATTGACTGGGGTCAATTAGGGTTGATCCCTGATTGGTCCACGTTAGTTGCTAAGGATAAAAATAAATTAAATCTCTTATTAATTCAATTAAAAATAGTAAATGATTTTATATACTTTTGGTTAAAACATAAAAAATATTTATTATTTATGTAGTATTTTCATATGATTTTTATTTCTTCTTATGGGTTTATTTATTACAAGTTATTTTTTTGGGTATATTTATAGGTATACTAACCAATGTATTATTTATTTTATTATTTTGTTTTCTATTTTGATTTTATTATTTTATTTATATAATTTATATTTATAACTTATTTTTATGTATATGAATATATTTTTTGTTATAATTTTCTTATATAATATGTACATTTTAAATAAATAGGGATGTATATTATATATGCATAAGCATTGTATATTCATCTATATATTTTTGAATATTATTTTATTTTAGTGTTTTATTTATGGTTTTATTGTATTTTAAGTATGTACATATATTATAAATAATATTTACAAATTATGAAAAAATAAAATTCTAAAAATTACAAAGAATAAATAAAATGAATATTTTATTCAAACGAACTATACAATAGGGATCCAAAACCTAACTTTTGCATATTAGCTCCAAATTGGATGAAACCACCTTCACTAAATAGCTTTTAAAAGGTATATGCAACTAAAATGATTTTGATACATTTTGAGTTCTTATGGAGAAGATATGGGTCATGGAAGTTTGGGTTTTGGCTTTTTATTTTGTATACAAAAACTACACTTTGTATTATATTTGTATCAAATCAATTTTATATTTTTGTATATATTTTTATCTACAACTTTCATGTACAAAGTTCCTTTATTAAGGTATAAATAATAAATAATAAAATAGGTCCCAAAATGCAATATTGACGAATAAAAGAATGTGATTTTTATTGTCTTTTTGGCCCTTATCTCCCCCTACATTATTCCTTATCGACCCAGTCATCAAGATGCCTAGGTATCGGGGTTTAGGGTAATAAAATACCTTTGACATTTTATTAATTTTCTTTTATTTTCTTTATTCTATATTTTTCCATTAAAAACTATATTTTATATGCAATAAATACAATAAATAATGAATGTTAATTTGTAAAAAATAATGCTATTTACATGCATTTAGCTAGGGTTTTTAAGGCCAAAATAATTGAATAAAGGTGATGAAATGGAGATTCATCATCCCCCTATACTTGCCTTTGCTTGTCCCTAGCAAACACTTATGCAATAAGTGCATAAAATAAAAATAAAGAAAAGAAAAAGAAAGAAATTGGATTGATTTTAATCCTCAAACTTGTCTTCATAAAGTCTATGTTTGGAACTTAAGTCAGACCTTTGGATTTTAGGTATGGTCGGAACCTTATTGGGAAATGGATTTTAAACAAAACAACCTCTGGGAGCCACAAAACTTTACTCAAGTCTCCTCAATAGCCAGGTCCGAACAAATCAACTCATACGTATAACCTTATAACTATGAATCTATCTTGGACAATATGTATGATATGTAGCTCACCTCGGCTGAGGCGGTAAAAGTCACTCTTCTACAACATGGTGACCCTAATTCCCCAATCCAACAAATCTTTCCTCGAGAAGAGGGGTATTCCCTTCTAAGTTCATGTGACAACCAGCTCAAGAAGAGGAGGTGGAGAGAAGAATGTATGGTAGCCAGTGTAGGTACCTATCCTTGGATGCTTGACCAGTGTGGCCAAGTCATCCGGCTGCAGGCACACATACATATGACTTTTAAGCTCAAGCTTTCTTATTGACTATACAAATATGTACACTCTCGCATTCATTTTATTTTCAATCAAGTCTGCCCATTTTTTTGGAGTTTTTGATTTTTGCATTTTTTTAATACTATATACAACAATATTTACATAAGGACTTTTTATTCTTGAGCCAGTAGACTCTCCCTCTTTTAAATCTTTATTTCAACCCACAATGTATATCTTTAGACCTCATGGCGTTTGGATCGGGTTGGGGGTACAATGGCCATAAATGTGTGACCTTCGATGTTTCCATTGGCTTGTGTATCAAGCTGGCAAATCCAACCCTCTACCACTTCAACTGAGGTGAGGAAAGTGAAAGGTAAATGTGTACAAGCTAGATCATTATTAACAACAGTTATGTATGTGCTCCAAAATATTCTACTTAGGCAGTCAAGACGTCACTGAGCCAAGTCTCATGATCTCAAACAATTAAGTCTTTAGACCTGAAGTGCCTCAATTCTAGCTCCTATAAGGTTCCTGTGATTAGGTGTATTTAAGGTCCAAAAACTCCAATCTTTGAATTTTATTTAGACTATTTCAATTATCAAACTCAATCTGAAAAATGCAAATACTATACACAATGCAGAAAATATTTTTATGATGTAATTTTCTGACTTTGAACTTTTATGCATTTTTGAAAAGGTTTTGCAAATTTTTATGTAATTTTTGAAAAGATTTTTGCAAATGTTTTTAGGATTTTTGATTTAGAAAAATTTTAGTCTGCTTGGGGAAAGAGAGGCGAGATGCTCTTTCTCGTCCTTTTTTTGGACGGGATGTTTTTTCAAAAATCAAAATTGGAAAAGAAGTAGGTGCAGATATTTACACTGGAGTACTTCTTGTTATTTACCAGAATTGACTTTTAGGAATTTAGAGGTTTGTATGTACAAAGTTTTATAAAGAGTTTTTATTTGCTTGAGTTATGTACATGGTTCTCAAAATATTTTGAAAAGATTTTTGCAAATATTTTGAAAACTTTATTTTTGCAAACTAGTTTGAAAAATAATTTTACAAACCTTTACAAAATTTAAAAATCATTTTGCAAAGATTTTTCAAACAATATATATAGATTTTTCAAAAATATTTTTGCAACCATTTTCTAAATCATTTTCAAATAGATTTTCAAAACATTTTATTTCATACAAAGAAAAGAATTTTTACAAACAAAATAATTTTACAAAGGTTGAAAACATTTTATAAACCATTTTCCAAAGAGTTTTCAAAAGATTTTTCAAAGAGATTTTCAAAACATTTTTCAAACATTTTGTAAAATATTTTTACCTGATTTATTAATCGGTATATACAAAGAATTTAATGAATTTTATACAAGTATTTTCTTTACACTTAGTTAAATGTACTTTTGCCTTACTTATTGAAAATATAAAAGTACGAGTTATGGCTAAAGTACATACGACCCCCCTATACTTAGCTTGAGCTATGTTCTCATAGATCAAAGAGAAAAAAGAAGACCTAACTCATACTGAGTATAGAAAAGCCTATACGACAATGACTAATGAATGAATGAATGAGAAGTCGACTGCCCCCCTATACTTAGGATGAAATAAACCTAAGTATAATAGATTGTACACAATGTAAGGAGGGTCAAGGGTGGGAATTTAGGAAATCAATTACTCGACTTGTTCCCTCTATACTTAGGGTGAGATATCCCTAAGTATAGATAGAGTGTCAAAAGTTGAGGGGACACGTGAGGGATCAGAAATGAACACTCGGGGTGTACACCCCCTATACATAGGACAAAGTACATCCTAAGTATATAAAGGATGAAAGGGGTGACACATTTTTGGAAGAAAAAGAAAATAAAAAACGAAAAGAAGAAAAGATCATTCAAAAATATTTTTATCTGCTTTGTCTGCTTTGTCGGTTGTGATAGCATTTAGCTCATCTTCATATATAACTTGAATAGAGTTAACGATAGATTGGAAAGTATCATGCCCTAGGTAAGGCTTTAGTAGTTGTCCATTAGCCACAAAGGATTGTGCGCCAACTAACAATCCAAATATCATCACGCGATCATTGGCACGCACATGTTTCACTGTAAATGGCCTCGTTCATTTGCTCTTCAATTTTCCCGAAAAGATTTTCAATTTCACATCAAACAACCAAACCCTCTGACCTGGCTTGAAAGTCTTTCTACGGATGTACTAGTCATGCCACTTCTTGACCTTCTCCTTGTACATCTGGCTATTTTCACATGCGTAATCTCTAAATTCAAGCAGCCTGTTCAGATCCACGATTCGATTCTTCCCAGCTTTCTTGGAGTCCAAATTACAAACAGTGATCGCCCACAAGGATTTATGAATTAGTTCCATGGGCAGATAGCATGGCTTGCCATAGACCAAGCGGTAGGGATACCTTCACAAAGGTGACTTATACGCGGTTCTGTAATCCCAAAGAACTGAGTCAAGTAATTGAGACCAGTTCTTGCGATCTGGACGCACAATCTTCTAAAGAATTATTTTCATCTAAATGTTTGAGCATTCAGCCAAGCCATTGGAATGTGGGTGGTAAGGAGAAGCAACATGATGTTCAATGCAGAATTCTCGAGTCAGCTTCTTAACCTCTCTATTGATATAGTGGCTACCCAAATCGGATATGAGAATCTTCAGAATTCTGAACCTTGAAATGATGTGATCTTTTAGGAATCGACATACGGTGTGACTATTGGTGGCTCAGGTTGGGATAGACTCTACCCAGCGACTAACGTAATCGAGAACAAGCAGAATATATTCATATCCCCGACTGTTTTGAAATGGTCCAATAGAATCAATTCCCCAAGCATCGAATACATCTGAAATCTGGATACATTTTAGGGGCATTGTGTCTCTCATTACAATGGTTCCACCCATCTTCTGGCAGTCAGTGCAGTGCTTTACATAGTCTTCTGCATCTTAGAACAAGATTGGCTACCAGAGGCTGCTTTGATGAACTTTTGCTGCAGTTCTTCTGCATGAGTGATGTCCTCCGGCTTCTTGATCGTGACAATGCCTGAGGGCATGTCCCTTAGCTCACCATCTCACTCGCTTTCGCATGCACACACGTTATCTATGCTTTGGCTATACACTTCTAACGTTTGCAGGTGATAAGGATTTCAATGGCTGGATTTCCTGGAAGGACTCCGATCTGGAGTTTCTTCTTCGATGGCTCTCCATCATTTCTATCTTTTAGATGATCGAGGATCTTCATCAGCTTCATCACGTCTTCATGAGATGTCTGGAGATCAGCCCTAAACTTCAGATATCATCCAAGAGCTCGGCAGAGCTATGGGGCTCTCAGCAAATCCCCGCCTTCTCCACCACACACGGCGGAGCTCATCCGAGGAGACGGTACAGTTGCTGCTGGATCGCGCTAATTTGGGTGCGATCCAACGACTCTGATTTAGCCATATCTTCAAGTCCAAGCCTGCAGCCATGGAGCAATCTGAGCCTCAACCGATGCTCCAGATGCCAACAGGTGGCTCGAGCCATGCTCAACTGCCCGAGCCTAGGACCGCATGTGCGTCACGTGTGCGGGGCTTGGAAAATTGCATCAATGCCCCGCCAATTATCCTTAATTATAGAAATACCCCCAACAGGGGGTGTTCAATAAATATCACTGTCGGTTTTTAAAAATTACATTTCAATCCCTTTAGGGACCTGTTTATCATGTTTTAATTCATGTTTTTATCATATTTATGTCCCTGGATTCTATGATGAATAACTTGAGCATCATATATTCAATTAAGATGATTTCAGTGCCATTTTAATCCTAATTTAATTGTCCTTGATCTAATATGATTTGTTTTCTGATTAGATAATAAAAGAAGGACTAATTTGTGAGACTCTATATTGTGATTTCATGCTTATTAGATGAAGTAGACTAATTTGTGATTTCACATTGCATTGATCAATTGGACCTAGATTTAATCTATTTAGTTTCTTAAGTTTGAATAATCATTTTAAGGCATATTCATTAGGATATTTGCATGTGTTGGTATTTTGTCATCCTGTTCATTATGTCATTATCCCTAACATGCACTAATGAGTTTTATATCACATTTCATCATAGTCATGCATTCATTTGTGATGTGCATCACCTTACATCGCTTGCATGCATTGCTTTTTTTGTTTTGACCTAGATGATTTATCAGTTACTTAACCTTGATATTTAAACACCTAAATAGTTGTATTATGTCTTGTGACCTTGTGTTCGACCCTGGGCTTCCCAGGTTAAAAATTAAAACCGAATCCTCCTCGTGAAGGTCACTCATTCGGCTCTGTACGAAAAGCTAAGTGCCCGTGCTATAACAGATCCTTATTAATACATGCATTTAGTGGTTCATCAACGACACTCCAGGTAAATGGAATACCACTGTCTTCCTAAACCAATCCAAGCACGCGTGGTGCCTCTCCAATCAGTCCATGCTTAAAATGATACGAAGTCCTCTAATTGAATTAATAATAGGAAAACGAGCATCACTTGCCTACCTTTTGACATGGCTATATCCTCCACTACCCGACGAATGATAAACAATTTCCCCTGGGCCCTTTATGTAGTATGGGGAAGCAACCTCCATTACAGACTTGCCCAAAGTGGGCACCATACGATGTCCAAGGAAGGAATTTGTAGGCCCTGAATCAAACAATGCATGTAAAGATGTCCCATGGGTAGAAATCATACCTCTGATGAACAATCTAGAAGTATGAGCATGCTCCTGTGTCACTGCATTTAATTTCCCTCATGATGGTGCATTACATCCAGCAGCACTAACTGTCATTTGTGGGGCTCGCTGAAAGTCACGACCTCCTCGTCGAGATCCTAAGCCCTTAAACAATCCAGAAGACCAACCTGGTCTTCCACTCTGTTGTTATTGTAAACCCAAGCTGCTGGCACGCAATGAGCATTGGGCCTTAAAGTGGTCCGATTGATACAACGACTGCCTGCCTATGACAAACTCCCTCCTGAAGCCAAACTGTCGCCCTCAGGACTACGACTCTATGTCTGCATAGGGGGCGAGAAGAGATTGAAACACATCCTTCCAAGGCCTGCCCCAAGGTAGGAGATGGTGCGAACCTGCTAGCTGATACAGTCGTCGTTGTCTGGCGGTGGCGACAGTCTCTATAGAACCGAGAGAAGTCCCGACGTACAATTCTACTAGGCTAGAGTGAAGCAACTGTGACCAACATCCATGTAACTGTCACTGTGTAGCCTTCCACTTCATCTCCTTCATAGTAACCTCCTTGATGGAGGTGAGGTACAAGGTGGAAAGTATGTCTTGAATCTCTTTGCGCATCCCTTGGATGAACTTCTACAAGTTCTGCTATGGATAAGCTGTCATAATAGGGGAATGGCAAGACACTTTGTACGAGATCAGGTACTCTTGGGCATCATCGACCCCTGTGTCAGCTCAGTGAACTCTCTCCTCTGATCATCTATCTAATGGTATTAGTAGAACTCTGTATGGAACTCATCGAAGAAGACCTCCCAAGTGATGGGCTTGGCTAGGTGCTCCTTGGTGGCATTCCACCACCACTCTACATACCCAGCTAGTGAGTACTCTACAAAAGATACCCAAGTGTCCTTAGATGCATGGATCGTACTCAGAACTTTGGCCACCTATGTTGTCCACAGCTCTGCATCATCAAGGTGGTGGTGTCGAAGAATTATGGTACCATCGCCTGTTGGTATGCTGCGTACGTATTTTGATGCTTATGTAATGCATCAACATCCTCCATCTTCTCAAGCTTTATAGAGAAAGATAGATCGACGCTCTCCTCCCCATTGTAAGAGGTACAATAAAAGGAATTGCCCTACTATTGTAATCGATGCTCAAGCGCCTATTCAGCATAGTTCTTCACTTTGATTTGGAAGATGGATATATATACAACTGGGAAGAAATTCATGAAAACAAGGAAACATATAAAAACTTAAATTACTTGAATCTTGCATATGAGTGAGATGAAGTGTACGTCTTAGGTTGAGGCTTGATTTGCCCTGGGGTCGTTGTTGAAGCTCCCCCAGCCATGGGGAGCAGCTAATATGGCCGCAGATGGTCGTAGCTTGGCAGGGCAGCCAAGGATCAACTCTAGAAGATGGGATCCATAATCTCTCTTCAATCCCTCGATTTCCTGCCATGAAAGGAGAAAGATGGCTAAAATGATCTTCGTTCAAGGGAAGACAACCGATGCACAAGGTGACGATGGCGTATTTGAAGGGGAAGGAGATGGAGGTTGTCGGTAGGTTTCATGGTGGTTTCAACCACCACACAAGAGTGACATGGTGTCTTCCAGTGGATGTGGTGATTGACATGAAGGTAAGGGAAGTTAGAGGAAGGGTTTGGTGTTGACGGTTGATGAGAGGATGGTCGACGAGGTTGGAAGAAAGCTGTGAAGGTGGCGGTTTGGACGAGGGGGAGGAACTATTAGAGGTTGATGAAAGATCAAGCACCGTCAGATCATATGATCCAATGGTTCCTGTAAAAGCGCAGATGGACATCGCTGATCTACCTGATGAAAAAGAGATCAAGTGTCTTAAATCAAGGCGGGTGGTGACACAGGAGCAGGCCACGTGGCCAAGCAGACGGTGCCATGTGGCCCAATCAAAATTGATGAAATTAGGGAAATCAGAGTTAATTCAAAACAAATTAGTTAGAAAAGGATTTAGTAAAAGTCATGAACATGGAAGTTGTTGATCTCGGTGAAATCTACAACTTTCATGGAAGAAGTCAAAGAGATCGGAGGTCATTTACACACAGATAAAAATTAAATACTAATAAAACCAATAAAAACAATTTTCTTTGATTTTTCTTTCGCTTATTTATTGTTTTCATTTTATTTTATTTTATTTATATATAATATTAATCTAATTTTTATTTTATTTTTATAGGAAATAAATACATAAAATATTACACTATTATATGGTTATAATAATTAGAGTCACTTATATACAATACATAAATTAGTAATTAATGTTAATTAGTTATTGAATCTCTGTGATTAACTTAAGTAAGAGAGTTAAATATGTTAAATTATGGTGATAAATATTGGATTTATCAGTCATCGCTTCAGTTTGATGTCCGTACATGTGTTGGTGGGATCGAGCACATCTTCATCTTGAGGGCACACCATTGTCTCAACCAGTGTTGTGTAGGCTACCTTGCCTTCGTGGTGGACTCAGTGACATTGGATCGGATGATTTAATATGTCAAAGTTATGAATGAATTTTCTGATGTGTTTCCATATGACTTACCTAGACTACCACTAGTTTGGGAGATAGAGTTCGATATCATGCTACTATCAAACACACAACCTATCTCTATACTTCTATACAGGTTGGCATCTGCTGAGCTCAAGGAGCTCACAGTACAGTTACAGGAGCTGCTGGAATAGGGATTCATCTGCTCCAGTACATCACCATGGGGAGCACCATTCATTTTCGTGGAAAAGAAGGATGGATCCTTGAGGCTATGCATAGATTACATACAAATGAATACGAGAATGATCAAGAACCATTATCCACTCCCACGGATTGATGATCTCTTTGATCAGTTACAAGGAGTAGCGGTGTTTTCCAAGATTGATCTATGATCAAGATGCCAATATCTGAGGATCAAGGATGAAGACGTGATGAAGTATGCATTTCATACTAGATATGGTCACTATGAGTTCATGGTGATGCTTTTTGGACTTACAAATTCCCCTGTCGCATTCATGGATTTGATGAACTGAGTCTTCCATTTTTACTTGGACATGTTTGTGATCGTATTCATCGATGATGTTCTAGTCTACTCCCATGATGAGTACAAGCATGAGTCCCATCTTTGCACTATGCTAGAAAAACAGCAAGAGCACCAGTTGTATGCCAAATACAGTAAGTGCAAGTTATGGCTTTCTGAGTTGACATTTCTTGGCCATGTAGTTTCAGGGGCGGGGGTGTCAGTTGACCCTACCAAGGTATAAGCAGTGATGTCTTGGCACCAACCCAATACGGTTACAAAGATCTGCAGTTTCCTTAGTCTTGACGGTACTACAAGATATTTATCATACAATTCTCGCAGTTGGCTCTACCCCTCATTGATGCATAAGGGTGCGCCATTTATCTTGAGTGATAAATGTTAGTTGAGCTGTTATACGCTCAAGGAGTGGTTGACTTCCGTGCCCATCCTCACCCTTCCTTCTAGTACCTTAGACTTCATGGTTTACACTAATGCTTCCAATGAAGGGTTGGGCATTATGTTGATGTAGCGAGGACAGTCTGTGTCTTACGCGTCACAGCAACTGAAGAACCATGAGTGCAACTACCCCACCTACGACTTGGAGTTGGAGTCTATAGTCTTTGCATTGAAGATATGGTGCTACTATTTGTGTGGGGTGACATTTGAGATCTTCACTGGCCACAAGAGCATCAAGTACACTTTTGATCGAAAGGAGCTTAACATGAGGTAGAGGCGATTGATAGAGATGTTGAAGGACTATGATTGTATCATCTTCTACCACCTTGGTAAGGGGAATGTAGTGGAAGGTGCCTTGAGCAAGCAGTAACACACTGAGGGTTCAGTGCCTTGGTTGCATACTTAAGATGTGCTCACTACATTTAGTGAGTGGCATCCATTTGAGGGAACATCTGATGCAGTGACCGTACCAGCAAAGTACAGTACCTTGTGGGAGAGGATTGTCTAGGGGAAATAGACAGATCAGAGGATCTAGGACTTGTATCACAGATGCTTGAAGGATGAGTTCGAATCCATCCTATGGAAGGGGGACTGTGTGATTGTCCCGGATGATGAGGAGCTGAAGAGAGATATCCTGGATGAGGCGCATAGTTCGAGACTTTATATTCATCCATGTGTCACCAAGATGTACCGATACCTTTGACGATACTTTCGGTAGGAGGGCGTGAAGAGGGACATAGTCGAGCATGTCGACTAACTCCTTACCTATCAGATGGTAAAGGGAGAGCACTAGAGACCCCCTAGTTTACTGCAGTCTCTTTACATCTCGATGTGGAAATGGGAAAGTGTCTCTATGGATTTTATCACATCATTATCGCGGACCCTATGCGGGAATGATGCAATGTAGGTGATAGTTGACCGATTGACCAAGTCAACCCATTTTATTCCGGTGAACATGACATGTACATCAGTTGAGCTAGATCCATTATACATTCAGCATGTTATTCAAAACCATGGGATATCCAAGGAGGTAGTGTCGGATAGAGATTCACATTTCACTTTGCAGTACTGGGGAGAGTTCATGAGAGCCTTGAGGACCGATCTATGTATGAGTTTAGCTTACTATCCATAGATAGATGGGCAGTTTGAGAGGACCATTCAAACTTTGGAGGACTTGCTATGGGCATGTGTTATTGAGTAGAAAGGATCTTGAAAGGATCACCTTCTACTAGTTGAGTTCACATATAACAACAGCTACCATGTCGTAATAGGCATGGCATATTTTGAGGTCTTGTATAGAAGGTGATGTACCACTCCATTGTGTTGGCAACAAGTGGGTAACAACAACCTGTTCACCCCACATACCATAAAGGAGACCCTAGAGTTGTGGAGAATGTCAGGAAGAGATTGTTGACCACCTAGAGCCTTCAGAAGAGCTACACCGACCAACGATGTTGAGACCTTGAGTTTCAAGTATAGTATCCTACATTCATGCCTTAAATGATATGATTCTTAACCAAACTTGAGTGTATAAAGTATTCCTCATATCCACAGGTCGGGGATTTCATGTTCTTAGGAGAATCCCCAATGAGAGGCATTCAGTGTTTCGATGTCAAAGGCAAGTTGTGCTTTATGGGACCGTTTGAGATCTTGACCCGAGTCGGGAAGGTGGCTTACAGAGTGGCCCTTCCCCCCACCTTGAGGGCACTCACAATGTGTTCCATGTGTCAAATCTTAGGAAGTACATCCGAGATCCTGGGCATGTGATCAGCTACGGGGACTTAGTGGTGGAGCCGAACCTCTCCTTCCTTGAAGAGTTGGTGCAGATACTGGACCATGCAGTCAAGAGACTGAGGCGGAAGGAGATACCTTTAGTCAAAGTCCTATGGAGGATTCAAGAAGTTGAGGAGTCGATGTGGGATCCTGAGGCGGATATGTGGGAGAAGTATCCTCATTTATTTGCAGGTATGGAATCAAAACTGTAGTCAAATTCCACTTAAGATTTTATGGATTTCACTCTCTTTGATATTTTTGTGGGTTTAAACATCTTTGAAAATTTTATATGTTAAGGTCGGGATAGGAAGTCAGTTAAGATCGTACTAAGTCTCAAGGATGAGAATCCTTTGAGATTTTTATGATGTGAGACCCCTCATAATTTGAACCTGAACTTCTTCGTAAAAACTGCCCTTATTCAGTAATCAATAAATTTTATTGAGCACTACATCACGTAGAGCTTGTCGAGACCTTTCCAACGAGTCCAAGAACGTAAAAATCCGAGTTCAGCAGCCCGAACGACCATTTTAACGAGATCGTGTCCGGTCATATTCGCATCTGGATCTGGGTTTGATCCAATAAAAGATGCTCTCCCTCTCCCAAAAATGCCCAAATCATAAGCATTAGTTGGAGGCAAGGGTTTATGCCTTAGCGCAACACAGAAGCATGAAGATCGTATCATATGCAATCGGGAACGACTAGTCATACTAACTACTCGGGGCAGTAGAATTTAAAATTTTTAAAGCGATGAAACCACAAGATTTGAGAGCACTTCTCGAATCGTTTCACTGATGAATCCATGATTCATCACACTAAAAGATGAAAGAAGATCTTCGTTCCAAAGTAATCAGCTGCATTTCATCATTTATTCTGCGTTTTTACCATTCATGCACTTAGAATTAATATATGCATTTTAGCACGCATAATTGCACTCAGAATCATCTTCACATTTCAACCTATTTTCATGCATTTTTAACTAATTCATTCTAACTCCAATTGATATCAAACCACCTTCATTGTGTACATATTACTAACAAGATTAAAGAAAAATACAAAAAAAGACTAACTCAAATAATTGGCCCATGGGACAAAACTCCAAATTCAGAATTGACAAAATAAAATGCACATATCTTCCTTATACAGAATCCGATTTAGGTCTACTTAGTTTCAAAGTAATATACATTCAAACACCTTCAAAACAAGGTCAATTTCATAAAAATCGAAGCTCATATTTGAAAGTTGGGTTTTGGGCCTCTTTTGCGCATTTTGTGTTTTAGCAGTTTTTGACCTGATATTTTATGTGCATAATTAACCCTTTTTTATTTTTTTTTCTTTTTCGTTTATATTCTTTGATGAAAGTTTTATTAAAATGCACAAAAAATTCAAATTCAATTTAAGATTGAAATCAAAAAAACTGACCGAGTCCAAGTGTCCTTTGTGAGTATGTAAAATATCTTCCATTTTCTACTTTATTTTATTTTCTTGTTTAATAAAAATCCAAAAAATAGTTTAATGTGTAAATATTTAGATTTTATTGTATCATTATTTTTCCTTATTTTTCTCTTAATTAAACATCATAAAAATTACAAAAGCCAAAAATCAAGGAATTTTATGTACATTTTGCACGGATAACTTTTTTTGCTCTTGATTTCTTCATGAAAGATATAGATCTCATAGAGATGAGCAACTTTCGTGAAGACTTTTTTTGATCCGAGGTCGTTTTCTTATTCTTTCCTATTTATCTTTGGATTTAATTTTTCGAATTTTCTGGGAGTGACACGTGGCCGCTCCTTGAGCTGCCACATGTCAATCATTTTTTACCCTCTTTCCATTTTATTTTTTTAAAAAATAAATAAATACAACCATGTGGCATGCTATCAACCATCTGATCTCAGCTGATCAAACGGTCGATAGATCATCTGCCCCCATTTCTCTCACAGGGCACGAGCCATGCACATGACTTTCATCTCCCCCAATAGAACTATGTACCTCTCGTGCAACGCCCACTTCGTCAACCTCCCACACTCCTCCTTTCCCACAACCACCATCCTCTTTACCAGTCACTACCTTCGTCACTACTCTCCCCTTAGCTCCTCTCCAGCCGACCCTCCTCTCCTATAAAAGGCATAATCGAACCCATAATCTAATCGTCCGTCACTCGACGTGAAGAGATAAAAGGTTAAGCTCCAACCCATTGGAGGTGACAACTCTGGGGAAATTGTTGAGCAAAGACCGGCTTCAAATTTCATCTCCATCGGCGTGATCCAGGAGGAGAGACCTCATGTCACAGATCCTTCCCCAAGAAGCTGTTGAAGCTTCGCATGCCATCGACATGCGCTTGAGGCGACAATCAGAGAGTTGCTCCTTCAAGCACCTTCGAACACAGATGAACAGATTAGGTAACTCCTCTATACCTATCACTCTTCTTTCTCGCTTTTCCTTCTTCTACTACTTCCTCTCGAATCTCTACGATCTATCTTGCTTGCATCTTCTTCCCCTTCGATCTTTCCCTTCTTTTCTGTTCTTTCTTTTCGTTATCCTCTACTGCCCTGCTCTTCCCTTATTCCTCGGTCAACCTTGACCTCTGCTTCCTTCACCATCCACCGGTCATCCTATCACCCCCAACACATGCAGCCTGTGCCAACTACAGATCAACCACCCTCAGCCTCATCTCCATCAGCTTGTCTGGTCGCACCACCTGACGGTCGTCAAATCCATCCGCCCACATGACCATCGAGAACATACTCTCCTCTGCCTTGCTTCATTGCAACTTTCACTCCTCCTCGCCTTCTCCATCGATAACCACCGTCACCTCAGGGCTCCCTCGACACCAGCAGACCACCTCGCTGGGGCCACCATCTCCTCTCTAGAAACCAAGGGTGGTACCGCCTTCATTTTGCCACGACCCGTGACATCGACTCCAACCTTCATTGACGTCAGTCTGCACCCACTTCTCTGATGTCTTCTGATCTTGTGTTGGTCACAAGAAGCTCCGCCTCCATGCCCGCCTTGTGCTTGCTTCATTCTTCATCCGCTTCTTCAACCAGGACCAAGCTACAGTAACCACCGGATGAAGAACTCAACTCATCAGAGCCATTGAAGCATCCCTGAATCCCAATCATTAGATCAGGCTGCATCAACATTCCAGATCAAGAGTTAGCCTCAGAACTAAGCCTGGTGCTTCAGGTATCCCCGAAGGAAGCTAACCGCCATGTGGAGGTTCGTACCGAGCCACTACCTGAGCCAAACGCCTGCACCTCACGTGATGCTTTGGAAAATTTATGCATACACCCTTGATTTCTCACCTAATCACCTCAAAGTCTACCTTCCCAGGGGTCACGTGAGGAGCTTGTGACCTCTGAGAATTTTGCAGAGATACCCCTCGGGTTGTAGGTAATTATTTTTTGGTCCTCCCAGTACATTATTTTTTTAGTGTGATTGTACACGTACCCTTATATTTCCTCTATTATTTGAACATTGTTTTTTGCATTATTTAATTATTAGAAAAATAACATGATGTTCTTTAATTAATTCTCTACATGTTGGCATCTTGTGATGTTTTTATTCTATGTGGTTAATTAATAATAATTGTTCTTTTGAAATTTACATATTTTACCCAGCCAATGCTCAGAAATTCATATATAATTAACCATAGTCCCAAAATTTACTAAAAATTGCGAATAGTAGAATTAATTGATATTAACATTGTGCCCAAAAAGAATTGCATTTGCATGTATAGATTTCTCTATAAAATTTATTTTATTATTTCATTAATTAATTTTTAATAAGTAATAAATCCAACATTTTTAGGGTTTAGGATTTTTCTGATATATATTACCTAGTGATATATCTTGGATAATTTTATTTCCTGAAAATAAGTAGATTTAATATTTATTGTAACTGATTATTAAAAATCACACTGTTTGCATTCATAAATTCATTATTTATTCATCTTACATCCAAAAATTCCAAAAAAAGTAGTAGCCTAATTTCATCATATTTCATATCCTGGCAAAGTTTGAGGATTTTTGGATTTTATTTGATCATAATTTGCATTTTAGTCCCCAAGCTTCATCAAAATTGCATATCATTTACTTATTGTATTTAAAAATATAAAAAATGCCCCTTTTAAAACCTAATCTCGAGATCGACTAAAAACCAACCTAAGGAGATAGTTGCCTCCCTAAGTTCGACCTTGGATTTATCAAGTAAAAAAAGTTGACCGCTCACTTTAATTTACACATTAATTAAAATTTGCATTTTTTGATTAATCCTAATTTGTCTGCATGCAATGAAAAATTAAACGTTAATTTCGGTAAATTAATAAGGGTATCTCGGTGTTCTTCAAATGGCACCATTACCGAGGAGGCACGGCTTAGGTTCTTCTTAAAAAATCTTAATTTAAGGTTTCTAATCCCCGGGTAGTCTGACCCCCGGCTCTTCTTGTGCATAATTCTTTGCTTATTTTTCTGCATTTATTTTTGTTCGTTTTATTTTTATTGAGTCTATCTCTCTGACGACCATCTTTTTTTCGTGCGAGGGACCCGAGTGATGGAGCAGCCGCTTTAGTGGCAAAGCAACTCAGCTGCTTCGGAGGACGGTATTTTCTAGGAAAATAGCCGACTGAAGGAATCACATAAATTTAATATTGAATCGAGTCATGAGAGAGTTTATAGTCCTTAGGATTTTATTTTCTACATTTTCTTTATTTATCGCAAAATTTCCAGCGGTTCCCGATCGGGTTCTCACGTGTGTAAAAAGCTTGAACTATTTATGTGTTGTATCAGCTTGTTTCACTCTCCGGTGAGGGTGGGGGTCAAATTAGGATAGACACATGGTAGTGTAATTTCAAACTTGTTTGTGCCCTTCGTAATATAGGACCATACATTCACTATAATCATACGCACCTCAGATCGTTTTCACTTAGTCAAATTAAAGCCACTTCTTCCCGCTAAGTAGAACTATCTGCTAGGTGCAGTTTCATCGCTTGCATTTCATATAGTATAAAATTTTTAATTCTGTATTGCATCCCATATGACGAGTGCGAGGATCACTGTTAGTCTTATGAACTGAGCATGCATCATTGATTTTATCGTGCATTCGCTTTTCTTGACTCTCCCTTGGTTTTATCACTTAAGATTAAAGGAAATTGGGATTGTCCATTAGGCGTGCTTTGTGTGGTGGGACTAAACTCAGTGAAAATTAAGCTTAAAAAATTGGGATGGCTAATACAACTTGAACGAAAGGAATGCATTAAAACTGAAATTGTCTTGGGAGAATAATCCCCTTGTTGTTTGATTTTACTGCAAGTGAGAGAGAGACAAACACTAGGATAGAGCCAAACTAGTATTTTCATATTGACTATTGATTCTACAAAAACGATTAGCCACTTCTCAGTGAGGATCTACGGGTAGCCGGTAAACGGTTCAGATTTCCTAAAAGAGTGGGAGGTTTAGAGGGCACCATAAGGCTCCATCCTTAAGCAACGTGTAACCGCACTCATACGGTCTGTACTTACTCCCATACTGGTTGAAAATGGGTGCAACTAGTCATAAGAGTCGAGACAGACTGTAGGGAAATACATGCACCTAACAACTCATTAACTCTTTCCAGTTTTACATTTATCACCAACCTAAAACAGACAAGGTAATGTGGTCGAACCTTCACATCTCTCACTACGTCGAGATAGTGAAATGGGGATATGCTTTGTGTTTGCATTCAAGGGTGTGCATTCACAGACTACACTCTTAAGGCCCTTCCTATCACTCCTAGTTTCAAATCATGCTCTTGATTCGAAAACCTTTTGACATAGAGAATAGCGGATTGGGGTGATTATTTCTCGAACTCCGTGAGCCTCTCACGGACCTCTCCAACCTGACCATCCTCACAGTCCCTTGGATTCCCTTGGTTTTCATGGACACTCCTCCTGTGAGACTGAGGTTAATAATTCATTCATTCTGAAGACTCACATTAACCCTCTCTTTTCTTACCACTTCAAGGAAAACTCTCACCTCAATGCTTATAGATCTCCTTCTTGCCCAACTATTAATTCAAACCCTTTGTATATTGAAGGTGATGAAGACCAAGACAGTGAGATGCCTCCCAATAAGGGCATGGATGATGAGGGACATCATGACACATTGAGGGACATTCTAGATAAACTTGCACAAGCTGAACAGAGAAATGAATGACTCAAACAAGAACTTGGACATATGTTCCTACAAGAGTTTGAAATGGTATGTGACAATCTAGGATGACCTGGTGTAGCACATGATTACATACGTCTTAGAGCCTTCGCCTTTGTTGTAGCAAACAAAGCCGCCTATTAGCTGAAGAATTTGAGGAGGGTAGAAACCATGTGGGATGCATTAAAGGATTTTTTCCTCAAGAAGTTCTATCCGTTGAGTAGAACTAATCAGACGAGGTCTCAGATATCAAGTTTCACGCAGATGTCCCATGAGCCATTCCATAAGGCATGGGAGAGATTCAAGGACCTGATTCAGAAATGCCCACGTCATGATATTGACTAACCTATCTTGGTCCAGAACCTGTACAGTGGTTTAACTGATAAAGTCCAAGGATTGTCAAGTGTTGCCTATGGAGGCAGCTATATGAACAAAGGAGCCAGCGCGGTTTGGATGGTTTTAGATTAGATGGCAGAGACTAGTCGCATGAGATCATCAAGCAGGGATTATGACAAGCCACCTCCCTCTCGTGTATCTCAGTAGGTGGTAAGAACATCTGCACCTGATTGGAGAATGACCTACTCCCGAGCATGGGGATAATCAGTGGTAAGTTAACTAAGGTTGACAAGATCGAGAAGAAGGTGAGTGAAATACACAAGCTCGCCGAATGGGAGAACCTCGTCAAGCTTCTAAAACATATGGCAGAATTAGTTGATGGGGTATCCAAGATCAAGATACTTGCCTCGTCTGCACCTCCTTCTCCCATCTACTGAGTGCATCACATTCAAGAGCAGCCTATGTAGGGACCTTATAGCACATGGACTCCACGACAGCCTGAGGTCCATGACAGCCAATTCACGGAGACAACCATCAAAACAGTCACCAAGGAGACCCCACAAGTAAGGGAGGTGACTGGGATCTGGTACACCAATGATCCCAATGCTACACAACACCACCAACAGCAGCCCCCACAGTACCCCCCTCAGCTTCAAGATCGCCAATTTGAAGCCCCTCAACAACAGCAGTAAACTCATCAGCAGAACCAGCATCGTCAACAGGTCCATTAGGAACCTAATAGACCGCAGCAGGGTAAGCAGCAACAATCCTAGAGGCAGTACCACGGAGCCTCATCTTCGGGTACCTCTGACTTGCAGAGGATCCTTAATGAGCTCAAACTCATCTGCAATAAGTAGCATGAGTAGAGAGCTGCCATCAATCGACATTCACGATGGTGCGGTGAGTTCACCGCACCCAAGACCTCCATCCAAGCACAGGTTCAGGTTAACACCAATAACCTAAATTAAGTACAAAATCGCCAGAAGGTATACAATTCTGGTTTTTTAAAATCAGATCATGAGATCCTGTCACATGGTATTCACCATCTTACTCTCAGGGGCGGTAGGACCGTGCAGACCCCTGATATGGCACGACAAGATGGAGCGGAGGATGCCGATGAGCCAGCCCCTGTGGATAGCTTAGAGGAGGAGAATCACAATCACCAGCAGCATCTTCAGGATCACTAGGAGGATTTAAATCCCTAAAATCCAAACAAAATCAAAAGATCAAGAAAATCCAAAAAGAAGAATAAAGAGACATCAAGCACGAGCGCGATCAACGGGTTATCGGGAGATGAGAAGACCTCCTTGGATGCATCACTGATGAATCCATAATTCATTAACATTGTGTCTGTATTTTATCTTAAAACCCTTAATAAATACATGTAAATATTCATTAGCTTCCACTTTTTAACAAAACCCTACTGATGAATAAAAATGCACTTTTATGCATTAAAATCATGTAAAAAAATAAAAGAAAAAAATAAAGAAAATAAAAAGAAAGCAAATTGTAGATATGTATATATGTACAACGTGACTTAGAAAATAAATATTGCTGAAAAATATATTTATAACCTAATCCTCGAGACCAAGACAACATGGATTGGTTGACAAAAAAAATAAGTAGGGGGAAATAAGGAAGAAAACAAATAAAAATAATTAAA